>JAYESA010000006.1:99710989-100090989 GCA_036927795.1 Iris macrosiphon
ATATATATATATATACACACACACACAAACATATACACTAAACATAAATACACTAATATATACATATATATATCACTTAATTATCATCTAGATATATAAATACACATGTACTTATAGCAATAAGAGCAAAATACCAAACACATGGAGTGCACCACACCTGTATCATACTTTCTCTATGATACGCTTGCGAAACGGCTCTAACACACAACCAAACGCATCTCGGAGGACACGAGCAAGTCTAATACATTAATTATGAACAATACATATAGTAATTAGAGTATCTACGTGTTCGTGTCATAATATGATATGTACATGGCCCCGTGTCGGAGAAAACCCCTAAAATCAACCTGTTTCATCAAATTGATGACATACGGCCTATACGTACCCAATTGTGGATACAAAACTAGTTATAAACAAGCAATCAAATATCATTTAGATCAATTGACAACCACTACATGTGCCAATCTCAGAATTCTCCCAATATTGGCACCAAAATGGACATAACTTTCACTGTAGGTCTTCGATGAACCTAAATAATTTCTATGGGTAGCATACGCATGTGGGTTAGTTTTTTTATGATTAAATCTCAGATCTAGAGTCTATTAGAAGGGAAAAACTGAAATATACCTATTGGGAGATAGATTTCCAATAAAAAATCCCCAAAATAGAAAATAGCTCCTCTTTCTAGATCTTGGCCTCCTCCTTCTAGATCCTTATTTCCTTCTTGTAAATTCTTGTTGTAGTAGCCTCAATTGATGAATAGAGAAGGAATTTTGGTAGAAATTTGGTGAGGAATGGTGAGGGAATGAAGAAATTTGGAAAAAAGGAAAATCTAGATCTATTTGGAAATAGAAAATAAAATGAGAGACACTCTCTCTCCTCCTCTAATAGTTGATCATAAACCCTCTCCAATGTAATATGAAATGTCCAAAACACCCTTGGGACCTCTCATAAAGAAATTAATTAAGGGAAAAGGTTCTAGTCTAATGGTTTTACTAATTAATCCAACCTCTTAATCCATGGGCCTAATTCATGGGCTCAAACTAAACCAATCTAAAATATTGGGTTCATGCAACTAATAAATGGGTTAGGTCTACTACACAAGTCCAAATAAATCTACAACTAACAATCAACAAATAATACAATAAATGAATAAATATGGATGCACAATATTAAATATAATTAATCCTAAAATAAATATTATCCATGTCAATTATCAAACTACCCTTGAATGAAAAAGTGAAGGTGACAGCTATCAACACCTCGAGCTCTAAAACATTGCTACTTTTAATGACTAACAAAGTAGTCAGGCAGCTGGCAATGCCTTGAGCTCCTAAAAGGCAATGCTTTTAAAGAGAATAATATGCTATTTAAGGAAGTTGAGTGACAAGATATTGTTGAAACAACCATGTGGAATGTATGCAATATTTTTGTGATGGAAAAATATTTCTTCGCCAGCTTTTTCCATTGATTCAACATTTCTACGAGAGCTTTTCCCGCACAGTTTAGTATTTCTGTGAAATTGAAGATTCTATCCATGTCAGAATCTTAGCCTTAAATAGCCTAGTGAAGGGTTGATTCAGGGTCTTATTTTCTTCATAGAGAATTCTACTTTGAGATTAACTGCAAGCCTTCTAACCTTATATGAGATTTCTACTATTACAAAGGTTAAGAGCTGCTACTCATTGTATTCTTCGACATTCTTCAACAACCAAAGACCTATCATAAGCGTCTTTGATCTTCCCATCGAGTTTTCTTCCTTGGGTCTTACTATGTCTGTGTAACCTCTAGTAGATATACAATTGAAGGATACTCAAAGCTTCTTCTCTGAGTTGACTTCCTAGAGTTTATGTTAACAAAGGAGTGATAACTTTCCTGTTGAAGTCATGCACCAAATTCTCTTTCAAAACCTAGTTTTAAAGCATTTGAGAAGAACTTGTCCTCATTATCTAAGCCTTGCACTTCGTGTCAAACCGTCAATGAAACAAATTGATCACGTGATGATCAAACCTCAACCGCTATAATTTTCCAGAAATATTATTTGTAATAAAGTTTTAATTATATTTACATATTGTGCTTTTGTAAGTCAAAAGAATTCTAAACAAAATTTTTTTTAACTTTGTAACCAAAAATAAAATAGGGTGTTGGAAGGAAGTACTCACATCGTTTACAGAGTACTTATCAAAATCTCAATTTTCTATTGCCAACCTTTAGTAGATTTATTTTCGAAGAAGTCAAAGTTTCCCCTAAAAGTAGAATTCTTGAGTTGTCATATCTACATTGGCACGACGAACCAAGTGTTCTTGTGATTTTTGTTGTGAGAAGGATAGTTGATATCGGGCCATCAACGAAGTGAAGTAGTCGTGCACTGACCAAGCAAAATTTACATTGTTAGATTCTCCCAAGAACTCACAAAATTGTAGAAGTTTCTTTTCTATTATATCCTATATACTAAATTATTGTAGTACGATGTAATTCTTTTACAAATCAATATATATATATATATATATATATATATATATATATATATATATATATATATATATATATATATATATATATATATATATATATATATATATATATATGCTCTAATAGGGTTGCAAGCCTACCATATGGAACAATTTTGTTTACTTTAACGGATTCCTCCGTAGTTTAAATGAATCTTTTTAATAAAAAATAAAGGATAGATTTGATTCTATCTTATTAAAGTAATCAAATCGTTTAATTATTGCCTATACATATCCAACTTTTTGTATACTATATTAAAAATACTTTATAAAAAATTAAAAATTAAATTAAATTAAAACTAAAATTGATAATATTATTAAAATTAATATCAATATTAATATTAACAAAAAAATTAATATTAATGTTAACATTAACATTAACATTAAAATTAATATTGAAATTAATATTAATAATAAATTAAATTAAATTAAATGTTAATATATATTAATATTAATATAAAATTAATATTAGTATTAACATTAATACCAAAATTAATATTAATATTAATATGGACATTAATATTAACATTAACAATAATAGTATTATTAACATTAATATTGAAATTGAAATTAGTAAATTAATAATAACATAAACATTAATGTTAACATTAATATTAATATTAATATTAATTTTAGCTTTAATTTTTGATGTTTTATAAAAGATAATTAAAATTAAAATATTTTTACCATTTTATAAAAGATAGATTTTCTAGATTTATAATAGTATAAAAGGTAGATTTTTAATATAGTATATTGTTAGTTAAAGATGTATATGCTATAATTAAAATTTTTGATTACTTTATTAAGATAGAATAAAATCTATCTTTTACTTTTTCTTAAAAAAATTGTGTCCATAGATCCCTTAGGCTCTAGTTTCGAGATGGGCCACATGTCAACCCTTATCATTATTATTTTTTTTATTTTTTTAGTAATGGTTCATGCATTATAATGCTGGTCAACCTTGGTACTCTACAATACTTGGTTATGATGAAATCCTTGCTTCATTAATATTGATCAACCCTTGTTTTAATTATAGTAAGCCATAGGACTAACAAGGGCGACGATTATTGCATTTTCTATTATCTTTCAACAGTATCCGAATTTACATTCATGTATATTATTTTGGATAGTATGATTGATACTACACGGCGCCAAATATGTTTACTAATTTATTATTTTCTGTTGAATGCTATATTTTGCTTGCATTCTGCTTTTGAGCACACCTTAAAGCTTTCTTGTGGTACTTGTTATTTAGGTTCTAACATCATTGTTTTGCATGACCATATTTGTAGTTGAGCCAGGGGATCTGTTGTATCTTCGCTCGATGACATGCACCAGGAGGATAACGACCTGGAGCACGAGTGGGTTCATGCATATTCTCTCACGATATATCTTTTATATTTTTTGGACGTTTAGCCACGGGCATGTGTTAGCTCATGTTTTGGGAGCCATGTATTATTGAACTCTTGTTTGTTATACTTATATAGTTATATTGAATTCATGATCATTAAGTTTATAGCATTTGGCACGCCTTGCTACTTATTTCATATATGTGATTTCTTATTGTTTCTTGCTTTTTAATATTGAGACATATAAGCGTAACCATATGACTTGACTGTTGCATGTAGATAACCCCTATATCTCGTATAATCGAGACCGTACTTTGGGGTACTGACATATTTCGTAGTGTGTAGCTGGTGTCTGTCCCTGCTCACCAGTATTCTAGTTCTGTAGTGTAATATGAAGTGTAGACATCGTACTACGGTTGATACTGCGATATAGGAAGACGTACTCATGTACCCGTGCTAGATTATTTGGTAGTAGGTAGTAACACTAAATCTCACATGAACTTAAGGATTTTTTTTTTAGATGAGTAGTTCCAGTTCCCTCTCAAAATCCTTACTTCTTTATGCTAGACATACACCAAAGTAAAATAAATTAAATGACCAAATCTTAAATTTAGTCCACAAGTGAACTTCTTGGTAGCCCTCTATCCCAAAAGCTAAGAAATAGTTTAGATTATAGTTACGTTTCATCATGTTTGTTCAAGTATCTATTTCTGAAATGCATATTAGATTAGAGTTTCAAAAAATCCATTGAGCCCCAAAATAAATGATATGTCTAAAAAAAATGTCCATCCACAATGGAAACCATTTAAATCGCCTCTTTTACTTGACATCAAATAGAGTCCCAGATAAAACATAACTATAATCTAATCGGGTCGTAAGTTATTTGGAAGCCCAAATGATATAACCATACGTAAAGAAAGCAAACGAAATCAATGTAACATATTTATATTTTAATTTTCATAATGGGTAGGATAATGAAATGACTAGACTATTTCAACTATATTAATTTGCAAATATGAGGTTTTCTTAAGGGTGGTAATTGGGTTTGGTAGGATACGAGTTGACTTGTTAAGACAGGACTCGAACAGAGCATTTTATATTTAATCCATTTATGTTAACCCGAATCTGTCACAACACGAAACAAGTTAACCCAACTCAACCAATGTGACTCGTTAAGCTGATGGGATGAGTTAAGCTATAAGTGATTATTTGAGCTTGTTGTTTCCATAAAGGTATTAGTCTAAGGATGTCATTGGGGATGAGCATTCGATTTATTCGGTTTCAACCAAACTAAAATAGTGAAAACCGAATAAACAAAAATTCTAAAAACTCAAAACCAAAACCTAACCTAAATTAGCCAAAACTGAACCGAATAATCGATTCAGATTATTTGGTTTATTCGGTTGAATTATATTAAAAAACTATTTTTTTATGCACATATTTATCGTATTTTAAAGTTGTATCCAAAGTTGGACTAGTTGTTAATTTCCAAAATTGGACTTCAAAACACATACATAAAATTATTGTTTTTAAAATATACACATTTTAAGCACAAAATATGCATATAACTGAGGGTATTTACATAATTACATGTCTTATTCAATTTTCAATTTTGGAGCAAAACCAAAACCCAGAACCAAAATCGAAATCGAAAAAAGAATTTTACTATTTCCAAAACAGAAATCGAACCGAACTCTTATTAGGTTCGGTTTGATTCAATTTTCAATCCAAAATCAAATAAAGCTCGTCCTTAGATGTCATTGCTTAATTCAAATTGGATTTTATTTGATTTTATTTTAATTCAATTAGGAATTGAATCGATGATGCTAGTTAAGTCACATATTGAAAGCAGAACACATACAAATTACAAAATTCTTCCACATCATAATATATATTAAGTCACATCCATATTTTCTAAATCTCGACCATAAACACCAACCTTCAAATTAAGCAAGAAGAAAATCATAAGAAGAAAATTAACACGGATGAACATAAATAAAAAAAGAGCACTCGTATGAGTGGGGGTGCATTTGGAGCAAGATTATCCGATTCGTATTCGAGTAAAAAATATGGTTCTGAGCAAATATGGGTTAATTTTTAGGCTTTAGTTAAATCAGAATCTAGATTTGATTTATCTGTATCCAAATATATTTTATTTAAATATGGATATAGATTCTACTCCATTCCGTATGTATATATATATATATATATATATATATATATATATATATATATATATATATATATATATATATATATATATATATATATATATATTGGATTCTTGTTTAAGTAATATAATCTTAACCATTGATTTGAATGGTTCAAATCAACGGTTAAGATTATTTGACTTAAATAAGATCCAATGGCTATGATCATAAAAATTTTTGGGAATAAATAAGAGTGGGGATCTCGATCCCTATACACACACACACACGCACGCACGCGCACACACACACACACACACACACACACACACACACACACACACATATATATGGTCATTCTACAGTACCAGCAACAAAAAATTTATATTCATACAAGCAATGTTTTAACCATTGATTTATGATCCAATGGTTCTTATTTAAAGAGCTTTCCATTGGGAACGCAAATATGGAACCGTTCCCCAAAACCAAGAAGCCGAAACAGATCTCCACTATGAAATAGCCTTCAATCTCTTTTCCTTTCTCCTTCAAATATTGTGAAAGAACTCTTGCCTCATTTTGTAATATTTTAAGATATCTTTTAGGGTTAGAAAATACCTAATATATATAGTCTCAAGTCCACAACTAGTATTCTTATTATATATATGAATACCTAATCCAAATCCAAATCCAAATCCAAATCCATTGAGATATTCCTATTATATGTAGGAATACCCAATCCAAATCCATTGAGGTATTCCTATTATATGTACGAATACTCAATCCAACTTCGGAGTATTTTCCACATAGGTTGAGAACCCCATACACTACAACAAATCTCCTCATTCCTAACTAGGTAGAGGAGCTCGTCATACCGATGATCCGCCTACAGTACTCGAACTTCCCCTTGGTAGAACCTTTATGAATATGGCTGCTCCATTGTCATCTGTATAAACCTTCTTAAGCGCTTCATCCTTCTGTAAAACAATATCTCGTATCCAATGATACTGAGTCTCAATGTGCTTGGACAGACTATGAAATGTCTAGTTCTTCACAAGGTGGATCTCACTTTGGCTATCGCAAAGCAAAGTGTACTACTCTTGCTTTAGCCATATTTCCTGTAACAACTTCTTTATCCATAGTAACTCCTTGTAAGCCTCCAACGTCGTAATATACTCTGCCTCTATCGTCAACAAGATAAAATACTTTTACAACTACGACTGCCACGATACTGCTCCACCAGCAAACATTATCCCATAGCCTAAAGTCGATCGTCTCATGTCTATATCTCCATCCATGTCAGCTTCAGTAAATCTGACCAGCTTTGTCTCATCACAACCAAAAGAAAGTCTTCAATCAGCAGTGTCCTAAAGTTACCATATAATCCCCTTGATCGTACTCCAATGTATTATTTTATGATTAGAGAGATACCTATTAACCATGCTAACTGCATGAGCGATGTTTGGCCTTGTGTACACCATATAATACATAAGACTCCCCACTACTGAAGCATACAGAACCCGCTCCATATATTTCCTTCCATCGTCGGTAGATGGACACTGCTCCGCAGTAAGCTTAAAGTGAGCCACAAAGGGGTTGCTCACATTATTTGACATGTTCTGTCACGCCCGTCCCAATATACACGGGACCAGTACACGTGGCAATGGCCAGCTAATACGACTCCAAGGGATTACCCAATTTAATGAACCAGACGAAGCGTACTACGCTGTCTTAAAATACTAACAAGTCTAATATACTAACATACATCTGATAATGTCTAATCTCATCCACAATATAAACAAGAAGTACTAAAATAAATACTAGAAAATAAGTGCAAGTCTGAAATATCATAGTACAATCCAGATATGTCTGATGGGAACAAACCCACTACAATGATGAAATAAAAGTACTGAAAGACAGATAAGAGAATACGACTAGAGCATCGGGTAACTAGATAAGGATGCTCCAGTCCTAGGCGAAAGGCCTACCAGTGATCAAGGGAACTCCGACGGTAACACCTCAAGCTCCTCCTCGGATGCGTACCTTGTCTCCTGCCCGGGTCCATACACGGTAGGATAGTAAGCCTCGTTTAAATCTGGAAGGGAACCATATTCTCAGAGGGACGTAACAAGATATAAAAATACATGCCATATATAAATACTGAATAAAATAAAGGGGTGTGCTAACCATCTAAGTGAATGCAATATGAGGACAACCTTAGTACGTATGGGTAGGTGTAGGTATAACGTCCACACTCCGAAGAGCATGGTATCTGTATATATAACGTCCATCATTTCGAAGAACGAGGTATCTACAAATATATACGTCTGTATCGCTCCGAAGAACACGGTATCTGTATAAAGAAAGTCATTAGATCCGTGGCTCCTCTGGAAACTACGGATGCCAAGTCTCAACTAATCTAGATAACCCTAATTATGTACTAAACCGTGATGTATATCACACGCACCGATAGCTAGTTGGGTACACGAACCCGCATCCCAATATGAGTTTGTCATCGTGATACGTGTAAAAGTGTCAGGGTCTAGGAAGATATCAGAATATCTTCACAATGGTAGGTGAGTCTGCTAGTGACTAAGTCAAATACACTACACATCGACGCATTCGTCGACTACACCCGAGTCAATCCCGGACGTGCACAGTTATATGTAATATTGCAACAAGATATCATACAACAGTTTATAATTTAAATTAAATAGTAAATCAGGCAAGGTATACTTGCCTGGGTCCTCAAGCTGCGAGTGCCAATAACCTGCTCCCAAAGTCTCGCCTGAATGGTCCAGCGACCCTATATATATAATATAATAATACGATCATCAGTCACTACAATAATACGCACAGGAACACAACTACGTTGCAATTAGGAACTGACGTAGGGGTCACAACTGGTCATCTAGCTGGGTCACTTGTGCACGCAGCTAAGACGTACACGTGTCATCTCCTCAATTATCGTGTATAGCACGACAACGAATTAACAAACTACGTTAGGAATCTAAACAACATATAATACAGAAATGCCAGTCCTAGCTACCATGTTAGAGTGCACAAGGCCAGTGTCTGAACCTTTAGGTCAACACAGTGTTCATATTAAATAACCCTAATTTCTATGAGGTAAATTATAATACCAATTTTATTCTAAAATAAACACACACACACATTGCACTAGGTTTTACATTAACCATGTCCGTTCAATAACACAATGACACATAAAGAAAAGAAGACAATAATTATGTATACCTAGTTCGTTCGTGGCCGAGGGGGGCTGTGGTTCGTCGGCGGCCTGTCTCCGACGGGGGAGGGCGGAGCTCCGGCGTGCACAGCACACGAGAACAGTAGCTCCGACAGTAACTTACAGCAACGGTAGTAGCTAGCAGCGGCAGCGGCGGCAGCAGTGGCAGCGGCGGCGGATTGCTGGCGGTGAAGGATGGCCGTGGAGGAATGGGGGGTTAAGGCGATGGTGGTCTCCGGCGGGTGGTCGGCTGAGGATGGGTGCGGGTGATGGTGATGGTGGTGTTGGTGATGGTAATGATGGTTTTGGTGATGGCGATGCTAGGGATGGTGGCGGTGGTTGCTGATGGTGGTGATGTTGGTGGTGGAGATATCGACGGGGACGATGGTGGCAGAGATGGTGATGCTGGTGGCAGTTGGGATGGTGAAAACGGTGGCAGTGAAGTCAGGTTGAGGGGGTTCGGGTCGGTGATGGTAATGATGATGATGAACGGAGAAGAAGGAGGAGGCTGGCGGTGGTGCTGTGGCAGCGGGTTGATGTCGAGGGTGAGGTGCAGGTGGAGGAGATGGTTGTGCTGGTGGCGGTGGAGCTGTGCAGAGGGTGGCAAGGGATGGCGGCTGGGAAGGGTGAGTCGGGTTATGCTGGTGTTGCGGGTTGGTGATGGTGATAGTGGTGGTGATGTTGCTGAGGTGAACGGAGGAGGAGGAGGAGAGCGGCTAACTGTGGAGGAAGGCGGCGGGATGACGTCGAGGGAGGGGACAGGCTGTGGAGGAAGGTCGTCGGTTTGAAGAGTGGTCGTGAATTCGGAGAAGGGAGGTGGCCGGGTTGGTGAGGAAAGGATGTGGTTTTCTACGGTTTCTTTGGTGATGGTTGGTTGTGAGTTTTAAGTTTTGGGGAGAGAAAGAGTAGTATATGTAGAAGAGAGAGAGGGTAGCTCTCCTTGGTATTAGGGCCAGCTGGGATATTTTTTTAGGGATGTGGAAAACCTCTACATGTTGAAGGAATGGCTAGGATGGAGGAATTTTGAAATGGAGGATTTGGATGTAAGGAGAAAAAGTTGTAGGAAGTACAACAAATAGGGAGAAAATATAGGGTGGACCGGTCAAAGAGGGTGGAAGAGTTTCTTCACGTATTGGGTCCAATGAGGGGTGGACACCTTGTCACTACCACTTTTCCATATAAGGGCATTTGTGTAATTTAGCCATTTTGAATAATTATTTATTTAATTAATCTGCTGAGTTATATAAACTATATATATATTGTGAGTGATATTTGTTTTAGGTCAAGCCCTAGAACCCATTAGGTCAAACCCTAATGACTAAACCCTAAGTGTAAACCCAATTCTAGAAAAGCCCTAGAATTCAAATTGTAGGTTGAACCTCAAACCTTGGACTGACTAAACCTTAGTTGGTTAAGTTCCTATTGACCTAACCTAGGGGTTAAACCTAGGCTATGCATTAGAAACCCTAACTGGACCTTAATATATAAAAGGAACCCTCTTATTCTTCATGTAGAAGAGAAACCCTAGCCTCCATCAAGAGAAACCATCTCCCCACTTCCAGATTTCGAAATCCTAAACCTAGGGTTTCCACCTTCCTTCTCCAAGCAAGGAAAGCAAGGAACGTGGGTCAGGAAGCCTTGGAGAAGAAGAACCTCATTGAAGAAACCATCCCTGCAGGTAAAAAACCCTATTTCTATTCCTTTAATTCTGTTTTCTGTTGTTCATGGCCATTAGGAACCCACCCTTGCTGTGTAGTTCGGTTTTTAGGGTTTTGGATTAGGTTTTGGTGACCAACATGGGGTTTTCCCCAATTATCAGGAACCCTAACCCTAGGTATTGAGTGTAGGCTGATTTTCACCTCACGTATGAGAGTAGATTCGAAGTTAGGGTTTCGATTTGGGGAGAGGGGGGAATTATCTGTGTTATGTGTAATTATGTAGTGTAGGGTTGACCTCGATTTTAGGTTTTCGAGTTGAGAATTCATGGATACTTGTGTGGATCCGATTTCAGCCCCCTAGGTGTTTGTAGAAATGCCCTTAGGAATTACCTATCTAATTCTTTCTGATATTGCAAGTTTTAATCTATAAATATATTTATACACACATGAAATTGCATAGGTATTGAATATATATTGTGTGATTTAGGGATTCTTTGTGCAGTCGTGACTGACTGTGTTGGTACTGTGCAGTCGGGATTCATGTATGTTTCTGTGTGTTCATTTGTGAGAGCAGGAAGGGGGTTGGGCCAGGTCTGTGCAGTTTTGTGAACTGTGAGCCGAAATCTCATTATGTGCAGCCAGGTATCAGTTAAGGAGTTGGGGGTTTAATTAATGTCATATATTATATGCATATTACACATGATAGAGTTATGATGTGTTGGGTTATCAGTGTATAGCCTAGGTGAATCAATGTGTAGATGTGTATCAGATTAGGTTGGTTGTTTTCAGACTGCATTCTATATGTTTCAGTGGCTGTGTATGGGATTTATGTATTCTGTGTGTCACTGTGTGTGGGTGTGAGTATCACAAAACTGTGTGTTGGTATCAGTTTAGAGTATCAGTCCAGATGGGGTGGACTGAACATGGTACTAGATGGTTAGAGCTTGGTATCAATGAAGGGCAGTGGGTGATCGGGATATCTGTATGTTGGCTGTGTATTTTGGGTTCCACAGTGCAGTGGGTTGGGGAGTATTATGTATAGGTGTTTGTGTATCAGTCAGTGAGAAGTAGTGTGTGGAAATTCCTGTGCACTGAGTGAACCTTTGTGTAATGTTACCTGTGTGTTCAGTAGGCAAATTTGAGTATGTATATGTGTGTGCATTGGGGGTAAATTCTGTGCAAGTGATACCTGTGTGTGGAGTGGACAGGGTATTCAGTGTGTGTCCTAAGTTCATCAGATTTCAGTACAATGTGTGTTGTAGTGTATCAGTAAATGAATCAGGTGTCCCTGTGTAAAATAGCAGTGTGTGCAGTGAGTAGGTATTCCCATGTTAAATTCTGTGTGTCAGGAATAGAGGAAGGGATGTAGTGAGGGTTAGTTTTAGTTCTAGAGTGCCAGGTTGATGAGTGCCATTGTGTGTTGATGTATCAATATATATATGTGTGTGTGGAGTGAGTTTAACTAGAACCTGTGTGTGAGAAGTATAGGTCTAGGTATTTGTGCATGTGTATCAGATTAGGGAGGAGAACTGTGTTTTACCTATGTGAACATCAGTGTGAATGAGGGTGTGTGTGTACTAGCACTGAGTGTGTTCAGTATTTGAACTGTGTCAGTGACTTGGGTTTAAATGGCAGTAATGTCAGTGTGTCCCAGGTTTTCTCCAGTAGCTGTGTGTACTAGCTGTGTGTTTCAGTAAGTTATTTGTGTGTGCAGTGAATTGGGAGTTGAGATCTAAGTGTGTAGTTGTGTATCAGTTGGGTGCAGTATCTGTTACAGTATCAGATCCAGTTCAACTAGGTTCCAGTGAGTTCTGGTTCAGTTGGTTGAGAGTACTACCTGTTTGATCCTGCCAGTAGTCATAAGCTTGTCTCAGTTTAAGCCAGGCATGTGTGAAGTTGAACAATTCCAGACTGTGGAACTACAATTGGTTCATTAAATCAGTTATCTTGGACCAATGCTATGTATCAGCTCTTAGCTAGGAACTTGAACCTGTGTTCAGTTAGGGAGACCTGGATAGCAGCAGAGTATGGTTGTGTAGTTAGTACACAGCCAAGAGTTCAGTTTGGACACTTGGTATCAGTTGGGTCCAAGTTGAGGTAACAATTGTACTTAGGATATAGGTACTAGAATGTCAAGTCATAGGTTAAGGTAGAACTAGGATCAGAGTTTAAGTCTAGCTAAGGTATGTGAGGTTTATTGTTAATGTAATATAGTAATATATAGTTAAGGTAATACCTAGATAAAATAGGTATAGAGGTAGTATGAGTACACCCTAGTGTTTATAACTAAGAATGACAACTAATTAGCTAGTGTGAGACTAGTATGGACTAGTAAACCTTAGAATTAACCTAGTATAGACTGATCCATGACCTAGAAGCCTCATCTTCTTAATTAATTAAACTTGTTATTTCTTTAATTCAGTACTTGACATTTATATTCCAAATAGGTCACTGTGATTTTATCTCGGACATCGACCCTCACATTTTGCTCAGGACCACAGGCGAGTACATTCTCTGACAGTTTTCATGGTTGATTACTTCTATAAATTATAGTGTATTACATACTTGATTCCGACACTATGGATACACGGGTTAGCACCCTAGATCCCCATCATGAGGAGTCGTGATTGGAATCCATCGTGCTAGCTGGGGGATGGGGAACTATTAGTAGATTATGTGATCATATCCAAACATTTATATGTACCATAGCTCACCCCACTTCTCACGTCGGGTGCAGCCTGACCATTTATATGCTCCATAGCTGTTATATATGATTAGCCTGACCACTATATGCACCATAGCTAACCATACGGTTAGCCTGACCTAAAAGAATCATAGCTAATCATATATAACCAGCCTGATCCAGTCCCAAGCCGATCACATAATAAACTAATATTTCAAACACTTAGCTAGATGTCTATTTTATTCTGATTCACTTGTTCTAGCATTCACTATTTATTGTTCATTGCTAGATGCTCTATTGTCTATTTCATTTTTCCTGTACTTCACATGTTCAGCTTTTATTTCCATCTTGTACCTCTTACACTGTTTATAGATTTTGCCAATTTAATGAAACTGCTGTTAGTGCTTGTGCTTCGCTCCAATCCTGACTGGGTAAACATTTTCAGAGGACCTGGAGGACTTTTGCCCTAATCATTACAGCCCAGGAATAGAGGGAGATTTCACTCCAGAAATCCCAGAGGAGGTGCCTATCCTAGAGGAGAACTTACCAGCCTGTTCTTAGATTATTTTTTCTGCATTTATTGTTTTAGACCGAGACCGAGTTGTATTTATTTATTTTGTGACTTTGTGGGGTCTTTTAGACCCAGGATTTGAGTTGGACTTATTGTGGTTGGTTTTTATTAGAACTCTTTTCAATTCTCATTGTGCCATTATGTTTATAGTTGTGATTGAGTATATTATAGAACTGTGGTTTATTTATCTTTGTCCTCCGTACGGAGTTGAGACTATTGACAGGATATACTATGTTTGTGACCTAGACAGCGTTCTACCGCCGATGCTGCGGCGTAGGCTGGACGTACCCACGACTCATGCCCAAATTCCGGGTGCGGGTCGTGACACGTTTTTAGTGGTGGCCCATGCAGGTCTAGTCTGTAGTCTTAGTCTTAGATTCAGATTAGAGTGATATCGTAGTGGTGCTCGCTTAGAGTATTACTACGAGTCTGTTTTAGGAAATAGGAATTAGGCCGAGGATATGCTCAATCACAATTAGGAAATTCTGATTCTTATGACATTACTCTTAATGATTTTCCTTTAGAAATTTACTGCCCTTCCTTGATGATATCGTATCTATTGCTTTAATTGAATCTTTCGATCTGTCTTCAGGATGCCGCCAAGAAGGTCCCAGAGACTCGGAGCAGCAGATTCAGAGAGGTCTGCCACCTCTCGCGCTGCCGGACAGACATCAGCAGCACCTCCTACATCTCCAGTACATGTGGGAGTGTCTGCAGCATTCGGGGGTCCTCCACCACCTGTTCAGAGGGTCCCCGCAGCTACGACGGAGCTACCACCACCACCACCAGTTCAGTATCCAGGAGGTGTGCCCGCCGATGGGGCACAGATGTTCGCTTTGATTCAGGGCATGGTCGACGCCCAGAGGACGTCGGCAGAGGCCCAGAGAGTGCAGGCTGAGGCACATCAGGCCCAGACAGAGATGATGAGGGTGAACATGGAGAATGCTCACCAAGTGGCTCTCCAGGCTGTGGAGAGAGTCACTCAGCAGCAGCAACATCCTGGTCAGCAACAACAGAGGCCGGGCACCTTTGTGGACTTCAAGAGGATGATGCCTCGGGAGTTCAAGGGGATAGAAGGGATACTCTACGCCGATGATTGGCTAGAGGACATCGAGAGGAACTTGCGTTTGGCGCAGCTTCCAGAGGCGCTCAAGATCGAGGCCGCTGGCAGCCAGATGTTCGACATTGCCCTGACATGGTTTCGCACGGAGCCGAGACTCATGTGCAGGGGACTCACTTGGGAGGATTTCGGGGAGCTCTTCAAGGAGAAATTCTTTCCTGACGTTGCCCTGGGAGCCTTGGAGAGTCAGTTCCATGACTTAGTCCAGGGGAGCTCGTCCGTCGATGAGTATGCCGCGGAGTTTAGCCGCCTGAGCCGCTTCGCGCCGTCGATGATTAGGGATCCGGGGGACAGGGCCCGAAAGTTCAGGAAGGGGCTGGCAAGGGATATCAAGTCTCGCACGTCGGGACGTCGTACCGCCACCTTTGAGGGCATATTGATGGATGCCCAGATAGCCGAGGACGACTTGGACCTCAGGCCCAAGAGGGGACGCGATGGTTCCGGAGGAGCAAACAGTGGCGCGAGATCAGGCAAGCGTCCACATTATCAGCAGCAGCAGAGGCCCTTTCAGCAGCAGCACCAGCAGCACCAGGCACCAGCCCGAGGGCAGGTCCAGCAACAACAGCAGCAGAGGCAGACTCAGCCCGCCATCCAGTGTGTGTACTGCGGGAAGATGGGACATACTAGAGAGATCTGCAGGCATAGATTGGGCTTATGTTTGTCCTGCGGATCGACGACACATCAGCTGAGGGATTGCCCTACCATTCGGATTCGTCCAGGTCAGGGTGGAGCAGCCGCCCAGAGAGGACCAGGCAGGGTACCTGCCGCACCAGGAGGTCAACAACAGAGGGGACCACTTCCACCGCAAAATCAGAGGTTTGCCCAGCATCAGCAGCAGAGAGGTGCACCCCAGGGGCGAGCGTACGCCATGGCAGTCGAGGAGATCGAGCCAGCAGGAGACTTGATCACATGTTCGGTTCTTCTCGATTGTATTCCCGTATTTACCTTATTCGATTCTGGCGCTTCCTATAGTTTTGTGTCTGTATCATATGCACTTCGACATCATTTAGACACAGAACCATTAGCTAGGACTTGCAAGATCATGACTGGTGGAGGTATTATCCTAGTCCGTGATCACTGCAAGGACCGGAGAGTGTCAGTAGGAGGCCGAGACTTGAGCGTGAGTTTACTCGTCATGCCACTTCCGGGGTACGATATTGTGCTCGGAATGGACTGGTTGAGTAGACATCATGCTACTATAGATTGTCATAGAGGCAGAGTATTGTTTAGACCACCAGGAGAGCCGGAGTTTGAGGTCGTCAGAGGAGCAGCGGAACAGAGGAGGAGCACATTTTGCGGAACCAGGGCGGAAAGAAGAGGAGTTGCCACATCCTCTGATAGCGGAGTTCCTGGATGTATTTCCAGAAGAGTTGCCAGGCTTGTCGCCAGACCGAGATGTTGAATTCTCTATAGACTTGGTTCCAGGAGCGGAGCCCATTTCACAACATGTCTATAGAGTCAACAACAGCGAGCTGGCAGAACTGAAGAAGCAAGTTGAGGAGCTGCAGGACAAAGGCTTCATCAAATCCAGTTCATCACCATGGGGAGCTCCGGTATTGTTCGTACCGAAGAAGGACGACACGGTGCGTATGTGCATTGATTATAGAGCCTTGAACAATATCACTATCAAGAACAAGTACCCGCTGCCGAGGATAGATGATCTTTTCGACCAGTTGAGCGGGGCGAGGGTGTTTTCGAAGATTGATTTGAGGTCAGGCTATCACCAGGTGAAGGTGAAGAAAGAAGACACGCCGAAGACAGCTTTTCGGACCAGATACGGCCAGTTTGAGTTCATGGTAATGCCATTTGGTTTAACCAATGCACCGGCAGTATTCATGAACCTGATGAACAAGGTGTTCCACCAGTATCTTGACAAGTTCGTGGTGGTGTTCATCGACGATATTCTTGTGTATTCCAAGACCCCGGAGGAGCACGAAGAGCATCTGAGGTTGGTCTTAGAGACTCTCAAGAGGGAGAAGCTGTACGGGAAACTCTCTAAGTGTGAATTCTTCCTTGACAAGGTCGAATTTCTTGGGCATGTGGTATCGGGTGACGGAATCTCGGTTAACCCAAAGAAGATCGAGGCAGTGGAGTCGTGGGCTACCCCCAGTTCGGTAGCTGAGATCAGGAGTTTTCTCGGGCTAGCAGGATACTACAGGAGGTTTGTACAAGACTTCTCCAAGATTGCAGCGCCGATGACCAGATTGACTAGGAAAGATGTGGATTTTGTCTGGACGGAGGAGTGCCAGGCTGCATTTGATGAACTAAAGAAGAGGTTGACAACAGCTCCAATTTTGACGTTGCCAGCAGGGACAGGTGGTTTTACCATATACAGTGATGCTTCAGGGAAGGGTCTGGGATGCGTTCTTCAGCAGCACGGAAAGGTAATTGCCTATGCTTCCAGGCAGTTACGCCCTCATGAAAAGAACTACCCCACCCACGATTTAGAGTTGGCAGTAGTTATCTTCGCTCTAAAGCTGTGGAAACATTACTTGTACGGAGAGCGTGTGGAGATCTTCACAGACCACAAAAGCTTGAAGTACGTATTCACACAGAAGGAGCTGAACATGAGGCAGAGAAGGTGGTTAGAGTTGATGAAAGACTTTGACATCTCATTGCAGTACCATCCAGGGAAGGCCAACGTAGTCGCCGATGCCTTGAGCAGGTATCCGACGGCTATGTACTTGACGACTGATAGACATTTGTTGGCTGATCTAGAAAGCTTGGAGATTGAGGTGTTAGTTCTCGGTACTGAGATTCAGATGTGGGGATTGCAGATACAGTCCGAGCTGATGGACAGGATCAGAGCTGCGCAGTACGATGATGAGGCTCTGAGGAGTATCAGGGCACAGGTTCAGACAGGATTGTCGGACGACTTTACTATCGCAGAGGATGGTTCCTTACGGCACGGCACGAGGATGTGTGTGTCGAGCGGGGAGCTGCGCGAGAAGATTTTGCAGGAGGCACACCGCTCTCAGTACTCGATGCATCCCGGTGCCAACAAGATGTATCGAGACTTGAGGGAGCACGTATGGTGGTATGGAATGAAGCGCGAGGTAGCACGCTTCGTATCTCGGTGTCTAGTGTGCCAGCAGGTAAAGGCAGACCGGCAGAGGCCAGGAGGTTTGCTTCAACCTTTACCGATTTTAGAATGGAAATGGGAGCACGTGACCATAGATTTCGTTTTAGGGTTTCCACGTTCTCCAGGAGGGAAAGACGCGATTTGGGTCATCGTGGACAGGTTGACCAAATCAGCCCATTTCTTACCTTTCAAGGTGGGCACGTCGACAGAGAGGCTAGCAGAGATGTACGTGCGACAGATTGTTAGACTTCATGGAGTTCCAGTAAGCATCATCTCGGATCGGGATAGTCATTTCACTTCCCACTTCTGGAGGAGTCTACAGGCTAGCTTGGGCACTCAGCTCAAGTTCAGTACCGCTTATCACCCCCAGACAGACGGGCAGTCTGAAAGGACTATTCAGACTCTCGAGGACATGCTACGCACTTGCGTTCTAGATCTCGAAGGTTCTTGGGAGGATCATCTGCACCTGGTAGAGTTTGCCTACAACAACAGCTACCAGGCCAGCATCGAGATGTCACCGTTTGAGGCTCTTTATGGACGGAGGTGTCGTACACCGCTATCGTGGGACGACGTTGGAGAAAGAGCCTTGCTAGGACCAGAAATGGTCGTGGATGCAGCAGAAAAGGTGAAACTCATCAGAGACAGACTGCGAGTGGCGCAGGACAGACAGCGGCATTGGGCCGACAGCCACCGTAGACCCCTTGAGTTTCAGGTATAGATTGTTATTTTTTTGGTTTGTGTGTTTGTTTAGACTGTAAGTTGTGTTCTTTAATTAATTGGAAATACATAGGGGTAAAATTGGGTGGGACACAAGTATTATGGACGTAGTAGACTCAGAATAGAATATTGTCATAAATTGGATTGGGCAAAACGGGTCGATGTTGTATCTACAATTTCGATTGGAACGGACAAAGATGCAAAGTTGGATTTATTTGGATTTAAACATGGACGTTTGTAACGAATATTGTGCGACTAAAATGAAGCACAAGAGAGAGTAGTTATAAGTTACATAAGGGTCCGAATGGTAGGTTGGCACGTCTAGGAAAAGTGTGTGAAGTTTGTTTGAAAGCAAAGCTAGTGTATCGCTCCAAATATCGAAGCAACGGTAAGGTGCACTAAGTGAGAAAAATATTGCACAATTAATCTAAAACACTGCTTTTTAATTCTAATTGGCTCCAAATTAACCCTAGTCTCTCTATCTAAGCTAAGTAGACCTAAATTTGGTCGAGGGGGTTTACAATCTACTCTCCTTAGAGTATTTCGTCCTCGAAATTAAAACAGACATATGGTAAAAACTATGATTGAAATTAAATGCTACTACGTACCTAGGTCTTTGAAAAGATGGGAGAAACGCTATCGAATATCATCCTCTCATTCCCAAGTCAACTCGCCTGGTGCATGATGTCTCCATGCGACACGAACTAGAGGGATAGTCTGACCTCGCAATACCTTTTCGCTTCTGTCTAGAATCTCTAGAGGCTCCTCCTGATATGATAAACTCGGACCGACAGTGATCTCCGAGTGGTCAAGCACATGACTCGGATCTGGCATGTACCTCCTTAGCTGAGATACATGGAAGATATCATGAACTCCTTCTATTGTCTGTGGTAATGCCAATTTGTAAGCAACCTCTCTGATGCGCTCTAACACATCGAATAGTCTGATGTACCTCGGACTCAGCTTTAATCTTCCTCCAAACCTGATGGTCCCTCGGGTAGGCGAGATTTTTAGAAACACATGATCTCAAACCTGGAACTCTAGGGGTCGTCGATGCATATTTGCCCAATGCTTCTGTCTGTCTTGTGCTGCTCGCAGGTGCCCTTGGATCTTCTCTACCTTCTCCACTGTACGAACAACCAACTCTGGCCCAAGAATCTGCCTCTCGCCCATATCGCTCCAGCATACTGGGGAACGGCACTTTCTGCCATACAACGCTTCATAGGGAGCCATCTGAATGCTCGCTTGATAGCTATTATTGTAGGAACTGACCAAATATAAATGGTCCTCCCATGATCCATTGAAATCAAGCATGCACGCCCTCAACATATCCTCCAGCGTCTGAATGGTATGCTCGGACTGGCCATCTGTCTGTGGGTGATACGATGTACTGAACTTCAGGCGGGTACCGAGACTCTCTTGTATACTCCGCCAAAAGTAAGATATGAATCTCATATCCCTGTCAGACACTATACAGACTGGAACTCCATGCAGTCACACGATCTCCCTCATATACATATCTAGCAAGACCTCTGTAGACTGCCCAACTTTGAAGGGTAAAAAGTGAGCCGACTTGGTGAGTCAATCCACGATCACCCAAACTACATTACGACTACTAGGACTCCTCAAAAATCCTATAACGAAGTCCATTGTGATGTGCTCCCATTTTTATTCAGGTATCGGGAGCGGCTGAACTAAACCGACAGACCTCTGATGCTCAGCATTGAATTGCTAATGTAGAAGCATGAAAAATATGCTGGATAGCTATGCACAGCATATTGATGCAGGGCAGCATAAACAGAGAACCTCAGAGCCATCAAGCGTGCAACAGAGCTTTTCCGCTGAACACAGCGTAAAAGCTTAAAACTCCAGGACCATCCGCGTAATGCAGTATGTTCAGGCTGCTTCAGCGTAAACATGGTGCTTCATCGCCTTTATGGCGTAAAACTCATCCGCTCTTAAATGCAGTATTGAAGTGTACGAGGGACGCTTTATATTCCTCGAAATGAACCTGATAAATCGTGTAGTGAACCTGACGTCTGACTCCTGACAAAGAGTACTCTACGACTACCCAGGCGGCGGCTATAATGATGGCGTGACACTGCAACACAGGCTGCCATTTATTGCCATTTTCTTGGCATAGACCGCTTCTACGCATACAAAGGAGTACGCCGCCCGGTTTTACACAGGCAGACGTGAGCTGTTTACGCTCCGCAGAAGACAAACATCCTGCCACGTCAAAAGCTGTACTTCGTACAGGGCTCGAGGCACGTCTCTGTATTTAATGCGCAGAGCGGTGACAGGTTCTCAAGGCACGTCTCTGCATTTAATGCACCGAATACTGACAGATGCCCGAGGCACATCTCTACACCTTGCGCAGGCCGAGTGACAGACCTTCAAAACATGCCTCTGCATCTAATGCACATGATAATGGCGGATCTCCACATTTAATGTTCGGGATTTGATTAAATATCACCAAACCGTCGTTTCGTGGCATCCCCTTTGCGTAAACTGCTTTTACACAGACAAGGGGATACGCTGCTGTCACTTCCACGTTCCAAAAATGGGGGTATTTTCGACTTTTCATAATATTTAATATTATTAGTTATAATTTATTAATTTCATGATAGTATATTTGATTTTAAATAAATGTGTGATGTGTAATTTAAATATAATATTATATACAGTGTCAATTGTGTTTGAGCTGGTAGGCTTGACCTAGAAGCCCAATAGGGGAACACCTGTCCAAATTATGGGATTTTGAGATTAATTGTTTATTCTAGAATTTAATATTTGGAGATTATAATTAATTACCGTATTTTATTTAATATTTTTGCGCATTGCCTTTGCTTCGATATTTGGAGCACTACCCTGACTTTTGTCTTCCAACAAATTTCATAATTTTGTCCTAGACATGCCCACCTTCCATTCTGCTATTTTTGCAACTCATAATTATGCTCTCTGTGCATTTTTCTAGCCGCACAAAAATCATCGCGGACGCTATTTAATAAATTTCTATTTTTGTATCGTTGTGCGTTCCAATTGAAATTGGAGGCAATCTTGACCTATTTTTCGTACGGCCCAAATTAGGGTAATATTCTGTTCTGAGTCTTCTTCATTATTGGTATTGATGACCTGACCTGATTTTGGCCCCATGTACTCCTAATTAATTTTAGAACACAACTTATATTTTATTCTAATTAAATTGAGGATACTATTTTTATCGATTCTGAAATCCCAATTTAATTCCAGTGCCCTGCTATTTGAGCCCATACCGATCTTACTGCGCCCCTGACCCTACAAAACACCGGACACTGAATCGCCCGCCAAATTTTCGTCATTTCATGCGTCTGTGCAAATACCCAAATTTAAGGGGGTTAATTTGCAAATTTGCATTTTTGTCAACACCCATTTGTTTAAACCAATGAGGAATCCCTAATATTTTAATCATCACCCTCATTCCCATATGAGAAAATCCTTATGTCAAATCTGGACCCCACATTTAATGGGTCAATCTCCACCTTTGATTTCACAACACCCTCTTACTATTTAAAGCCCCAACAACACCTTTCCCTAGAAAACCCTAATCCCCAAGCAAGCCCCCACCTCTCTCTCTCCTCCATCCTAAATCCCAACGTAGGAAATTTCTTCCCCTCTTCTTCTCTTTTCTTCTTCTCCTTCTTCCTTTCTCCTTCTCTTTCTTCTTCTTCTTCTTCTTCTTCTTCTTCTTCTTCTTTTACTTGTCTTTTTGAATTCAAATTCAAATAGTTAGGAGGGGAACACTGTTCCCTGCTGTGTACTCTGGCGGCCTGTCTCCGGCCGTACCCCGGCGGCCAACCCCTTCCTCCTTGCTGCTCTTCCCCTGTGTACATCCTTCGGCGGCCGCTGATCCCGAGCCCCCGGCCGGCAAGCCCGACTCCCCCTGCGCACCCCGGCCTGTCTCCGGCCAGGCGACCCGGCGGAGTCCTCCCCACTCCCTGCAGTCAGCCGGCCTCTCGCTGACAACTCCGGCCGTTGCTGCGCTGCTACTGCCGCCCGGCCGCTGCTGCTCAGCTGCCGCTGCCGCTCGGCTGCTGCTCGGCCTATCACCTCCCTACATCCCATCCCTCCGACCGGCGGCTCTCTCCTCGACTCCTCCCTACAGCCGGCCGACATCCCTCCATCGCCATTCAACTCCACCACCTATCACCACCACTACTATCATCACCACCACCAACAGCGACTCCGGCGCTGGCTGCCCCGACCATCCGGCGGACTCCATCTCCTCCTCCCTGTACTCCGGCTGTACTCCGGCCGACCCACCACTGTAAGTCTCCTTCTCATCTTCCTTCTTCTTTCTTCCTGTATATATATATATGTATAAATAGTATTATTTAATTAGTGCTTTAAATACATGAAATGTGTATAGCATATAAAGAAACTGGTAATGTATAATTTATTATTGTGAATGTATATTATTTATTTAAATTATGTTTAATACATGTATATGTATAGTATTTATTTAGTTAATACTATATACATATATGTATAGTATTTATTTAATTCATGTTTAATATGTATAAGTATAGTATATATATATACTTAAGTATAATGTAATGTATGTATTAATGTATAAATATTGTGTATTAGTATATATAGTATATTTTAAAATTAGTATATGTATATGTATAGCATTTAATTGATTAATGTTTAATATGCATATATATATATAAATACGTATACGTGTATTTGTGTGTGGATATGTGTACATATCTATATCTATGAATATATAGTATATTTTCTCTAATTGTATATAGTGTACGTACTATTTGGTAAATGTACAAACATATATATGTATGTATTTGGTATAATTATATATTGGTAGAGTATATATTAAATTAATATATTTGGTATAAATATGTGTACCTATATATATATACATGTATAAACATATTTTTGGTATGTAAAAATATATAGTATATATATATAACTATATTAATATCTATGTACTTGTAAAACATATTTTGGTATAATTACCTGTATATAGTATTGTATTATTTTGGTATTTATGCATTTATATATATATATATAATATAAGTTAATATGTATTTTGGTACATGTATATTAGTTTATATATATGAGTGATGTATAATTTTCACATAAATAAAATATATTTCCACTTATGTACATACAGTTATACCTATTTTGTATATACTTTGGAATAACAATATATAGGTATTATGTTTAATTATTAACAATATGTTTAATTGATGAATATACTAGATGACCCTAGTTGACTAGTGCCCTGCCTGGCATGGCCCTGAGGCCAGTGTTTTGACTGTGTGTTAGCATAGCTTCTGATGCAAATGTTATATTGTGTTATGTCTATAGGACTGTTGGTTTATCCAGGGGATACTCTGGAACAGGACATCCATAATTACCAGCTAAGGACCCAAGGCAAGTACATTCTCTGATAATTTCCAATTCCTTGATAATTTCTATAAATTAAATAATCAGGAAATGTTACATCTGAATCCTTGACACTGTGTTACACGGACTAGTATAGCTTGGATCTGCAGTCATGAGATGTTACATTGATTATCGTATTGACATTGTACACGACATGTATATTAGACATCGTACATGATAGACTGGACTTGCTCGTGTATCGTGATGTGTCATGGTTGGATCCACAGTACTAGTTGGGGGCGGGGAAGTAGTTAGTAAGAAATGTGATCATAATCTCTTATTGTAGTGTAGAACAATGTAAGTGTTAATCATGCTCTTCACCCATGATTAGCCAGGCCCTGTAGCTATCGTATATGTTCCCAAGCCGATCACATTTTGAAACTACTATTTCAAACACTTAGAATAGATTACAGTTCCCTATTTTAAATTATATACTACATCACCGTATATGATGCTGTTCCTTGTTCTTTTCATTTTTATACATGCACTGACTGTATCATTTTGCCTATTGCCTGTCTCTTTATATTGCCTGTCTCTCTTTAATTGCCATTACATTTATTTCACTGTCTTCTCAGTAGCTAGCATCACATATTTATTGCTTTATAGTCCTTATCAATTTAATGGAACTGTTATTTGAGATTTGTACTTTGCTCCTTCCTGACTGGAAATATTTTTCCAGACTATGCCTTAGAGGACCGTTGTCCGACACTTTATGGACCATATGGTGAGTAGCTGCAGACTTGGTAGTTAGTTGTGATTCCGTGAGGTCTAGCCGAAAATCACTAATTCTTCTAGTTTTCTGATTAGTTCTTTTAGCAGACTTTTGGTACCGGATTTGTCTCCGGCAATTTTTGATGACTGGGATATTGTTGAGTTTGATTATTACTTTAGACTTGTGTTGTATTTAATTTTGTTTCGCTATCTTATCGTGCTGTAATCCTGTGATTGAGTATGTGTTCATTTTATTTGTGTCATCCGTGCCTCCTTATGGAGATTGGATGCTTGTGTGAGATTGGCTAGATAGTATCAAGACCTTGACAGCGTTCTACCGCCGATGCTGCGGCGTAGGCTGGACGTACCCACGTACTCGTGCCCTTAAACCGGGTGCGGGTCGTGACACGTTTTTAGTGGTGGCCCATGCAGGTCAGACTTCGCGAGTTGTGCGATGTCGTAGTAGTGTGGCATCTTTGTTACACTACTGCGTGCCTGCGATAGGATCTAGGACATAGGATACTAGGACGGGAGCGAATAC
The DNA here is from genome assembly GCA_036927795.1 of Iris macrosiphon. Lineage (NCBI taxonomy): Eukaryota > Viridiplantae > Streptophyta > Magnoliopsida > Asparagales > Iridaceae > Iris > Iris macrosiphon. Next base: position 99,736,771 of record JAYESA010000006.1, read on the forward strand.
TCAATCACAATTCCTTGAGAGATTCCTGGGATGGCCCCTGAGAATCTTATTTTAATTCCAATTTAAAAATCCTTCCCTTGTTCCGTCCATTCTCACTTATTAATAATAAATTTTGATTGTTGTTGATTAGGTATTAAGTTAGGATTTTGGTTTCATAGTAGGGTTTGATTTCATATCAAGATGAATTTGCAGACTAATTTATGGTATTATTTGATGACACTCGTCGATGAGGACAGTAAAAAAGGTAACACTAGGGCTATTGGACTACAAGATACGGATTTAAATTTTAAATTGAGAATTGAAAGTGAATTTTTAATTTTTGAATTTTGAGAAGTGAAATATTGTCATTAAAACTTTTTGAGGAATTCAGATTCAATTTGATGAACCTAAACAAGCTGTAAGGATTTTTGAGTGATTAAATTTTTATTTCAGTATTTAGATAATTAAACTTGAGGAAAGTGTATGCATTTTTACTGTAAATTTATTCGAGGAGTTATTTTGAGGAATTTTATTTGAGGAAAGGATTTTATAGTGAGAGAGATATATTAGTATATAAGTATATAAGATGCATGTGTAAGGATCTGTTGGCTTGAGCATGATTGAGATTTCACTGCCAATTGGCTTAGGTGTTCATCTAGGATTGTATTGGAGAGAGAACAGTACTTAGTATAGGGTGTTGCAATTGATATGCACTTGAGTGACAAGGATAACTAGTATCAGCGATTGCAGTAGGTAAAGAAGCTAGCAGTGAGTGTGCTTGTGGTAGAACTATGGTACTTAGAGGGATAGAGGTATCAGACCTTGGATGTATCTTTGACCTGTGCAATCACAACTAGGAATATTTATTTCCAATCTTTTATCTTGAATGTTGCTCTTTAGAACTATACTGTCCTTCCTTGATGATATCGCATTTTGCCTAAATTGATTCTTTGGGATCTGTCTTCAGGATGTCGCCGCAGACACGATCTATGAGAGCGGGAACATCAGCTTTAGAGGGGTCTGCCACCTCTCCACCTGATGGACAGACAGCCGTAGTTCCTCCTACATCTCCGATGCACGTAGGTGATCCTCCTCCCCCACCAGTTCAAAAGATTGCCGCAGCTGTGACGGACAACCCTCCACTTCCACCGACTCCGATTCCCGGAGGTTTGCCCATTGATGGGACGCAGATGTTTACCTTGATCCAGGGCATGGTAGATGTCCAGAGAGTGACGGCAGATGCTCAGCGAGTTCAAGCTGAGGCTCAGAGGGTGCAAGCAGAAGTGTACCAGGCACAAACCGAGCTGATGAGAGAAAACATGGAGAATGCTCATCAAGTGACTCTCCAAGCTTTGGAGAAAGTAGCACAGTACCAGCAGTTTTCTGGCCAGCAACAGCAGAGACCAGGCACTATAGTGGATTTCAAAAGGATGATGCCTCGAGAGTTCAAAGGCACCGAAGGGATACTCTACGCTGACGACTGGCTAGAGGATATAGAGAGGAGCCTACGATTGACCCAGATTCCGGAGAACTTGCAGATAGAGGCCGCTGGCAGTCAGATGTTCGATATCGCACTCACGTGGTACCGCACGGAGCCGAGAATTACTGCACAAGGACTTACTTGGGAGACCTTCAAAGAGCTCTTCAAGGAGAAGTTCTTTCCCGACGTGGCATTGGGAACCTTGGAAAGTCAGTTTCATGACTTAGTTCAAGGAAACATGTCGGTCGACGAGTACGATACAGAATTCTGTAGATTGAGCCGTTTTTGCATCGTCCATGATTCGGGACCCAGGAGATCGAGCCCGGAAATTTAGAAAGGGACTGGCGAAAGAGATTAGGTCACGCACTTCTGGTCGTCGTACCGCTACCTTTGAGGCTATCTTGATGGATGCCCAGATTGCAGAAGAGGATCTGGATCTTAGGCCTAAGAGGAGTCACGATACTTTTGGAGATACGAATGGTAGCACAGGACCAGCCAAGCATCCCCGTATTCAGCACCAACAGCAGTACCAAGTACCATTTTATATTCAGCAACAACCATAGACATTTCAGCATCCACAGCAGTACCTAGCACCAATTCCTATCCAGCAACGTCCATGGGCGTATCAGTATCAACAACAGTACCAGGCACCAGTCCGTGTTTAGCAGAATCAGCAACAGCCTCCAAGAGAGACACAGCAGACTTGTCATTTCTGTAAGAAGCCAGGTCACCTTTGGGAGAGCTATAGAACAAGGCTAGGACTTTGTTTGCACTGTGGCACAGCTGGACATCGAGTAAGGGATTGTCTTCTAGCCCCTTATCATCCCGGCCAGCGCGCAACTTCAGATTATAGAGATCCAGTTAGGCTACCTGTGGAACCGTATATTGCTCAGCACCCGCGAAGGGAACCACCCCAGCAGGGCGGGGCATTTGCGATGATGGTCGAGGAGACCGATACTACAGGTAATGTGTTAGCAGGCTCTGTTCTTTCCTTCCTTCTGTCCCTCTCTACTTGATTGATTGATTGATACCTTAGTACCGTAGCTTGTATGCATGATTTCTTGTTATAATGTAGTTAGTAGTACCCCTGATACAAAGACTGCAATACCATGACAAAGATACTATGACCATACTTATTCCCCTTAGATTGCATGTTGTATGATTGTAGGAAGATTTTTCTTGGACCATGATTCTTGGGGTTTGACCATGACGAAGATTCATGAAGGAGTTATGACTTGACAGGAGAGACAAGATGATTAAAAATTCGAGGATAAACATCGATTTAAATAGAGGGTTAAGAAATTAACATTGCATAATTAGTGGTTTATTAATTCCAGGAAGATTATGGCATATTTAAATTGGTTATTAAATTTAAAAATTTGGGAGACTATCATTCTATTTATTTGGTTACAAGTTATGAATTTTAGAATTTTATATTTGGATGTTGCAATTAGAGAATCCTTAAGTATCGCATTTTTGAGTATTTTGAGGAGAGAAAATCGAGAAATAAAATTTTTGATGGGCTAAATGTTTGAATTTAAACTTCTTGGACGAGATTTCATTTTATATACGAGCATTGATTAAAATCAAATTTGAGGAGTGGATATTAAATTCCGAGTATTTAAATTATTAACTAAAAATTTTGGGGAAATTTTGATAAAAATGGACTTTGATTTTATTTCGAGGATTTTTCAGGAATGTAATAATTTCAGAATTTTTGAAAATTGTGAAAAGACATCGTGGATTATTACCTAATTTCATGGATGATGAATTTAAAATTTGAGGGAAACAATAATGTGTATGATTAAACACTACTTTGAGGATTTTGATTTTCGAGGACGAAATTCTTTTAAGGAGGGTAGACTTGTCACTACCACGTTCCGAAAACGGGAGTATTTTCGACTTTTCATAATATTTAATATTATTAGTTATAATTTATTAATTTTATGATAGTATATTTAATTTTAAATAAATGTGTGATGTGTAATTTTCACATAAATAAAATATATTTCCACTTATGTACATACAGTTATACCTATTTTGTATATACTTTGGAATAACAATATATAGGTATTATGTTTAATTATTAATAATATGTTTAATTGATGAATATACTAGATGACCCTAGTTGACTAGTGCCCTGCCTGGCATGGCCCTGAGGCCAGTGTTTTGACTGTGTGTTAGCGTAGCTTCTGATGCAAATGTTATATTGTGTTATGTCTATAGGACTGTTGGTTTACACAGGGGATACTCTGGAACAGAACATCCATAATTACCAGCTAAGGACCCAAGGCAAGTACATTCTCTGATAATTTCCAATTCTTTGATAATTTCTATAAATTAAATAATCAGGAAATGTTACATCTGAATCCTTGACACTGTGTTACACGGACTAGTATAGCTTGGATCTGCAGTCATAAGATGTTACATTGATTATCGTATTGACATTATACACGACATGTATATTAGACATCATACATGATAGACTGGACTTGCTCGTGTATCATGACGTGTCATGGTTGGATCCATAGTACTAGTTGGGGGCGGGGAAGTAGTTAGTAATAAATATGATCATAACCTCTTATTGTAGTGTAGAATAATGTAAGTGTTAATCATGCTCTTCACCCATGATTAGCCAGGCCCTGTAGCTATCGTACATGTTCCCAAGCTGATCATATTTTGAAACTACTATTTCAAACACTTAGAATAGATTACAGTTCCCTATTTTAAATTATATACTACATCACCGTATATGATGCTGTTCCTTGTTCTTTTTATTTTCATACATGCACTGACTGTATCATTTTGCCTATTGCCTGTCTCTTTATATTGCCTGTCTCTCTTTAATTGTCATTACATTTATTTCACTGTCTTCTCAGTAGCTAGCATCACATGTTTATTGCTTTATAGTCCTTATCAATTTAATGGAACTATTATTTGAGATTTGTACTTTGCTCCTTCCTGACTGGAAACATTTTTCCAGACTATGCCTTAGAGGACCGCTGTCCGACACTTTATGGACCATATGGTGAGTAGCTGCAGACTTGGTAGTTAGTTGTGATTCCGTGAGGTCTAGCCGAAAATCACTAATTTTTCTAGTTTTCTGATTAGTTCTTTTAGCAGACTTTTGGTACCGGATTTGTCTCCGGCAATTTTTGATGACTGGAATATTGTTGAGTTTGATTATTACTTTAGACTTGTGTTGTATTTAATTTTGTTTCGCTATCTTATCGTGCTGTAATCCTGTGATTGAGTATGTGCTCATTTTATTTGTGTCATCCTTGCCTCCTTATGGAGATTGGATGCTTGTGTGAGATTAGCTAGATAGTATCAAGACCTTGACAGCGTTCTACCGCCGATGCTGCGGCGTAGGCTGGACGTACCCACGTACTCGTGCCCCTAAACCGGGTGCGGGTCGTGACAGCTGCCTAGTTTTATACGGGCAGACGTGAGCTTCTTACGCTCCACAGAAGACAAACAGGTTGCCATGTCATCGGTTTCTCTTCGTACAAGATTCGAGGCGCGTATCTTCATTTAATGCGCAGAATAATGGCAAATCTTAAAGACAAGCCTCTGCATTTAATGCGCAGGATGGGGGCAGATATCTGTATTTAATGCAAAAGATTTGATTATGTCTCCAAGAGCCATAATTTCGGCTAAAATGTCTACATCACTCGGCTTCTACGCCTGCTCGGCTTCTACGCCTACTCGGCTTCTATGCCTATTTGGCTTCTACGCCCACTCGGCTTCTATACCTACTGGCTTCTATGCCATGGTGAAAGTTATTGGCTTCTACGCCAACCTCTTCTACACAAGGGATAACTACCTACATGGCTTCTACGCTGTGATCTTCACAGCAGATATACGCATTTGTCCCTTAGTTGGACACGCATCACATGCTCACTTAGAAGATCGTCTATACGCAGGCATTGGTTATTTTAAACTGTCTTATAAAAGGGAGCTGTACTTTCCACTACTCGGTTTCTACACCGACTGTGTGGTCACTGTCACTAAAAACTCTATAAATAGAGACCTCTATCAACATAGGAACGGTCGAAAAAAGGAAGAACGGAGGATTAGATGTCAAAAAGAGAGAGAGAGAGAGAGAGAAGAATCCAGAGCTCAGGCAAAGAGAAGGGATCGACGACTTTGGTGTCGGGCATCTATCCTCTTTAGCAACCCTCAAAGCTGCTTTCTGTCTTCCACGGCACTTCTTCAACATCGTGTAGTCCAAGGGCTAAAGTGATCGACCGCAGATCAGACACCTGTAGCAATATTTACCCAGATTAAATAAATTGTACTTCGACATTCCTCCTGTAGGATCAAAATTGTACAATATTGTTTGTAAATACCGACGAAGCAGGGCGGGGCTTTCTTCTTTTAAAAATAAAGACCTTGTCGTTTCTCGTACACTTTTACTTTCGTTTATATATTTTTATCCGAAACAAGATGGCGACTCTGCTGGGGAGGTCTTTTTCTTCTGATGAGGAAGCAATTGCTCAATATGATGCGGTATCCGTGAGATCCGTGAAGAAGACACTAGTCGTCCAGTTCGACCAGTCTGCCTACGAAGACATGCTTCGAACATGGGGTAGCTCTCACTCCCTCTCTGTCCAAAACAACAGGAAGCTGCGTAAGGTCTGGATGCCCAAGACATCCTATACCATTCCTGTGGACTCTCCGATCTCTCCGACCAATGAGGTTGTAGCATTGCTTCCGCCGCGCCTTGTGCGTAAAATTCAGTCGCCTGTCTCTGGCAGGGCAGACAAATCTTCTGGCAATGCCTCAGCGCTAACCCAGAATTATACTCCGCACCTTGCGCATAAAATTCTGTCGCCTATCTCTGGCAAGGCAGACAAAACTTCTGGCAATGCCTCAGTGCTAACCCAGAAGTATACTCCGCGCTTTGTACGTAAAATTCAGTCGCCTGTCTCTGGTAGGGCAGACAAAACTTCTGACAATGCCTCAGCGCTAACCCAGAAGTATACTCCGCGCTCTGCGCGTAAAATTCAGTCTCCTGTCCCTGGCGGAATAGACAAAATTTCTGATGATGCCTCAGCGCCAAATCAGGAGTCACAAACGCGCTCCGTACGTAAAAATGCATCTGTCTTCCGCGGAAAAGCAGATGACCCCTGCAATCTACGCAAGGGAAAGCAAGCGGCGGACTACTCAACTTCTCGGCCTTTACGCCAACAAGGGAACAATCTGCCCGCCCTCCGGATTATGCGAGAAGCTGATGGCCGACTGAGGACATCATCAGCTTTACGCCAACCAGAGCAGAGCTCCAAATTATGCCAAGAAAAGCCCCTCAGCATAAAGAAGGCTCAATTTGCGGGAAGATACCCTCCTCGGGGATTATCCGCCACTCAGATGGCCAACTTGTTGTATATAGGTGGCACAGGGAAGACTATGATTCCCAATATCCGCATGCCCACTGATGTGAACAGAAGAAACAATCCATCATCTTCTTCTTCTATAACTCCTCCTGACCTGTGCAATTATCTAATCCAGAAGTGCAAGGAGAGGGGATCTTCCAGTATGTCTATTACGCCTCCTAGCGAGCACTGTTGTAATAGTCATAGGATTGTAATTAATTGCTGCTGTTCTGAAGCAAAACGGTCGGTTTTCGACCGGTTGAGCTACTCTCCATCTTTCCAGGAAGAAGAGCCCACACATGCATCTGTAAACATGGCTTCACACACACCTAGAGGAGGGTCGAACTCAAGATGTCATCCCTCTAGGACTCCGAGCCGAAGGAGATTCAACATGCTCCTTAGGAATACCGAAGCTGGGGTATTCCAAAACACTCGTTCGAGGTCGCGACAACCGGCTTCGTACTCTTCTGATTATGATGCTGGGGGTCACCAGTCTTCCGAATCAGACGCCGAAAGTATAGAGTCAACTTCTACAGAGACCTATACTAATCTCTCAATGACACCCAGGGAGATGGGAGTTTATGCCATTGGAGATGAACGCGAGGAAGCTTCCTCGTCCGGGAGCACTGAGCAACGCATCACTATACTGGAGACGTCTCTGAAGAAGATACAATCCATGATGGAGAACATGTACCAGATGATGCTGAATCAATATATAGCTGCTATGGCTTAAGCGTCGGTCCCTCCAACTCAGATACGCGTGGGGGTGGACTTACCACCATCCAACACGATCCAAGAGCCTGCTCTAGATCAGGAGTCAGCAGTTCCTCTGCCTCCTCACTCGGAGAATATATTACCTCCTGTCAGAGTCGCGATGCAATCGATTCCTCATTACTCTGTGGTCCCTCTACCAGCTGAAGATCCAATACAGGCAGTACGGGAGTTGAAAGCCCAATTTGATGCCCTGAAGCACAAAGATCAGCTCAAAAAATTGGGAATCAACCAACCTTACCCAACAATCTGGGAAGAGGTCCCTTTCCCTCCTAGATACAAAATCACAGACTATGGCTTTGTTCGAAGGAAAAACGTCACCAAGTCAGTACATGAACTACTTCAGTATGATGACGATGTTATTACAAGGGAACGACGCCCTCCTCACTCGGGTGTTCAAAGGCTGTCTCTCAGGGGTAGCTTACCAGTAGTACCGCAGCCTGGGGGACAACTGCATTACTTCTTTTGAAGACTTCAAGGATTTATTCTTCACACGATTCTACGAAGGAGGGATGGACATGTCTATGTCCTCTCTCATCGAAGTCAAGTAGAAGGAAAAAGAGAATGTTCGCACTTTCATCGAACATTTCGTCAAGCCACTTTGCAAATGCCTCCAGGAGTTCCGGACTCGGCATTGGTGGACATCTGCAGGAAGAACCTTCTCCCCGTGATCTCGGTATTCACAGGACCATATCAGTTCCATGATTGGCCTTCGTTCATCATCTCAGTGGTAACCGTGGAGGACAATAGTCAGAAGGTGCACGATAATAGCATCATGATCTCGGCCTCTGATAAAGGCAAAAGGTCATCCTCCAACGTCGACCATCCTCGTGGTACCAAGGGTAAAGAAGCTCTGGCGATCAACACATCCAGGCAAAAGATTGTGGCTACCACATAGATGAAACCTGGGACTTCCAGGCCCATTGAAGTTTACTCTTTTGACGACAATGATATTCCAAGCATATTCGAATGTCTCGTCAAAAGCGGCAAGATTACCCTTCCTGAGGTGAGACAGCCCAATGAGGCCGGCAGTACCAATAATCCCAAGTACTGTATCTTCTATAGGTACATACACCACCCCATAAAGGTGTGTTATATACTAAAAAGGAAGATCCAGGAGATGATCGATGCTAAGGCCATCACTCTGCGCAACAGCGAGAAGACGGTCACGGCCAACATGATCTCTCTACAATTTGGCAATCTGCCTCCCCAAGAAATCTCGGTCGGTGTTACACCTATTTCTCGGACGATGATGACCACCGTTAATCTCCCTCCAGCTAGAGGTTAAAATCATGACCTGCTACCACTAACTACCCAGCGAGGCGAGACTATGTGGGTTCATCCAGATCTGGTGCCAGAGATCGAGAAAGAGACTCAAGCTGCTAAGGCTAAGTCTAAAAAGAACTCAAAACACAAACCGTGTCACATGATTATGGTACACTCGGCATCAGAAGACGAGGTATTGGATACTGGAACCCGCTCAGGGAAAGCCTACCTCCAGGACTACGGAGCCAGCCAGAAAGATGCATCGGCAGACTCTTCAACTGCCAAGCCTTCAGAACCGGAATCCGCCGTACCAGAAGCCGGTCCTTCGAGACCAACTTCGGCGAACAAAAGGAAAAAAAAGAAGTGCACTTCCATAAACCTGTGAAAAACATTCAAAACAAAGGTTTAGAGAAGCCATACAACTTTGATATCCTGGCCCAACTGGCTAATACACCAGCCAGGCTGTCCATCTTTGAGCTACTCAGGCTCTCTCAGGACACTCGTCAAGCCTTGAGTGAAGCATTGATACAGGCGGATGCATACTTGACCCAGCTCAAGTCCCCTGACAAAGAACCCGTGGCGTGTCCTCAATGCCACAGTGTGATGGAGGTGGTCCCAAACATCACTTTTAGTCAAGATGACATGCTGTTAAAACATAACAGGCATGACAGACCCCTCTATTACACCGAGTACGTCGGTTCCATGGAGGTCGACCGGATTCACATAGATCCGGGATAATCAATCAGCATCATTCCTCATAGTCTGCTCAAACTGCTGAGGATTCCTACCAGCGAATTGGCTTACACCACCACTACGATCGTGGGTTTTAACGCAGGAAGAAGTAAGCCATTGGGGAAAATTTGCCTGAGGATCCAAATTGGCGACGTCAGATCGGTGGCTACATGTTACGTCATTGATTCAGAGGTATCCTACAACATTCTGCTGTGTAGACCTTGGATCCACGACCACAACATCATTCCTTCAACTCTACACCAATGCTTTAAATATGTAGACGCCCGAGGAACAGTACAAACGGAGATTGCTGACCTAAACCCGTTCAAAGGAGTAGAATCCTACTACTCTGATGCCGTGTTGTACTCTTAAGACTGCATGGAAGAGGTATCAACCAAAGCAGAGAAGGAATCCCACCGGGAGCCAGAAGAACCCTCTGCCAAGCAACCTCTGCCAATCAAGGTAAAAGGACGGACTACTCGTCCAAAAGCCATAGAGCCTATGGCTATCCACCTAAACGAGACTGGGTCAGAAAAAGGGGGTGATCCTTTAGTATCACTTTGAACCAGTAGCCTCCACCCTTGGTCATCAACCTCCGGCGCAACAGGCAGCCGAGTGATATAAATGCAACCGGGAAAAGGGTTTCAGATGATAATAAACATCCTCTTTTCCGGTATATTGACACCCAAATTCCAAATCCGGAATCCTCCCCCTACGACGATATAGAACCTATAGCGCAAAAATTCTTGGAAGCTATAGATTCCTATCATCCGTATATATGGGAAGTGGCATCATCATCCAATGTCACCACGACATATGGACCGCATGAGGATTCTATCTTCATTGTCCCGCCTACCTGCAGCAGCCAGCATTCAATAGTCTTCGGCCGCATTCGCAATGAACCGACCACGTAAGAAGATTCTTCCGATAACGATGACGGTAAAATGCAGGTTCACAGATACAGCCCACAAACTTTGAAGATCATGCAAAGCATGGGTTATAACTTGAAGCTGGAACCGGATCTCAACTACGGAAAAGGCAGACGAATGCCGCTACACGGCGATCCCCACTATCAACAAACTCATTTCGGGTTAGGGTATACCACTTCCCGCGCGACTCCTGAGTCAAACGAGGATATCTTTTCCTCCTCTCAAAACGGCTCAGCGCCCTCCGACTTATCTCATGCTCTCGAGCGAACATTATCAGTAAATATGGTAGTGACGGATTCCTTCGAATCAGACGAACAAGAATCTAAACTGTTTGAGAATGACGTTTGGGCTCAGCAAATGGATACACAATGGGAGTTCCGCTTCGAGCAGAGAGAACCTTCCACTGAAGACAAAGTTATCCAGATTGACGTTGGGGATGAACTTTTGCCAAAGCCGATATTTATCAGTAACAATCTTTCCGAAGCAGAAAAAGAAGAAGTTATCCAGCTGATAAAAGAATATATCGACGTCTTTGCGTAGAATTATGAGGACATGCTAGGCCTTGATCCAAAGGTGGCTACTCATAAGCTCAATATATTGCCCGATTCGAAGCCTGTGAAGCAGCACCAACGCCGGTTCCGCCCGGATATGATGGACGCCATTGAAGCTAAAGCAAGAAGTTGATAGCCTGCGGCTTCATCCGTGAAGAACAACATCCCGACTGGGTCATCAATGTTGTCCCGATCATGAAGAAGAATGGAAAAGTACGTGTCTGCATCGATTACCGAGATCTGAATGCAGCCTGACTTAAAGACGAGTTTCCTCTTCCCATCACAGACGTCATGATTGACAATACATACGGTTTTGATCGTATGTCTTTCATGGACGGATTCTCAGGATACAATCAAATCAAGATGCATCCTGGGGACGAGAAGCATACTGCCTTCCGGACACCACTGGGGGTATATTGCTATACGGTCATGCCCTTCGGATTGAAGAATGCCGGGGCTACGTACCAACGGGCTATAAGTAATATTCCATGAGCATTTACATAAGACGGTGGAATGTTACGTTGACGATGTAGCTGTCAAAAGTTGCCTCAAGGATACTCACATCCAAGACTTGAAGACAGTATTTGAATTGATGCGCCAACATCAACTCAAAATGAATCCTACAAAGTCCTTTATGGGTGTATCCAGTGGCAAGTTCCTGGGATTTGTCATTACCGCCAAAGGCATTCAAGTAGACCCTGATAAAGTCAAGGCCATCTTAGAAATGCGACCGCCCCGTAATCTGAGAGAACTCAGGGGATTTCAAGGTCGTCTGGCTTATATCCGGAGATTCAAATCCAACCTCTCTGGGAGATGTCAGCCTTTTTCTTGCCTCATGAAGAAAGGTGTATCCTTCTTATGGGATGAACCCTGTCAGCAAGCATTCGGTGACATCAAACGCTACCTCACTAGCCCGCCAGTTCTGGTGCCTCCAGTCATAGGAAGACCATTTGTGCCGTATGTTCGAGCGATGGATCATTCTCTGAGAGCTCTTCTCACACAAAAGAATGATATGGGTCACGAACAGGCTATCTACTACCTCAGCAGGATGATGGTCGGAGCCGAACACCTGTACAACCCAGTGGAGAAAGAATACTTGGCTCTGATGTTCGCTATCCAGAAAACGTGACACTATGTCACAGGCCAGACCATTCACATCATCTCCAGGATCAATCCTCTTCGGGTATTGATGAGCAAACCAAGTGTTCTCAATTCCCGGCTCGCGACTTGGGCGATGCTTTTAACACCATATGACATAGTGTACATCCCTCAGAAGTCCATCAAAGGCCAAGCATTGGCTGATTTCCTAGCTGCTCATCCGTCTCGGAGACCTCCAAACTATACGAGGACATTCTCGACGAAGTTACAGAATATAATTTTGTGATGGAAAGTGACGCATGGCAACTATCTTCGATGGTGCCTCCAGAATTGGTCCAAGGGGAAACGTGGTTTCGAGAGTAGGAATTGTCCTGGTCACTCCTGATAAGCTCGTCATCTACCGAGCATATTCTCATAGCGAGCCCTGTTCCAACAATGTGTCGGAGTACAACGCTCTACTAATCGGGATCCAAGTCGCTAAAGAATTGGACGTCGGATCTCTGGAAGCTTTCGGTGATTCTCTACTAATCGTCAATCAAGTCAGAGGAATATATGAAGTCCAGAATCCAGACCTCATCCCCTATCACCGAGCAACGGTCGAGATAGCCATGACATTCAAAGGATTCTTCCTAGAGCATGTGTCTCGATCTCATAATCTGGAAGCTGATGCCCTAGCCAGTCTAGCTGCAGATTTAGCTACCCCTATAAAAAGGCAGAATTAGATAATCCTTCTTAACAGAGATTTGTTCTGTGTGAAAAATAACTTTCACATAGAACACAGCTACGCAGTGGACGCAGTTCTTCCAAAGATAGACTGGAGAAGTCCCTTTATAGATTTCGTAGCATACAGAATCTTGCCAGAAGACCCTAAAGAAGCAGTATCCGTCAAAAGACGATCATTGCGCTTCTATTTCGACGCATCTTCACAATGTCTATATCGCTGGTCTTATGACAGACTATTATTACGATGTCTCTCTGGTGATGAAGCACATCGGATGATCCGTGAAGCTTACGACGGCGTATGCGGAGCACATCAACCCGGTCCTAAGCTACAGGATCGCATCAGGAGAATGGGCTATTACTGGCCTACTATGATCCCAGATGCAATAAAGTATGCAAGACAATACAGAGCCTGTCAGGTTCATGCAGACTTTATCTATCAACCTCCTGAGTATCTATATCCTACGGTTGCATCCTGGCCTTTCGAAGCATAGGGTATGGATATCATTGGTCCTATTCACCCGTCTTTTTCCAGAGGTCACCGGTTCATACTGGCCATCACCAATTATTTCTCCAAATGGGCAGAGGCGATCCCTCTTGCTGAGGTAAAGGCATATAATGTGATCAGCTTCATCAAGCATCATGTCATTTATCGCTTCGGGATACCCCGGAGGATAATTCATGACAATGGACCTCAATTCATCAGCCAAGCGTTTCATCGATTTTATGATAAAAATCTGATACAAAATATGGCCTCTACGGCATATAATCCGGCTGCTAATGGTTTGGCGGAAGCTTTCAACAAAACCATTATCAAACTCTTGAAAAATGTACCCCATTCTCATGACAATGCGCCCCATTCTCATTGGTTTACGGGAGCGAAGCAGTTCTCTCCATCGAGATCCAAATTCCGTCACTCAGGATAGCCGTGGCTAATGAGTTGACTCAGGAAAAGAATGACCTGTTAAGGCTTCAAGAGCTAGAAGGATTAGACGAGAAACGCCTCAAAGCTCAATAACGCATCGCGCTCTACCAAGCACGCATATCCAGAGCTTTTAACCAGAAAGTAAAGAAAAGAGTGTTAAAAGTCGGTGAGCTAGTTTTAGCCGTAAGAAGGCCGATAATTCTTACTCATAAGAGTTAGGGCAAATTCCAGCCCAAGTGGGAAGGCCCTTATGTGATCGAGACGACGTTCTCAAACGGCGCTTACAGGTTAGCCAAGCCTATTGGAGACCTGTTAATGGCTCCTATAAATCGCAAATTCCTGAAAAGGTACTACGTTTAACCTCCTTTTGCTCAAATGGAGTATGATGAAGGTCTTATTCTGACAAAACTACTTCCAAAACGAAACTAGTTGGATTATATTCTATCGTGTTCATATTACCTCTGAATAGATATGTTTAACTAATTTGGAACTGCAAGACCTATCATGTCCGTATTACCTCTGATAGTATTTTGTGTACAAATTTTAGCTAAAAGCATATTCTATCATGTCCATATAACCTCTGAACAGATATATCCTACTAAAACTTACTGAGAGTATATCACGTCCATATTACCTCTGATATCATTTTCACCCAAACCTGTCATTTATATTCCAAAATGATGGGTCCACAAAGTCAGATAAGAGTCTCTTTATTACTTCAGAAAGAGCAAAATTACATGAAAAGCAAAAGTACATCATTTGGGGGGAGCGGTCAGGTCGCGAAGCTACTGCGCCAGTGCGGCCATTTTCTCAGTCCTGGAATCCAAGACATCAATGCGAGCCTGCTCCAGCCGTGCCTTATCATTGCTCAGGAGGGACAGTTCGGCTCTAGCCCGAAGAAAACCAGCACGGGCGGCTCCTGCACGTGCCAAGTTTTGTTATGCTACGCCCAATCGGCTATCCGCCACATCTAGAGCTTCCGAGGACTGAGAAGCCCACTCCTTTGCTTGAGCAAGTTTTGTTTCCAGCCTGCGGACCCTCGCTATATTCCCTTCATGCTCGGCCTGACACTTCGTTTGAAGAGCAATGGCCTCCTCCAAGACGGCTTTTTCTTCATCCATCTCCTGCTGATGTGTCTGGATGGCTTTATTAATACCTTCCATCTGTTCAGCAAGCCGTGCAGTCATGGAGTCGTATCTAGCCTGGACCAGATCTTCAATGCTGTCTCGAGCTAGCTGCAAGTATTCGTTAATGGGTTGCTCCAAACCATTAACTATCTCCTCCAGCGTGTCAGCTACCCCAGTGTCGTTGAATTCTCGGATCAGCACTATCGCAGACCGGGAGGACCTCTTCAGGGACGCAAAGCTCAGATTCTTCGCCAACACCATTGATATTAACATTTTTAAGGTGGTGTAGAAGATACCAGTGTACTGCTCAGTCACCGCAGCTAGATCCGAATGGACGCCGGGGATGGCCTCGATATTAGCGAATCCCCCTCTAAGAACAACCGTAGACGATATTGCCACGGCCGTTGCCTCAACATGTGGTACGACAAAAGAAGAAGTGCCAACACGGGACGAAGTGACCGGCATACTCAAAGGAGGCATTGTCGCAATGACAGGCTCGTCCTCCTCTTAAGATATCAGAATCTCTTCGACGGGCGAGCCGGCACCCGAAGACGTTTCCTCTTCAAAAACAGGCGCCTCCGTGTCGTCGCCAGGTCCCGACACAGAGCCAAAGGGCGCATCTACACTGCCCTCCCAGAAGATGTCTTCTCCTGAAAAGAAGACAAAAGGAAGTTAGTATCGAAACAATGTTAACTTTCCTAAAAAGAGGCGTGAAGACGACATTTACCCATGGCCGACGACATATATGTCGCATCTGCAGCCAGTACAGCTAAATCATTTCTTAATGATGTTAAACAAGCTGTCATACCTGGGGAAGGGGGTCTGATAACTGACGCTGACAAATAATCTTCCAGGTCCTTGTCAAATTCCAGCTGAGGCTCGTCGGCTAGAATCTCGCTAGGTGCGCTTACAGGCACGGCAGGGGTCCCTCCCGATGCCGATCCGCATAAAGGTATACGGAGTCTTATTATACTCAGCCCCGGAGGCAATCTTGTTCCACTACCCGAAGCAGTAGCAGCGACAGCAGCCTCCAACAGAGATTCTTCGGCACCACTAGCCGGAACTGTAGAGGGTCCCTCTCTAAAAGGCGAGGAACCTCCAACCAAAGAATCATCCCCAACATGGGGAGATACAGGCTCACTTCCAGGAGCCTCATTACCAGGAATCCGGAGAGGACAATTAATCGTCTTCTTCTTCCTCTTGTGAGGAGAAGTTTCCTTCGGAGTAGGAGCCCTTCTCTTCCCGGAGATTACCAAAGGCCCTGTAGGCAGAGGTACTTCACCTCTCGATACCGCCAACAGAGGTTCATCTGGATTGACGGACTACTCACCCTCGTCGGAAGAAACCGAGGGGACTTCGACTCTTCCCCAAGACTTGGAAGAGGGCACCCTAAAACTTCTATGCATGTCAAAATTGTGATGGAAGGTGTTCGTTGCCACATAGAACTGGGCATACGAGTGCAGGATGCGCAGCTCCGTGGAGAGTGTAATAACCGACACAGTAAAAATTGCTCCAGTACAACCCATGATGAAGTATCGCCAGCCTCTCGTACCATCAATGAGTCCACCCCTGGATCGAAAGATGGTGACGGCATTGCCCACGTGCAACTGATCATACCCAAACTGCCTGGCAAACTAACTAGGCAGGTAGGACTCCAAGAAGCAATGGTCTTCACTTCTATACAGTAAATGGGAAGGTCTAATGCAGACCAACCAATTAAAAGCTTCAGGAGAAAGAATGGTCTTCTCACTACCTGAATCCTCAAGCCTAATTACCGATTGATTATGATGTACAGAGGGGACAGTGTAGAAGAGCTTCCAGCTGTGACTGAAGCCCAGCACCCGCCGACAGTCTAAGACCGTGGTCATATTCCAGGAAGATTTCTGGTAGTTCAACAAGAAACTACCCCCCGAACTACTGCCAGAGCCGGGAGACATAACCCGGGGGTTATAAAGAATTAACCACCCCATCAAGTACAGGTATGGTAATTCTACCCTAGGAAAGCTATCACGTCGGGTTTCATCGGCGAGTAGCCCGTCAGTCATGGCCCTCAGGCCAACTTTTATGTGGCACACCATGGCAGGGATCAAGCCCAGTTTTGCCCCGAATACCAGACGCACTGTAGGCCATAGCCTGTTGCGGTGAATGCGGACCGCGGATGCAATGCCGGGTACCACCAGTCGGCGTAGCCATATGGAGAGGAAGTCAGCCAGTTGAACTTCCCTGGACAGAGGCCTGCGGCAGCGCCTCAAATAACAATAGGCCTTAGTGCCTACAAGATACTGTCCTATCCCTTCGTCGAGGAGCAAGTCTGGAGCCCCAGCGTCTACCATGAGATCGTCGACTACCTGAGCATTAAGCACGCTCAGAGGATTCACAGGCTGATCTTTGCCCTCCAATACCTTCTCCGGCTTAGCAGTCCTGGACCGGTGAAAGAAGAGGTAGGACGTCCATTTATTGATGTGAGCCAAATCTGAGGTCTCACCATAAAAAGTGGTACAATCGAGGTAGTGGCACATCAGCTCCTGGTACACTTCCACTACCCAAGGGTCTGAATCCCCTAGCTCCCGGTTCGTAGGAACATACTCTTCATACGGAGTATCCCCCATCGGCAGTCTCGAGATCTCTGCCATCTCATGGAGGGCCAACCTCAACTCCCCCAGTGGAATAGAGAAAGTCCCGGTGAGCAAAATATATCACTCCATTAGTGCTAGAAACAGATTGGGGTTGGGAGGTAACCCAACACTGGTAGCAATCACAGCTTCAAACATACCAACGCTCTCCAGCTCAGTCCGAAAATGCTTCAGGGCCCAGTCAACTAAGCGAGCCCATCGAAGATTTGTAGGGGTGATCCACCCGCCACACCGAGGGTTCACCTTGGGGTTTACTCCCCCGTGACCCATAAAATCATTACAGAAAGTCGGTTATTGGACCGGCTGGATCACTAAATTGTCTTCACTCGGGACACTGCCCGAGTACAGTCCCCTGAACATCGTCACAGAGCCGGAAGGGCAGCTGACAAACGACCCCTGGTCGGCTCCTTTCAGATAAAAGATCTTCCCCGGCCTGCCGTGAAGATCGGGATTCAGCGTCCACGGCATCCTCCTGGGATGTGTAGCATGAAAGAAAGCCGAAATGGGATAGTCTCTCGACATCTTGGGCAGATACAAAACCAAGCTCCCGGCAGAGAAAACCCAGAGTTCTCTCTTGGGCTTCGTCTGGGACTGCTTATCAATCATGTCCCCGAAGAGGAAAGCCGACATTAGGTACTGGTCCCCGTCTATGTACGTCAGGGGCTCTCCGTTGATCAAGTTCAGCAGCGTTCGCTCACCCTGAGCCGATAGGAAATGTCACGTGTGACAGATCCTCCAGATAGTTGGAGTGCAGCATCCCGGCGGCAGAACCCATCACATCGGCTAGCAGAGATGTGTGCAAGTCAACTGCAAGAGTGCGAGAAAAACACATCAGTTCCTATGAACTAAATATTACAGATCTTGCAGCATACGCCAAAAATCAACAGTATGTGCTTTACGCTAAGTCTGCGAAACATGAGTTTTTACGCTGGAATCTATTTCCTAAACGTAAAATTCAAGATTGGCAGTATACGGTCTGTGCTTTACGCCAGACTGATAAAATTGAGTTATTACGCCAGAATTTTCATCCAAAAGTGTAACACTCAAATTTTATACGCCAACTTTCGACAGTCAAAGCTTTTACGCCAGACTGCGAAAATATGGAGTTTTTGCGCTGACACATTAGAAATGTGGGCGTAAAAGATGAAACGTCTGTGTGCATCATCTTCCTCAAAGAGACTATCAGCACAGAAGACGACCTAGCGCGGTCACGTACAACATGTGCGAAAGATTTTTAGTCGTTCTTTTTTGTTCCAAAAGCTCTATCTTTAAGGCCGGGTGCACTGCTCGTCGGCGGGATACTTCGCTCCGAATGAAGTTTGCCTTGCCCGACCGAAGACGCTCTCACTTGAGTAGAAGAACAAGAAGAAGAATCAACCTTCTTTCCCTTAGTGGAGGAGGATTGTTTTGTGGCCATTACTGGAAACTTGGAAATCTCGGAGAAGAAACGAAGGAGAACTCGAACAGTCGAAGGCTTTCTTTCGCAAGAGACGGATGAAAAGTTTTTCTTTCAGAAACTTGGGATATATATAGAGTTCGGATGGACTCCTCGAATCCCGAACCAAATCTCCTAATTAATATTCGATTATGATTGGGGACTACGTCAGCCTATTTACTCAGAGAAGGCGGACAGTCAGCGAATTTAAAAAGTTTTCACGCAAAGCAGATTCATGGTTTTTATGCTAAGGAGCTTTCTACGCTCGACAGCTACAGATCTACGGTTTTACGCTCACAGGCTATCAGTCTATGGTTTTACGCCCGGATGCCTTTGTGCTCGATAGCTTTTAGCTCGAGAGGCTACAAACCTACGAATTCACGCTCAGCAGCTACAAATCTATGATCTCACGCTCAGTGGCTTTTTACGCTCAGAGACAACAAATCCACAACTCCACGCTTGGATTTTTTTTTCAGAAGCTATAAATCTACAGTTTTTACGCTAAAGGAGCTTTCTACGCTCGACAGCTATAAATCTACGGTTTTACGTTCAAAGGCTACAAGTCTATGGTTTTACGCCCGGATGCCCTCATGCTCGGTAGCTTTTACGCTCGAGAGGCTACAAACCTATGACTTCACGCTCAGGAACTACAAGTCTATGATTTTATGCTCGGTGGCATTTAGTTTACGCTCAGAGGCTGCAAACTTATGATTTCACGCTCTTTGGCTTTCTACATATCTGAAAAATGCGCCGGCCAGTATAGTACATCTGAACAGTTATCAAAGGTGGTCAATTGCGAGAGTTCACACGGAAGATACTCCTTCTTGACCTCAAGATATCCCAAGTACCCGAAGCATATAGAGTTCAACATTGAAAATTACTCTTCTTCATGGGTCGATTCGAAGTTCATCCAGAAATCCAGTCTGAATATTTTGCCTGCAAATTCAAGATGGTAACTCAATTCTTTACAGCCATTCCTCGCCCTGTTCCAAGAGATTTTCGAGAAATCATTCTTGAAGATAAAGTCTGAACAAAAATTCTATTTATCAGAAGTAAAAACAATAGTTCAGAATTCTACGCGGTTCCTCATTCCTAACAGCAGGACAGTTCGAACACTCGACTGCTAAAGAGGCTTTATGTGCATCCTTAGTTATGCATAAAAGACAGGACATGACCTAGCACTCTTTCTATACAGAGTCAACGTAAAGTATCAGATGTGTCGAAGCTACACATATTCAGATTTCACAGCAAAGTATGCAAGATGATCATATGCGAAGAAGAAAGACGATTTTATTAAAATTAAAAGCATGATTACATGAGGGAAATCCAGTCTACAAGGGTTTTCTTCATTTTTTTCATGACTACACGTGAGGGAAATCTCGTCTACAAAGGACTTCCTCATCGTCGTCTGAAGATTGCGCCCAGAATCTGTTCTGCCAGGTTCTCGCATGGGCGAAATTCTTCATCCATCTTCTCCAGCAGTCAGTCGGTGTCCGTAAACCGACTGACATATTAGTCAACGGCGGGAGGATACAAAACTGGGCATAGACCCATCCTCCAACAGAAGAAAAGCAGAGTAAATCTGCTTTCTTACATCCAACGCCGTGATAGATTGAGTTAAGGTATTTCACCCAACTCAATCCTGGACAGCAACCAGTTTGCCTGCCCTCGTCCACAGGTAACGGAAGAAGGCACCACTTGCAAGCAGCGTGGTGAAATATGACCCTTTCTCTCTCTGGAAGAACCGACATATAAAATTGCTGATTATCCCGAGCAAAGGAGGCTATGATATCCTTCAATGATCCATCGTTGCAGAGGGCATTTGCTCGAAGACGCCATCTTTTTTGGCTCCTTACATGCTGGAAGAACATGGTCTCCTTCTTCCTCAAGTCGACCCGACGAACTCTGGCCATCATCTCTGTGTGGTGAAGGAAGTGTGGGAAGAACAGGAAAACTCCTCAGCATTTTTATAGGGGAAAGAGATCACACCGATCCCTAATAACTCCGCCATAAAGTCAGCCATGAAAGAACGTGTCAGGCTTGACCATTTCAGGCTCCATTCAAAGCGTTTTGAGTTACGAGGAACGGTTCATGCTTTATTCAAAGCATTTCAAATTACGAGGAATTTAAAAGCTTTGAAGGAGGTCTTGTAGAAGCATGAAAAATATGCTGGATAGCTATGCACAATATATTGATGCAGGACAGCGTAAACAGAGAACCTCAGAGCCATCAAGCGTGCAACAGAGCTTTTCCACTGAGCACAACATAAAAGCTTAAAACTCCAGGACCATCCACGTAATGTAGTATGTCCAGGCTGCATCAGCGTAAATAGGGTGCTTCATCACCTTTATGGCGTAAAACTCATCCGCTCTTAAATGCAGCATTGAAGTGTATGAGGGACGCTTTGTATTCCCCGAAATAAACCTGACAAATCGTGTAGTGAACCTGATATCTGACTCATGACAAAGAGTACTCCACAACTACCCAGGCGACGGCTATAATGATGGCGCGGCACTGCAACACAGGTGTCATTTACTGCCATTTCCTTGGCGTAGACCGCTTTTACGCATACAAAGGAGTACGCCGCCCGATTTTACACAGGCAGATATGAGCTGTTTACGCTCCGCGGATGACAAACAGCCTGCCATATCAAAAGCTGTACTTCGTACAGGGCTCGAGGCACGTCTCTGCATTTAATGCGCAGAGCGATGACAGGTTCTCAAGGTACGCCTCTGCATTTAATGCTCCGAATACTGACAGATGCCCGAGGCACATATCTGCACCTTGTGCAGGCCGAGTGACAGACCTTCAAAATATGCCTCTGCATTTAATGCACAGGATAATGACGGATCTCCATATTTAATGCTGGGGATTTGATTAAATGTCACCAAACCGTCATTTAGTGGCATCCCCTATGCGTAAACTGCTTTTGCACAAACAAGGGGATATGCTACCTAGTTTTACACGGGCTGACGTAAGCTTCTTACGCTTCGCAGAAGACAAACAGGTTGCCACGTTATCGATTTCTCTTCGTACAGGATTCGAGGCGTATATCTGCATTTAATGCGCAGAATGATGGCAAATCTTAAAGATAAGCCTCTGCATTTAATGCGCAGGATGGGGGCAGATCTTTGCATTTAATGCAAGAGATTTTATTATATCTCCAAGAGCCATAATTCCGACTAAAACGTCTACATCACTCGGCTTCTACGCCTACTCTGCTTCTACGCCTACTCGGCTTCTATGCCTACTTGGCTTCTATGCCATGGTGACAGTTATTGGCTTCTACGCCAACCTTTTCTACACAAGGGATAACTACCTACGTGGCTTCTACGCTGTGATCTTCGCAGCAGATATACGAGTTTGTCCCTTAGTTGGACACGCGTCACATGCTCACTCAGAAGATCATCTATACGCAGACATTGGTTATTTTAAACCATCGTATAAAAGGGTGTTGTATTTTCCACTACTCGGTTTCTACGCCGACTGTGTGGTCACTGTCACTAAAAACTCTATAAATAGAGACCTCTATCAACAGAGAAACGGTCGAAAAAAGGAAGAACGGAGGATTAGAGGTCAAAAAGAGAGAGAGAACGAGAGAGAGATAGAGAAGAATCCAGAGCTCAGGTAAAGAGAAGGGATCGACGACTTTGGCATCGGGCATCCACCCTCTTTAGCAACCCTCGAAGCTGCTTTCTGTCTTCTACGGCACTTCTTCAACATCGTGTGGCCCAAGGGCTAATTTGATCGACCGCAGATCAGACACCTATAGCAATATTTACCCAGATTAAATAAATTGTACTTCGATATTCCTCCTGTAGGATCAAAATTGTACAATCTTGTTTATAAACACTGACGAAGAAGAGCGGGGTTTTCTTTAAAATAAAGAACCTTGTCGTTTTTTGTACCTTTTACTTTCGTTTATATATTTTTATCCGAAACAGCTAACACACCAGGCACTTTGCCACAAAGCGGGCTATCTCCCCCTTCATTCCATGCCATCAATAGTACTGCCTCAAGTCTCTGTACATCTTTGTGCCTCCTGGATGAATAGAGTATATTGAACTATGCGCCTCTGATATCAGCTCCTGATGAAGTTCTCCATTCAAAACATAGAGACGATCTCCATATCTCAAAGTCCAATCCTTGTGTATGCGCAATCCTGTATGCATCCCAGTATCTGTCCTCTGTCGAAGCCTCTAGAATCTGGCATCTGTTGGCAAGACAGCCTTGATCCTTGTAGAAGTATGAAAAATACGCTGGATAGCTATACGCAGCGTATTGAGGCAGAGCAGCGTAAACAGAGGACCTCGGAGCCATCAACGTGCAACAATGCTTTTTTGCTGAGCACAGCGTAAAATATGAGCTCAAGGACCATCCGCATAAAGCAGTATGTCCAGGCTGCTTCAACATAAACAGGGTTCTTCATCGCCTTTATGGCGTAAAACTCATCCACTTTCAATACAGCATTGAAGTGTACGAGGGACGCTTCGTATTCCCTGAAATGAACCTGACAAACTGTGTAGTGAACCTGACGTCTTACTCCTGACAAAGAGTACTCTATGACTACCCAGGCGACGACTATAATGATGGTGCGGCACTGCAACACAGGCTGTCATTTACTGCCATTTCCTTGACGTAGAACTCTTCTACGCATACAAAGGAGTACACCACCCAGTTTTACATAGGCAGATGTGAGCTGTTTACGCTCCGCAGAAGACAAACCGCCTGCCACATCAAAAGCTGCACTTCTTATGGGATTTGAGGCACGTCTCTGCATTTAAAGGGACGAATACTGACAAATGCTCGAGGTACATCTCTGCACCTTGCGCAGGCCAAGTGACAGACCTTCAAAACACGCCTCTGTATTTAATGCACAGGATAATGGCGGATCTCCACATTTAATGCTGGGAATTTGATTAAATGTCACCGAACCGTCGTTTAATGGCATCCCCTTTGCGTAAACTGCTTTTACGCAGACAAGGAGATACGCTGCCTAGTTTTACGCAGGCAGACGTAAGCTTCTTATGCTCCGTAGAAGACAAACAGGCTGCCACGTCATCAGTTTCTCTTCGTACAAGGTTTGAGGTGCGTATCTGCATTTAATACGCAAAATGATGGTAAGTCTTTGGGACAGCAAATCTTCGAAGACACGCCTCTGCATTTAATGCGCAGGATGGGGGCAGATCTCTGCATTTAATGCATGAGATTTGATTATATCTCCAAAAGCCATAATTCCGGCTAAAATGTCCACATCAACTCGGCTTCAACGCCTACTCGGCTTCTACGCCTGCTCGGCTTCTATGCCCACTCGGCTTCTACGCCTACTCGGCCTCAATAACCACTCGGCTTCTACGCCTGCTCGGCCTTTATGACCACTCGGCTTCTACGCCTACTCGGCTTCTATGCCTATTTGGCTTCTATGCCTACTCGACTTCTATGCCTATTTGGCTTCTATGCCATGGTGACAGTTATTGGCTTCTACGCCAACCTCTTCAACACAAGGGATAACTACCTACGTGGCTTCTACGCTGTGATCTTCGCAGCAGATATACGCGTTTGTCCCTTAGTTGGACACGTGTCACATGCTCACTCAGAAGGTCATCTATACGCAGGCATTGGTTATTTAAAACTGTCGTGTAAAAGGGTATTGTACTTTCCACTACTCGGTTTCTATACCGACTGAGTGGTCACTGTAACTAAAACTCTATAAATAGAGACCTCTATCAACAAAGGTCAAGGTCAAGAAATTGAAAGAAGGATTAGAGGTCAAAAGAGAGAGAGAGAGAGAGAGAGAGAAGAATCCAGAGCTGAGACAAAGAGTAGCGATCGACGACTTTGGCATCGGATATCCACTCTCCCTCGCAACCTTCGAAGCTTCATCTGTCTTCCACGACACTTCTTCAACATCGTGTGGTCCAAGGGCTAAAGTGATCGACCGCAGATCAGATACCTATAGCAATATTTACCTAGATTAAATAAATTGTACTTCGACATTCCTCCTGTAGGATCAAAATTGTACAATCTTGTTTGTAAACACCGACGAAGTTCGAGCGGGGTTTTCTTTAAAATAAAGAACCTTGTCGTTTCTCGTACCTTTTACTTTTGTTTATTTTTATCCGAAACAAGATGGCGACTCTGCTGGGGACGTCTTTCTCTTCTGATGAGGAAGTAATTGCTCAACACGATACGGTATCCGTGGGATCCGTGAAGAAGACACTGGTCATCCAGCTCGACCAGTCTGCCTACGAAGACATGCTTCAAACAGGGGGTAGCTCTCACTCCCTCTCTGTCCAAAACAACAGGAAGCTGCATAAGCTCTGGATGCCCAAGACATCCTCTACCATTCCTGTGGACTCTCCAATCTCTCCGACCAATGAGGTTATAGCATTGCTCCCTCCGTGCCTTGCGCATAAAATTCAGTCACCTGTCTCTGGCAGGGCAGACAAAACTTCTGGCAATACCTTAACGCTAACCCAGAAGTATACTCCGTACCTTACGCATACAATTTAGTCGCCTGTCCCTGGCAGGGCAAACAAAACTTCTGGCAATGCCTCAGCACTAACCCAGAAGTATACTCCGCGCCTTGCACGTAAAATTCAGTCGCCTGTCTCTGACAGGGCAGACAAAACTTCTGGCAAAGCCTCAGCGCTAACCCAGAAGTATAATCTGCGCTCTGCGCTTAAAATTCAGTCTTCCGTCTCTCGCAAAAAAGATAAAACTTCGGACAATGCCTCAGCGCTAGTCCAGAAGCCTACATCGCACCCGACGCGTAAAATGATGTCTTCCGTCTCTGGTGGTGGTGGTCCGGTTGTGACGAGGGCGGGGACGTCGAGGGATCGTGGTTGTGGGGTTGCTCCGGCGAGGGTGAGGGGCTGTGTAGGGTGTTAATAGTGATGTTCGGTCGGTTGATAAAGGTGCTTAGGAAGATGATAGGAACGGTGGTGATAGTGGTATTCAGGTGGTCGGGGTTGTGCTCAGGCGGCTGCAATGCTCGGTGGGGTGGCGCTGAGAAGTGGGGGACGATGCTGACAGGGTGGAGGATATCGTGGAGATCCGACGGAGGAGATCGGGTGAAGGTGCAGTCGGTCGTGGCTGTGGGGGTTCAGGCGAGGGAGAAGGCCGCTGGCTTGCTGCCATCGGTGGGGTGCTCGGCGGAGGAAGGAAGAGAACAGGGAGGTGAGTCGGTCGGGTGCGATGGAGACTGAGGTCGAGGATCGATCTCAGGCAGTCAGGTTGAGGGGAGTCGACGCCGGTGGGAGGTGAGAAGATATTGAGGGAGGTCCGGCGACGTCGTCTGGGCTCGGGTGATCAAGAGTCGGGGGAAGAGAACTCAGGGACGATCGGCTCAGGCGGTCAGGACGAGGATGATCACCGTAGGTGGGAGGCCGGGAAGAGGTGAGGAGGAGGAGACTGTTTTGGGTTAGGGTTGAGGCTTGATATTGGTGATGGTGATAAAAATAATATGAAGGATGCATTTTGCATGTAGGAGAAGAGTTTGATGGTGACATCCTAGGGATTAGGGCCGGCTGTGCCTTGGGATAGGGTTGGCATTGGGAAAGGGGTTAGGATGAGGATTATATATATATATATGTGTGTGTGTGTGTGTGTGTGTGTGTGAGGGTGTGTGGTAAGGATGTTGCTCCATTTGAATGGATGGCCACGATTAAAGATGAAAGAAAATACACAAACAAAAAGAGGAGAGAGGGAGAGAGTGGACCAATCAATGAGGGAGGGGGTTGGTTCTTCATGTGCCTTGACCAATAGGATGGTGACAACTCATTGCATTTTTACAATAAAGTCCCCAACAATTAGAAAATTGCACAAAAGTGGGTTTTGGGGATTTAATGAGTGAAAATACCATGTTTGGTGTGATGTATTGGCTAAAAGAATGTGTGGTGTTTAGTATGAGTCTTGAGGGTGTGAATGGGGGTTTGGTTTGGTGTTGGGTCTAGTTCTGGGTTAAGTTGGGTCCTTACACCAATTTAATTAAAATTGATTTGAATAGGGTTCTTAAATTAATTGGAAGTACATGGGATTAAAATTAGGTGGGACACAAGTGTCATGAATATAGAAGACTCAGAATAGAATATATCATAATTTTGGTTGCACAAAATGGGTCAAGATTGTGTCTCTAATTTCGATTAGAACGCACAAAGATGCAAAGTCAAATTTATTTGGAATTAAAAATAAACGTCTGCGACGAATATTATGCTACTAAAATGAAGCACAAGGAAGCATATTTATGAGTTACACAAAGGTCATAATGGAAGACAGGCACGTCTAGGACAAGGGTGTAAAATTTATTGGAAGACAAAAGCTAGTGTAGCGCTCCAAATATCGAAGCAACGGTAAGGCACAATAATTAAATAAAATAACAATAATATATTATAATCCTCAATATTTAATCCCGAATAATACTAAATAAAATCCATAATCCTATAATTTGGTCAGGGGCTCATCTAGTGGTACTCTAGGTCTAGTCTACTAACTCATGCATTAAAGTACACTATACATATATATATATATATATATATATATATATATACATATCATGCAATTATTTAAAATAAATACACACAATACTTATAATAAATAAAATAAAAAAATTACCCCTATTTTAGGATGTGGTGGTGACAGAAGAAAATAAGGATCTACAAGGAGGAGCAAGTATCTACAAGTTGGAGGCTCTTTTCACCCAAATTAGGGATTTTATTGGGAATCCATCTCCCAATAGGTATAATTCAGTTTTTTCCCCCTTAAATAGACTCTAAATCTATTATTTAACCATAAGTAACCACCCCACATACTAAAGCTACCCATATAAATTAGAATTAGGTTCATAGGAGGCCTATGGAGAAAGTTATGGTGTGTTTTCTGTCAATTTTGGGAGAATTTCGAGATTGACACATTGTGTGTTTGTCAATTGGTCAATTAGATCAAATTGACATGTGTTTGATTGTTTGTGGCTAGTGTCGTATCCACAATTGGATACCTGTAGGCCGTATCCCGATAATTTGGAGATACGAGTTGATTTAGGAGTTTTTTTCCAACACGAAACTTTGTGCATGTCATATTTTGATACGGACACGTAGATGTATAATTAATTCTTCGTATTGTTTATAATTAGTATTTTAGACTTGCTCGTGTTCTTCGAGATACGTTTGGTTGTGTGATGGAGTCGTATCGCAAGTGTATCATAGAATGAGTGTGATACGGGTGCAGTGCACTCCACGTGTTTGTTTCATTGCTTTGAGATTCAATTTGCCATGGTAATAGTTATTAGAATGCTATAGTATATATATATATATATATATATAGAGAGAGAGAGAGAGAGAGAGAGAGAATAAGGGAGGTGAGATGGCACCTCACTCTCAAAACAAGGGTGGCGGTGACGTGGCACAATCCCAACCACACATTTCATAATTGGCAATTTGCACTTAACCCCCTCCCCTCGTTTGTGTGGTTGAGATTGTGCCACGTCACCGCCACCCTTGTTTTGAGAGTGAGATGCCACCTCACCTCCCTTATTCTCTCTCTCTCTCTCTCTATATATATATATATATATATATATATATTTAGGGAGATGTCTATGTTGTAATTGGAGGTGTTGGGGGTCATGAGAATAAGAGGGTGTATGTGCATCATAGTATATTGGTTATATGTATATGCTTATTGATTATATATATATATATATATATATATATATATATATATATATATATATGTATGAGGTATATATTTGGGTATCACTATGGTTATGTATATATATATATATGTGTATATGTATAGTTATTTATACTTGTGTGTGTGTGTGTGTGTGTGCGTGTGTGAGTAAGAGTTATATGAATATAAATATGTGGGTGTGCATAGATGTATATAGATATGTATATGTATATATATATTTATTGATATGTTCATAGGTGTTAGATGTATGTGTGTATGTTTACATATGTATATGTGTATCTATATGTATATATGTATGTTTGAATATGTATGTATATATATATGTATGTATGAGAATATATGTCTATATGGGTATATATATATATATATATATATATATATATATATATATATATATATATATATGTGAGTGTATACATATATGTTGATATCTAATACATAGATGGTGTGTGTGTCTTAGTGTGTTGAGTGTTTGAGTGAGTGAGCGTGAGTGTGTTTGTATGCAGCGAGGGAGGGCAGTAGCTAGCAGCGTACACGCCGCAGCGAGCGCAGCAGTAGCGAGCTACAGCAGCAGCAGCGCAGTGCAGCAGTGTGCACGCTGCAACGAGCGCTGCACTTGCTGTATGCTGCAGCGAGCTGTAGCAGCGTGAACACCGCAGCGAGCGCAGCAGCAGCGCGGTGCAGTGCAAGCAGTAGCAAGCGTGCTATAGCATGTTTGAGAGTAGCAGCGACTGCAGTAGCTATCAACAGCAAGTTCAAGGCCGGTCACGGGTTGAGCACGGTAAGGTTTGGTTCAGCTAGTTAGGTAAGTGGCTTAGTAGTTTATTAGTGAGTTTAGTAGGTAGATATAGCTAGTAATAGGATAGTAGTTGGTGTTAATTCATACATGTCAGTTAAAGTTATGTTATTAGTTAGTAACAGATAGTTATAGGAATACTAGTTAATGTGTTAGATAATTAGTTGTTAGTAGTTTAGTTATTTTAACTAGTTAGTTTGATAGTTTAGTAGTTGGCTAGCTAAGTTCATTAGTATTTATGTACACATATGGTAAATTTTGATATCTAATAGCTAGTATTACTATTAGTGATATATATGTATATGTATCCTTAGTAGTTACATATATATGTGTGTACTAGTAAGATATATACATATATATATATATATATATATATATATATATATATATATATATATATATTAGTAGTTTATTTTTATTGTAGCTAGCAGTACGTAATATTATATTTGTAATACTTGTTAGTTATAGTTTAGTATGATTGGGTTGTTAATTATATACTAGAGTTGACATTACCTTGAGATACCAAGGTAAATGTCAAGGTATTGAGGGATACTTAAGGTATTGGATTTGAGTATCAAGATAGGGGTTTAGTGGTGCGATACCGCATTGGTTCAAAGCCAAGGTATCCACCTAGCACTAGTTTAGTTAAGAATATTAAATATTGTTGAGTTTATATACATATTGGGATATTTTCATATCTTTAAACTTGCGTATCTTAGGATACGGTATCTTGTTGGTTTCCTACTATCTTAGAATATCTAGTGTGGCCTAGATACATAGTGTATAGACCCAATATCCTAGAGATAGACTCATACAACCTAGAAATAGCTAGTTTGACTAGTTTGGCCTAGAGTTGACCTAGTTTGACTATTTTAACTTAGAAATGAAATTTTTGACCTAGAATTGAACTAGTTTAACTTAATTTCATTCCAACACCTTATATTAATATAATATTCCATATATAGGTCTGTGTGATACCAGTTCGGACACAGTTTAACATTCATTGCTCTGGACCACAGGCAAGTACATTCTCTAATAGTTTCCATTATTTGATAATTATTATAGTGCAAGTATTTATAAATATTTTACATGACTCTTGACACATTGGTACACAGACTATTATACACATGGATCAGTCATGGGATGTTGTATATTGTTTAATTGTTCCTCGTATTCACATATAGTTAAATAGACAACGTTTAATATTAGACAATGTTCAATATTCAATGTTCAATGTTCAATATTCAAGGTTTAATGTTTATAATGCCTTGAGTATCTTATATCATAACATGTCATGGTTGGATCCATTGTATTAGTCCGGGGAAAGGGGAAGTGTTAGCTAGATATGTGATCAAATCCTAGACAATGTATAATATTTAACTTAGACAATGTTTATCCAACGTTAATTAGACAATGTTCACCCAAGCTAATCACATATCTAACTAGTATTTCAATCACTTAGCATAGTTACAGTTCTTTACCATATTCTAGTTCATTGTCTTATTGTCTTATTCTATTTTATCGTGATCAGTGTATACCATATTGCTCTTGTTTACCTGTTTCTTCTACCATAGTATGATATTGTTCATTATTTCTCGTCTTGTATTAAATTCTCTATTTCTGTTTATAGTCATTATCAATTAATTGGAACTACTATTAGGTTTTACTTCACTCCATTCCTGACTGGAAAACATTTTTCAGAGGATCCCGGGGATTGGTGTTCGACATACTCGGATCTCGACCTATAGATGGTGCAGACTTGGACCCACTAGTTCTGGAGTGACTGCCTGGAGATCTAACCGGAATCACTTGTTAGCATAGTTAGTTCTCTTAGCATTTTGCTATCGGATTTGTTTCGGTTTATATTAGAGATTTTGGTTATTCTATTATTATTGTTATATTTGTTTAAATTGTAATAGTTATGTTAGACTTCCTTGATATCTTATCGTGCTATAGAATTATGATTGAGTATTGTGTTGAATTAATTTTATTACTCTCTTCTTGGAGTTAAGATATTATTGGAGGATTATGCATTATTGTGAGATAATTAGATAGTATAGTTGACCAAGACAGCATTCTACCACCGATGTTGCGTCATAGGCTGGACGTACCCACGTACTCGTGCCCCTATACCGGGTGCGGGTCGTGACACTTACCATTATGAAGGCCTAAAGAATTGGAGAGAACAAGAAGATCCATTGGAGAGAAGCTTGCAAGAAAATTGTGTCTGACTCATCTCTTCCGTGTCCAAATTCGGAATTCTCCAAAGAGGCTACCAAAATACTAGATAATTCTCTCAATTTTATTAAATTTATGGTTAGAAATACCCCTTGGTCATGTAAAAACCTTTCCATGGTTAGATTTAACTTTTTAATGTAGATCTAGGCACTAGGAGCCCTCAATTTGGTAGATCTAAGTTGATGTTATAATTTTGGGGCTCAATTTGGAAAAATCTCAATTGT
Organism: Iris macrosiphon; assembly: GCA_036927795.1. Lineage (NCBI taxonomy): Eukaryota > Viridiplantae > Streptophyta > Magnoliopsida > Asparagales > Iridaceae > Iris > Iris macrosiphon. The sequence continues at coordinate 99,768,737 of JAYESA010000006.1, forward strand.
GTCCATTGAGTGTGTGTATCGTGTCATAATGAGGACTATTGATGTTTATTTGATGGTGTGAAGGTGTTCTTATACCATAATTAGATACATAGAGTTCATATCATGATACGCCATGATACGTATAGGTGAATTTGGTAAATTGGGTATATGCATGTGTTTTTTTGTCCAAAATGGCCTAAATTTGTCATAGTATTCAGCCTCATTTTTAGCAGCGATAGCAACTTAGAAATACCATAACTCCTAATTCAGAACTCTGATTAATCTTCTGGTTACACAGGCTAGGTTAACTTAATATTTTATATTTAGGTTTTTGAGGCACCGATACGGATACTTTTGATATTCATTGCTCTGAACCACAAGCGAGTACATTCTCTGTTAGTTTCTATTATTTAATAATTACTACAATACAAGTATACCTGATTCTTTACACAATGGTTACACATGCTAGTTATACGGATTTCAATTCTGATATATATATATATATATATATATATATATATATATATATATATATATTGTTCCCACATTCACTGTACACCCCGATCACCTTGCTCATATATTGATTTCATCTTGTATTTCTGGTATCGTGATGTGACTTGATTGTTCTTGCATTATTGTGGATAGCCAATCCTAAGGGATTGTGCCGTACTATTATTCTGTATTATTGTGGATAGACAATCATAAGGGATTGAGTCGTACTATTGTTTATTGTGGATAGCCAATCCTATTGGGTTGAGCCGTACTATCGTGATAGTGATATTGTGGTCATTGTTTATTGATCATTGACTATTGGTTAAACACATATTGGAAAGTTATTGCAAAAAACTTAGTATAGTATCAATTCTTCTCTTATTCCATCTCCTAGTGTATTTGTTTGAATAAACAAAAATTAAGAGAAGAAGAGGGTTTATGCGAAATCTTTCTTTTTTCTTACAAACAAGAAAAAGAGTACAATTAATCCTATACGAGGATGTTAAGTACAATAAAAAAAATTCTAGGGAAGTATTGCTATAGGAATCTAATCTGCGATCGATCACTTTGTCCCTTGGACCACACGATGATGAAGAAGTATTGTAGAAGAAGAAGAAGCTTCAAAGGTTGCAAGTGGGATTGAATTGTCAACCAAAGTTGTCAACCAACACTCTCTGTCTTTGCTCTCTCTCTCTCTCTGATCTCTGATTGTGCCATGGCCGGTGTCTGATCGTCTGATTGCCCAATCGCCCGATCGTCTCCCCGTGGTTGTACCCTTTGTTCCTGTGATCAGGGGTCTCTATTTATAGAGATCAGTTAAATAACTGTCCAGTTGGCGTAGAAGCCAAACTGAGAAAAAAGTTACATCATTTACACGGCGGTTATAATAACTGCTACCCACGTTCAAATAATCTTCTGAATCTGCGTATGACACGTGTCCCATTATGAGGTAACGCGTATAACTGCTTCTCGACGATCACGACATACAAGCCACGTAGGTAACTGCCCCTTGCGTAAAGATGGTTGGCGTAAAAGCCAAATAACTGTCTTATAGGCATAAAAGCCTGGTTGGCGTAAAAGCCTGGTTGGCATAAAAGCCTAGCTGTGAAGAATACTGCCTCCTTTACACTGCGGTTATGACAACTGCTACCCACGTTCAAATAATCTTCTGAGTCTGCATGTGACACGTATCTCTTTATAAGGTAACGTATATAACTACTTCTCGAAGATCATAGCATACACGCCATATAGGAAGCTGCCCCTGCGTAAAGATGGTTGGAGTAGAAGCCAAATAACTGTCTTGTTGGCGTAAAAGCAAAATAGCTGTCTTGTTGGCATAAAAGCCAAAGAGCTGTCTTGTTGGCATAAAAGCCAAATAGTTGTCTTGTTGGCGTAAAAGCCAAAGAGCTTTCTTGTTGGCATAAAAGGCCAAACTCTGTGTAAAACTTGATGGTTCATGAATAATAGATAACTAGCATAAAATAGCCATTTATCCATCACGACTGAGGTTTTGAGCATATTTTGGGCTAAATAGCCTTATCACATACCTTTGCAAATATGGCCGAGTTGGCGTATTTCGAGGAGATAGCATACGGCGTACTCCTATAGTTGAAAATAGCCTGGTTGGCATAAAATGCAAGGATGGTGATGTGAGCGTATTAGTCACAGTTTTAGCTTTCCAGTCAATTATCCATCACGACTGAGGTCTTGAGCGTATTCTGGGCTAAATAGCCTTATCACGTACCTTTGAAAATATGGCCGAGTTGGCATATTTTGAGGAAATAGCATACAACGTACTCCTATAGTTGAAAATAGCCTAGTTGGCGTAAAATGCAAGGATGGTGATATGAGCGTATTAGTCACAGTTTTAGCTCTCCCGGTCATGACAAAATCTATAGAATAGAACCAAATATCGTGCATTAAATACAGAGATATGCCTCGAGCTCTGTGCAGGAAACAGCTTTTGACGTGGCGTCTGATTTTGTCTTTATCTTGAGCATAAAAACTTACTTCTGCCCATGTAGAATAGGCAGCATATTCTTTGAATGCGTAAAAATGACTTGTATCAAGAATATGTCACTAAACGACAGCCTGGGTCTCTGTGCAAAATCATCATCACAGCCGTCCTCTCGATCATCGTGCAATACTTTTGTCATTAGTCAGGTTCACTGCTTTGTCTGACAAATTCATCCGAGGAATACGAAGAGTTCCTCGTACAACTTTACGTTGCATTAAAAAAACGTATTTTTTAAACTTTACGCAGGAGAGTAAAGCAACCTTTTACGCGGAACATCCTTGAAGCGCTGCTTTACGCAGGCAGCTTTGAAGCTCTACTTTACGCCGAACAGCTCTAAAGTCCAGTTTTACGCGTACTGCTCTGTAGTCATATTTTATGCCACACGGCTTTGAAGCTCTGTTTTATGCGAACTTCATGTATGTTGGGGGTTTTGACTGTATAATACGTGTATGATTCCCCAGCATATTTCATACTTCTACAAGACCCCCTTCAAAGTTTTTAAATTCCTTGTAATTTGAAATACATTGAATGAAGCATAAAATGGTCAAATTTGACTCGTATTCTGCTAACTAATCTATCTCGCATAATTTAAGATGAGCGTAAAATTATAGATCCGTAGTATCTGAGCGTAAAATCGTAGATCTGTAGCTTCTGAGCGTAAAAGCTTTTGAGCGTAAAATCATAGATCTGTAGCTCCTGAGCGTAAAAGCTTCTGAGCGTAAAATCTGGGATCTGTTACGCAGTATTATGACCTGTCTTCCTTTTCAATGATAGGCTGACGTGGTCCCAAATCCTAACCAACTATTAAAAATCGGATTTGGTTAAGGATTCAGAGAGTCACTTGAACTCTATAAATAGGCATCGGTCATGAGAGACAAAAACCCTTCATCTTTCTCTGCAAAACCCTTCGTCTCTTTCTAAAAACTCTTCGTCTCTTTCTGAAAAAGATCTTAGATTCGCCATGGCACCAAAATAGTCCTCCATCGCTAAGGGAAAAAAAGCTGCTTCATCATCTCGCTCCATTGCTCAAGCACGAGCGAATCCTACTAGGCCAAGCGAGCCTTGTTCTGAATGAAGTGCTCCGCTGTCTAGCTGTGCACCGGGCATCACAGGTAAAGACTTCGAGAGAAAAAAATCCTTCGTACACATTGTACGTGTATGCGCAAATATGCCCACATTCCTAATGTGTCAGCGTAAAACTCCATATTTTTACAGTCTGGCGTAAAAATCCAGACTGTCAAATTTTGACGTATACTGTAAACCTTGCGTTTTACGCACTGGAAGTAAATTCCAGCGTAAAACTCAAATTTTTGTAGTCTGGCGTAAAAACCTAGACTGTCAAATTTTGGCGTATACTGCAAACCTTGAGTTTTACGCACTGGATGTAAATTCTAGCGTAAAACTCCAATTTTTGCAGTCTGGCGTAAAATTCAGACTGTCAAGTTTTGGCGTATACGGCAAGAGTGTAATATCTTATGTTTTATGCGCTGAAAGAAAATTCCAGCATAAAACTGACTTTTTCTCTTACTTTTTGCAGTGGACCTACAGATCCCCCCTCTGGTTGAAGTGATGGGCTCTGCTGCTGGAATGCTAAATTCTAACTACTTGGAAGACTTGTCCCACATGACTTTCTCTATCTCTGGAAACGAGTATCCTCAAGAAAGGGGAACTTTGATCTCGGTCCAAGGAGAAATAATGTTGCTGAGTATGATCAGTGGGGAACCCTTAACGTACATAGACGATACTGAGTATAAGAAACCAGCTTTCTTATTTGGGATGTTATTATAAACAATCCCAGACAAAGCCCAAGAAGGAATATTGGGTATTTTCTGCTGAGGGCACGGTCATGTATCTGCCAAAGATGCCCAGAGATTACCCTATCTCTACATTCTTCCATGCCACACATCCCAGAAGTATGTCATGGACTCTGACTCCTGATCTTCATGGCCAGCCAGGGAAGATCTTTTATAAGAAAGGATTAAATCAAGGATCCTTTGTAAGTAGTCCCTCCGACCCTGTCATGCCCTTCAGAGGATTACTACCAGGCAGTGTCCCTAGTGGGGACTCTTCTTGATCCAGCCATTTCAAATGGCGACTTTCTGCAATGAATTCATGGGACAGGGAGGAGTATATCCCAAGGTTAACCCTCGCACCAGTGGATGGCTTAGCCCACATAACCTTCGATGGGCCAGTTTAACTGCATGGGTCCTGAAGCACTTCCAGGTGGAGCTGGAAAGTATTAACTTATTTGAGGCTGTCAGCGCTACTAGTGTTGGGCTGTCTAGCAACCCCAATTTGTTCTTGGCTTTGATGGAGTGATATAACTCGCTAACTGGGACTTTCGCCACTCCGATAGGTGAGTTAGGCCTAGCCCTTCATGAGATGGCAGATATCTCAAAGCTGCCAATGGAAGACATTCCTTATGAAGAGTATGTCCCCACCAATAGAGAGTTAAAGGATACCAACCCTCGGGTAGTGGCAGGGTACCAAGAGTTGATGAGCCACTATCTTGCATACACCACCTTCTACAGAGAGCCTTCTGATTTAGCCTATATTAACAAATGGGTATCCTATCTCTTCTTCCATCAGGCTAGAGATGCCAAGCAGGACAAGGTTATAGGTAGCAAAGATAGGCCTTTAAACCTTCTGAGCATGCTTAATGCCAACACAGTCGATAATCTCATTGAAGATGCAGAGGCTCCAGACTATGTTCTGATTGAAGAGATAGGGGGTTATCCTACAGGAACCAAAGCCTACGGTTACATGAGACATTACCGAAAGCCTCTGTCAAGGGAAGCTCAACTGGCTGGCTTCTTTTTTATTTAGCTACGTCGATGGGTGGTGACTGGCATCGCGTCTGCGGATCGCATTCATCGTAATACCTTATGGCCCGCAGTGCATTTAGTATTTAGAGCAAGATTAGGCCTGCTCCCTGCCATGGTATACAGGATACAAGCTAGCTTGAGGGCTATTACTGATGGGCTGCTCGCTGATACTATGCAGTGTGAAGTATATCCCAGAGTGGAGTTACCATTCTTATATCTGATGGGATGGTTAATCCTTCACAACACCAGAGTGATGTCTCCCGGATCTGCCAGTGGTTCGGGCAATAACTTCTTATTGAATTATAAGAATTCTTCTTGGAATGTGACTAGCGTCATAGACTGTCGACTAGCACTTAATTTTGCACATAGTTGGAAAATCTTATGCACCATCCCCCCCGTACATATCAATCAACAGGGGAATAAACTTCAGGATGCAGGTCAGGGGAAGACTATTCTTTCTCCTGAAGCCTTTTACTGGTTGGTCTGTATTAGACCTTCCCACCTACTGTACAGAAGCGAGGACCACTTAACTTGGAGCCTTATCTGCCTAGCCGGTTATCCAGGCAATTTTGGTATGATCAGTTGCACATAGAAAATCCTATCACCAGCTTCAAATTCAAATGTGGACTTATTGTTGGAGATAGAGGATGGCGGTATTTCATCGTGGGTTGTACTGGAGCAACCTTTGCTGTGCCTGCGACTTCTCTCTCCATGGAGTTGCACATTCTTTATTCATACGCACAGTTTTATGTGTCCATCAATACATTCCATCGTGATTTTGTTATACATGGAAGTTTTAGAATGCCCTCCCATAAGTCCACTGGAAGAGAGAAGATATCATCTGTCTCCTCTGATGAAGGTTATGAAGCTACTGGTGCAGATAATTTTTTATTGATTTTACCGAGAGGCATAATAGCTCCACCAGCAGAGCCTCTCATTATTTCCCATAAACGAAAGGCTTCCACTATGAAAGAGCCTTCCCCCCGCAAGAAGAAGCAGACTACTAGGGGTCCTAAAAAGACTTCCACCAAGGGGGCCTCTTCCAGGAGTGAGCCTATTGTTTCCCCTGTTGGGGATGATTCTTTGATTAGGGGTCCTTCACCTTTTAGAGAGGGAGCCTCCACAATTCCAGCTGAAAGTGCTAAGATTCTTTGCCCACGACTGCTTCCGCTACCACCGTAACTGGTAGTACTTCTAGATCACCTTCGAGACCGAGCTTAATAAGAATCAGCATACCTTTACCAAGACAAATAATAGGGCCAGCCCCTCCTTCATTTGTAAGCGAGATTCCACTCGATGAGCCTCGAGTAGATCTGGGTGATGACTGGGATGACTACCTTCAAGCATCAGTTGGTGTACCCTCATCTCCAGGTATGACAGCTTGTTTAGCATCATTAAGAAATGATTTAGCTATACAGGCTGCAAACGCCATATACATACCATCGGCCATAGGTAAATATTGTCTTCACGCTTTTTCCAGGAAAATTTAACATCAAATTGATATCAACTTTCTCTTGTCTTAGTTTCAGGCGAAGACATTTCTGGGGAGGGCGGAGCTGAAGCAACCTCTAATTTTGTTGTGGATCCAGCTAATAAAATAGCGGTGATCACCGTCGAAGAGGCATACCTTGAAACCGTTGATCTTTCATCCACAAAATTCTCAGATGTAATCCCGCCAGTAGCAGTTCAAATAATATCAAAGGTGGATGAACCCACCATCTCGACTGTGCCTACTTCGTCGAGCACGCCAGCAACTTCAACTGTTGTTGGTGTCTCTTCTTTTGTCGTGCTATCTGTTGAAGCAACGACTGTGACAACATCCTCTGCAGTCATTCCAAATAGGAGGTTTACCGATATTAGGCCACTCCCAGCGTATATTCGATCTTTGTTATGCTAGTTAAACAATATACTAGCATATTCTACCTCACTTTGAAAGAATTGATATCCATGGTGCTGGAGAAGAATCTAGGCTTTGATGATCTGAAGACGTCCTCCAAGCTCACTATAGCGCCGATTAGAAATTTAAATGACGCTGAAAGAGCTAATGCGCTAGAGCAATTGGTTAATGGTTTAGAACAACCCATTAACGAATATTTGTAACTATCCCGAGGCAGCATCGATGGCTTGGTTCAGGCTGAGTATGACTCCCTAACTGCTGAACTTGCTCAGAGGATAGAAACTTTAAACAAATCCATCCAGGAACATCAACAAGAGATAGAGAAAGAGCAAGCAGTATTGGTAGAGAGTATTCCTCAGCTAGCTCAGTGCAGTACCGAATGTAAGGGATATAAAGTGAGGGTTCAAGAATTGGAGGCTGAACTTGCTCAAACCAAGGAGAGGCTTCTCAAAGCATCACTAGTTCGTGATGCATTGAAGGGCCAAGTGGATACAACTCAACAGAACTTGACACATGTGGGTGTCATCCACGCAAGTTTGGTTGATTCTCTGTCCGAACTATATCTCTTGAGCAATGATGAAGCAAGGTTGGAGTTGGCTCGCACTAACATTTTAAACTCCAGGAATGAGAGGATGGCTGCTTTGGCACAACAGATCAGGGATTTAACTCCTCCTCCCCAATGATGTACTTTTTTGTTTCTCTTGTAATTTCTTAGAGATAATAAAGATACATTTTCTGACTTTATGGACCTATCACTTTTAGAATATAAATGATAGGCTAAGATGAAAGTAATATCAGAGGTAATATGAATATGATATACTTTTGGTAAGGTTTAGCCGAATGTAAATCTATTCAGAAGTAATATGAACCTGATAGAATATAATCCAACTAAATTTGTATACAAAACACTATCAGAGGTAATATGAACATGATAGGTTTATAAATTAGTTAGGCATATCCATTAAGAGGTCATATGAATATGATAGAATATGATTCAGCTAACCTTTGTATGTAGTATCGTCAGAATAAGATCTTCATCATACTTCGTTAAGCAAAGGAGATCAAGTATAGTACTTCTTCAGGAATTTGCCGTTGATAGGAGCCATTGCCAAATTTCTATTAGGCTTGGATAATCTGTAAGCGCCATTTGAAATCATATAAGGGCCCTCCATTTCTTTACGATTATTTGTGCGAGCTTTGGACATCGTACCAGAAGTAATATAGATGTAGTACAATACCATGTTTGTTGAGGACATCCTACTGGGGGATCCTTGGTGGACCTATTATTTGTTCCGCACGTTGAGTACAAATAATAAGTTTAAGACAAGCCTAATCAGAGGACATATGGACGTGATAGGTTTTGTGGCTAGTAAAGACATCTTGCTGGGGGATTTTTTGTGGACCCATTACTTTTTTTGCACACGTTGGTGCAAATAATAGGTTTGAGACAAGTCCTGCCGGAGGTAATATTGACGTGACAGTTTTTGTGGACCCACTACTTTTTGTGCATGTTAGTGCAAGTAATAGGTTTGAGACTAGTCCCGCCAGAGGTAATATAGCTGCGGTAAAATATGACTCTGTGGGGATAGTAGAGAGACATAGTCCAAAGGTAATATGAACATAAACTGACTTTTTCTCTGCTGGGGAAAATAAGGATAGTTTAGAGGTAATATGGATTTGAACAATGCGTTTCCATTAAGGGCATCCCACCGTAGGTTTTTTGGTGGACCTATTACTTATTGTGCACGAGAGTGCAAGTAATAAGTTTAAGACAAGCCCTGCCAGAGGTAATATGGACGTGGCAGTTTTCGTGGAACTAACACCACTGGTGTACTTAGAGTTAAGTACGGGTGCTAAGTTGAGATGACAACCAATATCAGAGGTAATATGGACATAAAAATCGATAGCCAAAACTCGGGAGGTTTGCTCAGAGGTAATATGGACATGACAAACTCAACCTGAGAGAAATATTATGACAACAGTTCAGAGGTAGTATGGACCTAAACTAATGTCCGAATAACTCATTTGAGGAGTGATTCGTTGAGTATGGTCTATCCGAAAATGAAGATAGACCAAAGGATCGCTCCGCTGGAGAGATTGATGGGACGATAGCTCAGAGGCAATATGAGCATGGCTAGCATCTAACGAGATTGGTTTGAATAGTCATTGCGGGAGTGTGCGAGTAGACCTAAGGATTGCTCCGTTGGGGGGAATTTTGAGGATCCATCATCCATTGCGTACCCGGGATTCTTGGATACGGATGATGGTTCTTTACAAGGGTTTGTAATGAAGGAGAAAATGTTGCACATAGGCACTTGCTGGGGATGCCAGATTGCTGAACATATCTATACAGAGATCATATGAACATGATAAAATATGATTCTCGATCTTCGACGATCGAGAAAATATTGTACATAGGCACTTGCTGGGGATGAAGAACCAAAAGTTGATTTGTACATCTGGATTGTGGACTTATTACCCATGGCGTCCCTTAAGTACAGATAATAAGCTGCAACGACTAGCACTATCAGGGGTTATACGAACGTGATAGTAGGAAGTCGAAGAGAAGAGCTTCACTCAGAGGTAATGTGGACATGGAAAAGTTCTGAAAATATCTTACTCAGAGGTAAATGTGGACGTGGTAAGATATGACTCAGCGGGGATAAAGAAAAACAGGGTAGAGGTAATATGGTAGTGACCATTCTTGTGGTGATAGATTTACTCTGCTGGAGAAATTGGAGAGACGTAGTTCAGAGATAATACGGACGTGAACTGTTCGATAGCAACTGTCACCACCCTATTTCCAGAGCCGGGTAATTTTTTTATTTTTGATTTAGTTAATTATGTATTATTTATAATTAATTGTATTTATATTTAATTAATGATTGAATTATTTTTATATTGATTGTTTTAGGATTTTGGCTAGCCTGGACCCATGTCAGACCCTAGTGGACCCATGTCCGACCCAGCCCACACCCTTGTGAGACCTATTTTTGGGTTTAGAATATTTATTATATTTTTAGTGGGTTAGTAGGAGAGATTTGGAGTTAGTTTGAGTGCTTTTGGAACCCCGAAACCCAAAATCCAAGTTAGGAGGGCATTTTGGTCATTGGAGAATTAGGGAACCCTTATATGTTTGCTTGGCCGGATTCCCACAGCAGCCCACACCCGAAACACAGCAGCCACAGCCCCCACTTTCCCATTTTCATCTTCTTCTCTTCTTCTTCTTCTTCTCTTCTTCTTCTTCTTCTCCACTCATTTTTCTTCTTCCTTTCTCCTTCCTACTTCAAGTAAGTACCTATTTCTCTTCTTTCTTCTTCTATTATCCATGAATGATTAACCCTAATCTTGTATTTTTCCCCAACCTAGGTGGGTAGAGCTTAGATTTGGTGTTGGAGCAAGATTTGGGAGCTTGGAAGCTTGGTTTGGTGGATTTGGAGCATTTTGGAGACTTTGGCTTGGGATTCCAACTCCCAAGAGGTAAACCCTGATTTTTTCCCCTTGTAATTACTCTTTTATAGTGTAATTAATAGTTTAGAACGTTCCTAGACCCTTAGGATACCCGTGGGAGGAAGTTGGAACTAGTTGGGTTGTGTTTGGAGACTTTAACACTAGGTTTTGTGTCAATTTTGGGTGGAATCCGAAATCGGCCCAATTTTTAGTGATGCCCTAGGTTATACGGACCTAGGTAGACGTCATCGGGTGTCTTGAGGGTGAGTGCGTGTCTCCGTTCGGACACGGGAAGCCGTGTCATGGAGAAACGGGCATTTCGGGCATTTTCGGGGTTTTCGTCGTCGCCGATTCTAAGTGCGTGCACGTTTTTGCCACGGGCCTAGAATTGATGGAGTAGCATTTTTTCTAGGATCTAGACATCGTTTAGGACCCGTGGGTAAATTTTGGGCCGATTCTGAGTTGGTTTGGTGTGCGCTTCAGGAGGTTTTCCGAACCGCAAACCGCGTGTTCGTCGAAATGACCGAACGGTCATTTCGGCGTTGTCACGCCCCGATCTCCCACAGGCAAATCGGCCGTTCCTGCTAGGCGGGAATCACCCTCGCCAGCGCTCCCGCGGAACTATCGCTTGACCCATCCGGGCGTGATGCCGCACGAGTGTGAACCGCGTCCGTGCAAGGCCGTAATTCATTGGCTGGCGGTAAGAGTTCTAAGCCACAGAGTAGCACAGATTGTCTGAGTGCAGCGGAGTCATGAATGCATAGGCGATCGGTAACCGGTTCACTGAGTTGACAAATATAGCGGAAGCATTAAAACACAAGTTGAAGTAAAGCAAGATCTTTATTGATATAAACATGTGTTACAGGCGGCGCATAACCGAGATTACAAGTCGCTCAAGCCTCTCTCTCTGAAACAGTAAAAGCGTGCCAAGTGGCTACAATTGTGGAATGATTGTACAGGCGATGTTCAGGCGAGTTCCAACATTATGTCTTGTATATGTGCTTCTGTTCTGGATGCACCGTTGCTTCAGAGTGATCTCCACACCTTAGAACGCACGAAGGAGGCATCCGCACCGAACGAGGTTCTCCCGTACCCTGCATACAAACTAGTGGATTATCAGTACATTGAATGCACTGGTGGGGAAGCTACTCGCCCGCTCGACAAATCCAAACACATAATACATGTTCCGTGCACCAACTATTAAGTTGTCTTTCTAGTTGCCTTAGGATCAGTTTCATGCAAGATTTGAATAGCCTAACTCGTGTGGCAGTGCGCCGTACGATATGAGAGAAAACATGACGAGACTTACCAACTTACCATCTCCTTCCTTGTTCAAGGCAAACATTGAGGCAAACATTATTAATTCAAGCACGGGCAAGTATAAACATTCAGGGGCATAACATATGCAAACACGAGGGTCGTTTTAACATGATCGTTCAGGTGTTCAGTTGTTCATTGATGCGATGCAGTGACTCGTACGCGGATAGCCGCTAAGTGAGGATGACTTATCTATATGAACATGAGTCGCTGGCATAGCCATAAAGGACCGTTTAGTCTCAGGGGGAAGTGACGTGCAACGCGGGTGGCGAGCCCCGCTGCATAACACTTGCCGGGTAACATACGACTATACATACGTCCCGTCCGGATCGGATCAGTCCCAGTGCCCCGGTGACCGTCCGCGGAACTCAACATAACATACCTTGTGCACACAAGTTGTCCACGACTATGCAGGTCAGGGTCTATCCTTTATCCATAGCTTTACATGATAATCATGAAACTTAAACTTATTCTGAACGAGCATATTGCTCCACGAGATGGGATTCCATCAGTACATAACACGATCCTCGTTCAGATGCATACTTAGCATGATTATCATTCAAGTGTGATTCATGTTCAATATTCATTACCCTGATGCGTGCCCCTGGTTCGGGGATTGCCTTGGAGACCCAACGGTCCCGGATACTTGCAAGTCTATTCAGGCACGGAACGACTACGTAGTAGTCTCCCGAGGTTTGGATGAAAACATGGCAATATTACAAGTAGACAAGCATGCGTTTCTAAGGAACATAAGTGACCACGTTTGCTCGGGCCCGAAGGTAAGCCGAGAGATGAAACCGTTAGGGACTTAGCATGCGAGAGTCTGAACATATATAAGCAGTATTTTAATTTCCATGTTCTAGCATAAGTAATACAAGTTGGGGTTATTCCCTTAGCTAGGTGCGTTGGATTTATTAGCATGTAGGGGTGAATCACCTAGCGACTAGCATAAATATTCCAGATTTTATGTGTGCTGGCTAAGCAAAGACAAGTTCACCGTAGCCACCCACCTTAGCGATGATTCGCCTCGGTAGAGCGATACGCCGAGCGAGCCTCTGAAAGCCTAAGCTGAATTCCTGTAGGGACAAGTCTGGATATCCTTTGCATTCTCGATTGAGGCAAAGCGGCTTGGGACAGCTGCACTATTGCCGTTTGAGACGGCAGTCCGCTTGAGCGGAACGGGGTGTTACATCCTACCCAACTTAGAAAAAGTCTCGTCCTTGAGACTTGCTAAGGACAAGCAGTAATCTGGGGTTGAGGCAATCCTAGACAACCAGCTCAGTGATAGCGAAGTCTTAGCACTCGAGTTTCACCTTTTCTTAAGTCTTGGATGGTGCACTAGTTCAAGGCGTACCTCGAATAGATGCATTCAACCAAACTTAGAGTCAGTAAAATCGGACAAGCTACTAGCGATACTCTCAAGGGTTGGTACAGGTTGGCACAAAAGCCACTCGCAGCATACAACCAGACAAGCAATCATATCATTCAAAATGCATTTTGAAAGTATTTAGACTTATTGTTGGAACATCCCATCGAGGCATTGAGAGAGAGCGTGCACATAACCCACGAACGAGCTTTCAAAACAGAGATATCAAAATGAAGTCCAAAGGCGTAGAAACCAGGCTTTGATACCACTATGTCATGCCCCGATCTCCCGCAGGCAAATCGGCCATTCCCGCTAGGCGGGAATCACCCTCGCCAGCGCTCCCGCAGAACGATCGCTTGACCCATTCGGGCGTGATACCGCACGAGCTTGAACCGCGCCCGTGCAAGGCCGTGATTCATTGGCTGAAGGTAAGAGTTCTAAGCCACAGAGTCGCACAGATTGTCCGAGTGCAGTCGATTCATGAATGCATAGGCGATCGATAACAGGTTCACTGAGTTGACAAATATAGCGGAAGCATTGAAACACAAGTTGAAGTAAAGCAAGCTCTTTATTGATATAAACATGTGTTACAGGTGGCGTATAACCTAGATTACAAGTCGCTCAAGCCTCTCTCTCTGAAACAGTAAAAGCGTGCCAAGTGGCTACAATTGTGGAATGATTGTACAGGAGATGTTCAGGCGAGTTCCAATATTATGTCTTGTATATGTGCTTCAGTTCTGAACGTACCGTTGCTTCGGAGTGATCTCTACACCTTAGCACGCACGAAGGAGGCATCCGCACCGAACGAGGTTCTCCCGCACCCTGCATACAAACTAGTGGATTATCAGTACATTGAATGCACTGGTGGGGAAGCTACTCGCCCACTCGACAAATCCAAACACGTAATACAGGTTCCGTGCACCAACTATTAAGTTATCTTTCTAGTTGCCTTAGGATCAGTTTCATGCAAGATTTGAATAGCCTAACTCGTGTGGCAGTGCGCCGTGCGATATGAGAGGAAATACGACGAGACTTACCAACTTACCATCTCTTTCCCTGTCCAAGGCAAACATTGAGGCAAATATTATTAATTCAAGCACGGGCAAGTATAAACATTCAGGGGCATAGCATATGCAAACACGAGGGTCATTTTAACATGATCGTTCAGGTGTTCAGTTGTTCATTGATGCGATACAGTGACTCGCACGCGGATAGCCGCTAAGCGAGGATGACTTATCTATATGAACATGAGTCGCTGGCATAGCCATAAAGGACCGTTTAGTCTTAGGGCGAAGTGACATGCAACGCGGGTGGCGAGCCCCGCTGCATAACACTTGCCGGGTAACATACGACTATACATACGTCCCATCTGGATCGGATCGGTCCCAGTGCCCCGGTGACCGTTCACGGAACTCAACATAACATACCTTGTGCACACAAGTTGTCTACGACTATGCAGGTCAGGGTCTATCCTTTATCCATAGCTTGACATGATAATCATGAAACTTAAACTTATTCTGAACGAACATATTGCTCCACGAGCTGGGATTCCATCAGTACATAACATGATCCTCGTTCAGATGCATACTTACCATGATTATCATTCAAGTATGATTCACGTTCAATATTCATTACCCTGATGCGTGCCTCTGGTTCGGGGATTGCCTTGGAGACCCAACGGTCCCGGATACTTGCAGGTCTATTCAGGCACGGAACGACTACGTAGTAGTCTTTTGGGGTTTGGATGAAAACATGGCAACATTACAAGCAGACAAGTATGCGTTTCTAAGGAACATAAGTAACCACGTTTGCTATAGCCCGAAGGTAAGCCGAGAGATAAAACCGTTAGGGACTTAGCGTACGAGGGTCTGAACATATATAAGCAGTATTTTAATTTTCATATTCTAGCATAAGCAATACAAGTTGGGATTATTCTCTTAGCTAGGTACGTTATATTTATAAGCATGCAGGGGTAAATCACCTAGCGACTAGCATAAATATTCCAGATTTTATGTGTGCTGGCTAAGCAAAGACAAGTTCACCGTAGCCACCCAACTTAGCAATGATTCGCCTCGGTAGAGCGATACACCGAGCGAGCCTCTGAAAGCCTAAGTTGAATTCCTGTAGGGACAAGTCTGGATATCCTTTGCATTCTCGATTGAGGCAAAGCGGGTCGGGACAGCTGCACTAGTGCCGTTTGAGACGGCAGTCCGCTTGAGCGGAATGGGGTGTTATAGGCATGGTTTCTTAGTTTCAGGCTTGTGCGCGCGTTGGGTTAGTATCGGGACGTGTGTGCTAGAATTCTCGGACTATATTTTATATATTTATAGGTGTTTGTGCGTGTCGGGGTCGTTGGGCGTGCGATGGTGAGCGTTGTGAGCGTTGTGCATTGTGGTGTTGTGTTTATATATATATATGTATATATATATATTTGTATGTGTGTTCCTATATATATATATATATATATATATATATATATATATATATATATATATATATATATATATATATATGTATGTGTTTTTATGCTTGTGTGAGTGTGTTAGTGAGTGCTTGTGTGAGTATGGGTTGGTGCTAGTGTATGTGTGTAGGCGAGTGTGTGTGTGAGTGAGTGTTTAGATATATACATATGTATATGAGTTTGTGTTTGTGTGTATATGTATATATATATGTATGAGTGTGTATATATATATATATATATATATATATATATATATATATATATATATATATATATATATATATATATATATATATATATATATATATATGTATGTGTGAGAGTGTGTGTTAGTGTGTGTGTGAGTGTGTGTGTTAGTGTGTGTGAGAGTGTGTGTGTGTGTGTGTGTGTATATGTATATATATATTAGTTGTATATATATATATGTGTTAGTGTGTGTGTTAGTGTGTGTTAGTGTGTGTGTGAGTGTGTGTGTTAGTGTGTGTGAGAGTGTGTGTGTGAGGGTGTGTGAGAGTGAGTGTGTGTGTGTGTATATGTATATATATATTAGTTGTATATATATATAGATGTGTGTTTATATATATATATATAGACATATGTATGTGCTTGTATGTGTGTGTGTGTATTTATACATAAGTATGTGTGTGTAAATATATATGTTAGTAGATGTGTTAGTGTGTATATATATATATATAGAGTTGTGTGTGTGTATATATATATATATATATATATGTGTGTGTGTGTGTGTGGTTGTGTGTGTGTGTGAGAATGAGAGGAGGGGACAGCATGTATAGCAACAGCAGCTGTTGCTGCACTGCAGCAGCAGCACAGCAGCAGCAATATGAAGCACAGGCAGCAGCAGCAGCTGCATCATTTTGATGCACAGCAGCAGTAAGGTTAAGGGGCAGTAGCAGCAAATACGAGGGAGAGAGAGTGGTACATATATATATAGATATAGATAGATTGATATATAGTTAGATAGATAGATTAATACATAGATAGCTAGATAAATAGATAGGTAGATATTAGATAGCTAAATTAGTTAGATAGATACTTAGATAGATATCTAAATAGATAGACACATAGATAGAAAGCTAGATGAATAGATAGATAATTAGATAGATAGTTAGATAGGTAGATATCTAGATATCTCGATAGAAAGATAGATTAGTTAGATAGATACATAGATAGATAAATAGATATATGTTAGATAGATGAATAGATAGATATCTATAGATAGGTAAATAAGTAGGTAGATAGATTGCTAGATAGATGGATATTAGATAATAGATATTAGATGAATAGATAGATTTATAGATCTATATATAGATAGATTGATATATAGATTGATAGATAGATAGATAGTTCAATAGATAGTTAGATAGATTAATAGATAGTTAGATATATAATAGATATGTAAATTGATAGATAGACATATAGATAGATAGATAGATCTATCTAAGTGTATATATATATATATATATATATATATATATATATATATATATATATATATATATATATATATATATGTATATATATATACATAGCTATATATATGTATAGATACTATATATATATATATATATGTATAGGTAAGGTAAGGTATATGGGTATATGTATATGTGTGTGGATATCTATATATATATATATATATATATATATATATAGATACTTAGATATGTAAATATATGATAGATATATATGTTTTCTAGCGTAGATTAATAACTAGGTATATATTTATTAGCCTAATAGCTAGTTAGAGGGGAATGAGAGCGGTATCTCAATACCTTGAGATACCAAGGTATCTCAATACCTTGAGATATCCAAGGTATTGGGTTTCGAGCGGGGTTTTTGAGCAATTGCCTAGGTTTGAGTTTAGAGATAGATTTTTATGTATATGTGTATATATTTACGCGTGCTAGCATAGGTTTTAGAGGGTATAGGCGGGGTATATAGCGTAGGTTGAGGTATCGGATACCGAGGGTATCCCGGTATCTCAAGGAGGCGAGTTTGAGAGTTTTCTAGCTTAATGAGCTCGGTTTGACCAAGAATTTCAGGAGCACCCTAGTTTGACCTAGACTTGACCGTAGTTGACTCGGTTGACCGCCAAAGTCTACTTTTGACCTAGTTTTGACCCAAAGTTGACTTTTTGTACCTAGAGTTGACTTTTTGATCCAGATTTCACCGGTTTGACCCGTTTGGCCTAGAACGACCCTAGAAGTCTATTTTTAGTTATTTTATATCTATTTAACTTATTAGAACCCTGTTTAACCTTGCTTTTTGTAATAGGTCCTTGCAATACCAGTTCGGATCGCCAGTTGCTCAGGACGTCAGGCGAGTACATTCTCTGATAGTTTTCATTATCTGATGATTATTATGATTCAGCTTCTAGTATAGTATCATCTGATTTTTCTGGCACAACACGGGACACGGACTGGTATTTCTGGATTCATTTATTTGCGACACGTACATTTTATATTTCTGGCCTCTATTCTGGAATCACTACTGGCATCACCTACAGGCATCACTACAGGCATCACTCATGTTCAGGCTGGACTCATCTTGATTTACGTGTCGGGTCTTGGATTCACTTGTATTAGTCGGGGTGGGGAAATACTCGAGTAGACATGTAAACATTCCCAGTGCGCGGTGAGCCGTACTTACCCCTAGCCGTTTACATGTCGAAACAAGTATTTCAAAGACACCGAGTTCATTCTTTATAGTCTGGACTCACTTGCATTCTTGTTGGTCTCACTTACATATTTCTGGACTTGACTCACTACATATATTTCATGTTGGACTCACTACACGTTCATGTGCACGGACTTGATCTTAGCTTAGATTTCCTGTATCTTACAGTTATTACTATCTTGCTCTGATATCCATGCATCTTTACCTTTATGCACCAGTGATTTTTATATTTCTTGTTTCATACTTGCTTCTTTCTTCTTGCTACTTGCTATAACTGTTTTATAGTTTATCATTTAAATGGAACTGCTGTTAGAGATGTACTTGCTCCAGTCCTGACTGGACATATTTTCAGAGTATCCGGAGGATTGGTGTCCGACGTTTTATGGACCTGAGCCTGTCGATGGTGCAGACAGGGACCCTCTAGTTTAGGGGTAATTTTCGGGTTGGTAGCCGGGATCACTGAGACCTTGTTATTATTTTTATTAGCTTTTAGCACCGGATTTGTCTCCGGTTTGGATTGAGACCTTGTATTGTATATTATTTTTGATGATGTATTATTATTATTGACGTTGTAGTTGTTGTAGTAGTTGTTATTGGTTAGACTTTATAGTTATTAGTCTTCTTTGTTATCTTATCGTGCTTAGATTCGTGATTGAGTACTTGATTATCATTAAGATATTGCTCCTCCGTTTGGAGTTAAGATCTTGACAGGTTTATATATTGATTGCGTGAGATTATTATCTAGATAGTTGACCTAGACAGCGTTCTACCGCCGATGCTGCGGCATAGGCTGGACGTACCCATGACTCATGCCCGATTTTTCGGGTGCGGGTCGTGAAAGCAACAACCTGGGAGGTTTGCTCAGAGGTCACTTGGACATGGCAAACTCAGTTAGGGGAAAAATAGTTTGGGCGTGAACTCATGTCCGAAAATTTCATTGGGGAGTGATTTGCTGAGTGGGGATAGACCTGAAGGTTGCTCATCTGGGGAGATTTTAGGAACTCATCATCCGGTACTCCTTGAAGGGAAAAAATTGCCAGGTTGGAGTGAGCTCAATTTGTAGTGACCGTCTTCTCGTTATAAATACAAAGTGATGACTTTGGCGTCAATAAACTCATGGAATTTCCTTTTCAGTATATAGCATGCCTTCGTGGGGTGATGAATGTACCGATGAAAGAGATAATATTTTGGGTCATCGACCTTGCCAGCCTTTTCAGGGTATCTGATTTTGGGTAGCCGAAGTTTATTTTCCTTCATCAATATATTATAGATTTCAATGATGTCATCCTCAATGAAGGAGAAAGTCCCCTTTGGCTTTTGGGCTCCTGATACCTGAGTCGTACGGTCATCAGGGAAGATGGTCATAGTTGCATCATCTTCGGACTCAGAGGGAATTCTACCCCCAGCTTTGGATGCTGCTCTATTTTGTCGAGGGAGACTACCCCCAGACATGTTGTCGTCTGGTTCTTCTTCCTTTAATGACGAAGAGTAGTTCAATCGGTCAAAAATTGACCGTTTTGCTTCAGAATAGCAATGGTTAGTTACAACCTTACGACTATTACAACAATGTTCTCTTGGAGATATAATAGACGTATAGGAGATCCCCTATCTTTGCGTTTCTGGATTAAGAAATCATGCAAATCAGGTAGATTACCAGAAGAAGAAGAAGAAGAAGGCTTATTCTGCCTTTTTTATCAGTAGGAAGGTGTAGATTAGGAATCATAACCCTTTCCCTACCATAAGAATACATCAGTTCACCCATGTGAGTAGCATATGGTCCATCATCTGTCTGAGGAGCATATCTTCCCGAAAAATGAGTCTTCTTTACGCGGACAGACCTGTCCTGGATAATTTGGATTTTGGTACAAGTTCGCGTAAAACAGGGAAAGTCCTCGTAATCTGTAAAGTGGGAACTCTCTTTGAAGGATTCGCCACTTGTTTTCCTTTGATGTGATCAAAGGGTATATCTGCCTCATCATAGACGGGAGATTTAATTATATGCACAGGGCGTGTTTGAAATTTCTGAATTGGCACTGATGCATTGCCGGAAATTTTGTCTACCATGTCACAGACGGGAGACAAAGTTTTACTCACCGGGCATGTTTGAAACTTCTGGATTGGCACTGAGGCATTGCCCAAAGTCTTGTCTACCACGTCACAGACGGAAGACAAAGTTTTACGCATAGGGCGTGTCTGAGACTTCTGGATTGGCACTGAGGCATCGCCAGAAGTGTTGTCTACCACGTTACAGACGGGAGACAAATTTTCACGCACAGGGCACGTTGGAAACTTCTGCATTGGCACTGAGGCATTGCCAGAAGTCTTGTCTGCCACGTCACAGACGGAAGACAAAGTTTTACGCACCAGGCGTATTTGAAACTTCTGGATTGGCACTGAGGCATTGCCAGAAGTCTTGTTTGCCATGTCACAGACGAGAGACAAAAGTTTTACGCATAGGGCATGTTTGTTGTGTTGTCACAACCTTGTTGATCAGAGAGTGAGAGCTTACAGGAAGGGTAGAGGATGTCTTAGGCATCCACACTTTACGCAGCTTCCTGTTGTTCTGGAAAGAGGAGGAGGGAGAGGTACCCCCTGCATGAAGCATCTCTTCATAGGCATATTGGTCGAACTGGACGACCAAAGTCTTCTTCTTCGATCCGATAGATACAGCATCATATTGAGCAATTGCTTTCTCGTCAGAGGAGAAAGTCTTTCCCAATAGAGTCGTCATTTTTGTTTGAATAAACAAAAATTAAGAGAAGAAGAGGGTTTATACGAAACCTTTATTTTTTGCTTACAAACAAGAAAAAGAGTACAATTAATCCTATACGAGGATGTTAAGTACAATAAAAATGATTCTGGGGAAGTATTTCTATAGGAGTCTGATCTGCGGTCGATCACTTTGTCCCTTGGACCACACGATGATGAAGAAGTGCTATAGAAGAAGAAGAAGCTTCAAAGGTTGCAAGTAGGATTGAATTGTCAACCAACTCTCTCTGTCTTTGCTCTCTCTCTCTGATCTCTGATTGTGCCATGGCCGGTGTCTGATTGTCTGATTGCCCAATCGCCCGATAGTCTTCCTGTGGTTGTGCCCTTTGTCCCTGTGATCAGGGATCTCTATTTATAGAGATCAGTCAAATAACTGTCCAGTTGGCGTAGAAGCCAAACTGTGAAAAAAGTTGCATCTTTTACGCGGCGGTTATAATAACTGCTACCCACGTTCAAATAATCTTCTGAATCTGTGTAAGACACGTGTCCTATTATAAGGTAACGCGTATAACTGCTTCTCGAAGATCACGGCATGCAAGCCATGTAGGTAACTTCCCCTTGCGTAAAGATGGTTGGCGTAAAAGCGAAATAACTGTCTTATAGGCGTAAAAGCCTGGTTGGCATAAAAGCCTAGCTGTGAAGAAGACTGCCTCCTTTACGCTGCGGTTATGACAACTGCTACTCACATTCAAATAATCTTCTGAGTCTGCATGTGACACGTATCCCTTTATAAGGTAACGTGTATAACTGCTTCTCGAAGATCATGGCATGCAAGCCACGTAGGAAGCTGCCCCTGCGTAATGATGGTTGGCGTAGAAGCCAAAGAGCTGTCTTGTTGGCGTAAAAGCCAAATAGCTGTCTTGTTGGCGTAAAAGGCCAAACTCTGTATAAAACTTGATGGTTCATGAATAATAGATAACTAGCGTAAAATAGCCATTTATCCATCACGACTGAGATTTTGAGCGTATTATGGGCTAAATAGCCTTATCACATACCTTTGCAAATATGGCCGAGTTGGCATATTTCGAGGAGATAGCATATGGCGTACTCCTATAGTTGAAAATATCCTGGTTGGCGTAAAATGCAAGGATGGTGATGTGAGCATATTAGTCACAGTTTTAGCTTTTCCAGTCAATTATCCATCACGACTGAGGTCTTGATTATATTCTGGGCTAAATAGCCTTATCACGTACCTTTACAAATATGGACGAGTTGGCGTATTTCGAGGAGATAGCATACGACGTACTCCTATAGTTGAAAATAGCCTGGTTGGCATAAAATATAAGGATGGTGATATGAGCGTATTAGTCACAGTTTTAGCTCTCCCAGTCATGACAAAATCTGAAGAATAGATCCAAATCTCGTGGAATAAATACAGAGATATGCCTCTATCTCGTGCATTAAATGTAGAGATATGCCTCGAGCTCTGTGCAGGAAACAACTTTTGACGTGGCGTCTGATTTTGCCTTTTTCTTGAGCGTAAAAACTCACTTCTGCCCATATAGAATATGCAGCGTATTCTTTGAATGCATAAAAATAACTTGTATCAAGAATATGTCACTAAACGACAGCTTGGGTCTCTGTGCAAAATTATTATCACAGCCGTCCTCTCGATCATCGTGTAGTACTTTTGTCAGGAGTCAGGTTCACTACTTTGTCTGACAAATTCATCTGAGGAATACGAAGAGTTTCTCGTACAACTTTACTCTGCATTAAAAACAAAAATATTTTTTAAACTTTATGCAGGAGAGTAAAGCAACCTTTTACGTAGAATATCCTTGAAGCGCTGCTTTACGCGGGCAGCTTTAAAGCTCTACTTTACGCCAAACAGCTCTGAAGCCCTGTTTTACGCATACTGCTCTGAAGTCATATTTTATGCCACACGGCTTTGAAGCTCTGTTTTATGCAAATTTCATGTATGTTGGGGGTTTTGACTGTATAATACCTGTATGATTCTCCAGCATATTTTATGCTTCTACAGTATTGATATTGCCCTATTACTCTAGATTACTTGTCCTCTCTTTTCTACCATAATATTATATTATTTATTATTTCTCATCTTGTATTACATTCTCTATTTCTGTTTATAGTTATTATCAATTAACATGGAACTGCTATTGGGTTGTACTCGCTCCATCTTGACTGGATATATTTTTTAGAGTATTGGAAGAATTTATGTTCGACTTATTACGAATTGCAGGAGATAGCAGCTGCCGCTTTGGACCCTTTAGATCAGGAGTGATTACCGGAAGGCCCAGCCGGTAGCACTAGTTATTTTAGTTACTTTTATTAAGTATTATAGTATTGGATTTGTTTCTATCATATTAGACTTTTATGATGTATTATCATTACTCCTAGACTAGTTTAGATTGATGTTGATGTTGAGGACTATCTAGTTGTGAGTTGTGATACTTTGTTTTGTCATATCGTGCCATTTATCCTTTTTAATGATTTTTTTCTGAATGAGCATTGATATTGACTTTATATTATTATTTTGTCTTCCTTTTGGAGTTGAGATAGCATAGTAGGTACCTTATATATATTGTATGAGATATTTAGATAGTATTGTTGACCTAGACAGCATTCTACGTCGTTATTACAATGTAGGCTGGGCGTTGTTCGCATACTCATACCCCCACATCTGGGTACGGGTTATGACAAATCGTCTATGCGAACCAAGTGAGGATATTCGACAAGAAGTTATGACTGAAGCAAACATTTTTCAGCATTTTATTCATCCGGGAGGCACAAAGATGTACCAAAATAACTAGTTCTACCAACATTTTATGGTAATACTAACCAATATTCTCAGACTCATCTCTTTCTTGCTGTGAGACTTGAGCATGGCTAACATCAAGTCTGAGTCTATGAATATGATCGTAGCAGTATGGCTCCATCGACTTTGCTGTCTGTCGAGAAGATGCTAGAGGATATGCTTCTCAACGATGGGTGAGAGGCTCGTTTGGAGATCACTTTCGCTGAGCTTTTTTGTGATGGAGCATAGAAGGATATCATAGGCTTCGTCGTTCATGTTGAACTAGAGAATTACCTAGAAGGATGTTCGTTGTCTTCAAACCCAGCTTGGTAGAATAACTCTCTTAACATACCCCATGTGCTGATTACAGGGTTGGGATTAGAATCCCAACCGGGACTTCTAGCGGTGGTGCTGGATGGCGATGGTATCACGACCAGCACCCAGATATTCGGGCACGAGTACGTGGGTACGTCCAGCCTACACCACAGCATCGGCGGTAGAACGTTTTTTAGGTCAACTCTACTATCTAAATACCTTAACAAATATATATGGTACATGTCAATCATCTCAACTCCATACGAAGGATCAAAATGGTATCTGATAAATATAAACTATACTCAATCACAATACAAACTAAGGAAGAAAGAGCACGAATGAAATAACAAAAAAAAGAGTCACAATACATCCACAAGACTGAAATAATATATACATACCAATAACCTCAAGAAAATTCTAATACTAGTCTACCAAAATAAACTAAACCTCCTCAGGCTCGGGTACTAATTGCTCCTGGTCTACAGGAGTATCCTCTAATGGAACACCGTCCTGCGGTCCGTAGTATGTGAGACACTAGCCATTTTTCTGAAAAATATATCCAGTCAGGATTGGAGCAAAGTACATACCTTTGAAAGCAGTTTTAAATACATAATCGAGCATATAAAATAGATAATAGAAAAAAATACAAGATAACTAAACAACAGAATGAAATGAACTAGAGTGAACAGATAATGTACTGGAAAGAAGAACATACAATAGAATATCTGCAATATAAGAAAAATAAATGAAGTCTAACTGATGTGCCATGGAATACAAGTTCATTATGTGATCGGTTTAGGTTGAACACGAATACAATAAGGTAACTTGATTACAAGTGTGCTATGTAATTGACATGTACATGAATACACTGGGACTTGATCACATAATCAAGTCCTACTCCCCCATCCCCAACTAATACTAATGGATCCAATCATGATACGTTACAAACACGAATATGGGCATACTGAACACGAGCAGTGTGTGTACACGAATATAAGCACACTGAACATGAGCAATATGAACACGAAGTACATTAAATCAAAATCTGATACACACGATAAAATACATATCAAGGAGTACCCGCTGAACAAGGTAAGGGATAACATCTCCTAACATGATCCATGTAGTACCAGTCCGTGAAACTACTGTGTCAGAATCAAGTATACAGTTCTAGAACATGAGATATATATACTATTATAAAATAAAAACTAATAGAGAAATGTACTCGCTTGAGGTCCTATGCAAGGTGTGTCTCTCGATGCCCAAGCTGGTGTCACACAGACCTATATATGGTATATTGCACCAATACAAGGTTTTGGAATAAAAATAAGTTAAACTAGTTCAATTCTAGGTTATAAAGCCATTTCTAAGTCAAAATAGTCAAACTAGGTCAACTATAGGTCAAACTAGTCAAACTAGCTATTTCTAGATTGTATGAGTCCGTCTTTAGAATATTGGGTCCATACACTATGTAACTAGGCTATACTAGCTATTCTAGGATGATGGGATACCAACAAAAATACCGTATCATAAGATACGTAAGTTATTAGATATGAAAATACTATAATATATATACAAGACAAAATATATAATACTCCTAGTCAAACTAATGCTAAGTGGATACCTTGGATTTGAACCAAATGCGGTATCACACCACCTACATACCCATATTGATATTCAAACTCAATACCTTGAGTATAAACCAATACCTTGACATTACCTTGGTATCACAAGTTAATCCAATATCTAACATTTAGCTAACTAACCAACATACCTCACTATACACTAACATGCACTTAAACTTATAACAATACTATACCAACTATCATAACTAACATACCCAATGGATATTCAATACCCATACCCATACCCATACCCAAGATACCTCAACTCTCATTACCTTGGTATAACTCAAGGTAAACTAGAAATAATACTAACCAATGCTAACTAGTACTTATATATATATATATATACTTAACTTACCAACTAACTTATCAATATAAACTAACTTAGCTTATTAACTAGCTTAACTTAGCTTATCTACAACTTAATTTCTAAGCACTGCTACACACTGCTGCTTATTGGGGATGGGGTATCTTGAGTTACACCAAGGTAAGGAGAGTTAATATTAGTTAGTATTTATTTCTAGATTACCTTGAGTTACACCAAGGTAAGGAGAGTTGAGGTATCTTGGGTATAGGTATTGAATATCCAATGGGTATGCTAGTTATGTTAGTTGTAGGTATTGATTATAGTATTAAATAATATACTAGTATTATATAAGTTAGTTAGTTAATTGGTGTGTGTGTATATATATATATATATATATATATTAGTTGGTATAGTATAGTTATGAGTTTAAATGCATATTAGTGTATAATGAGGTGTATGGGTAGTTAGTTATATGTTAGATATTGAATTACCTTGTGATACCAAGGTAATGTCAGGGTATTGGTTTATACTCAAGGTATTAGATTTTTGTATCAAGATGGTGTGTAGATGGTGTGATGCCGCATTTGGTTCAAATCCAAGGTATCCATTTAGCATTAGTTTAGCTAAGAGTACTATATATTTTATCTTGTATATATATATTATGGTATTTTATATGTAATAATTTGCGTATCTTATGATACAGTATTGTGTCGATACTCTAGTACCCTAACATAGCTAGTATAGCCTAGTTACATAGTATATGGACCCAAATATCCTAGAGATGGGCTCATACAACCTAGAAATAGCTAGTTTAACCAAGTTTGACTAGTTTGACTAGTTTGACCTAGAGTTGTCCTAGTTTGACTGTTTTGACTTAGAAATGGCTTTATGACCTAGAATTGAACTAGTTTAACTTATTTTTATTCCAAAATCTTGTATTAATGCAATATTTCATATATAGGTCTGTGTGACACTAGTTTGGATACTGTTTTGCATTATTTGCTCTGGACCACAGGCGAGTACATTCTCTGATAGTTTCTATTATTTGATTACTACTATAATTTAAGTATTTAAAAATATTACTTATGATTCTTTGACACATAGGTACACAGATTGGTATTATTATTGGATCATCAGTCATGAGATGTTACCTTGATTATCGAGATATTATCGAATACTGCTCCTTGTTGGTATTGGATAATATTGGATATTATAGGTTAAACATTGGATATATTGGCTAGTAATGTGTCATGATTAGATCCATCGTATCAGTCGGGGCGGGAAAAATACTACTTTAAATATGTGATCAAGAACTATCAGCTAGTAGTGTAATTATTGGCTACTAACTAATCATACACTTCACGTATGGTTGAGTTAGCTCCTTAGTGTAATCATTGAATATCCTAAGTCGATCACATATTTAGTTAGTATCTCAAACACATAGTATATTATAGATTCCATATTCAGTTCATAGATTACCATGTTCTATTTATGATATTATAGTTCATCTCCTTCATTCTTGTACGCATTGATTTATATTTTTGTTACTAGTTTTGCATGTTCCTTTATTGTTCTTAGATCATCAGTTATATTCTCATCGTATATAGCATCCTCTATTTTACTGTTTTATAGTTTTTGTCAATTAATTGGAACTGCTATTGGATTGTTCTTCTCTCCATTCCTGATTAGATAACATTTTTTAGAGGATCTAGGAGATTGGTGTCCGACATACCATGGACCTCGACCTATAGATGGTTCAGACATGGACCCACAAGTTCGGGAGTTACTGCCGGGAGATCTAGGCGAAATCAACAGTTATCATAGTTAGTTTTCTTTACAATTTTGGTACCAGATTTGTTTTCGGCGTTTATTTGAGACTTGGATATTGTTTCTATTTGTTGTTATTATTTTAGATTGCATAGTTATGTTAGACTTCTTTGAAATCTTATCGTGCTATAGATTTATGATTGAGTATTGTGTTGCATTAAGTATATTGCCCTCCTTCTTGGAGTTGAGATATTATTGGCAGATTATACAATATTGTGAGATGATTAGATAATATAGTTGACATAGACAGCGTTCTACTGCCGATGCTGCGGCGTAGGCTAGACGTACCCACATACTCGTGCCCCTTTACCGGGTGTGGGTCATGACACAAGAAAAAAACAATAAACAAAAATCAAAAGGTTTCTCCATGTAGTGCAAGGTCTACTTGCCTATAAATAAAAGAAAGAGGGGAAATGAAGAATGAGAAAAGAGGGAGAAACAAGTTAGCTTATATAGCTAGGGTTTAAGGTTTAGACCATAGGTTTAAATTCATGAATAAACCAACTCACAAATAAACCATGAACCATGTTAGACCAAAGAATGTGTCTAGTCTCCATGCATGCAACCTAATGATCATGTGAGCAAAAAATACTCTAAGTAGGAATAAATATAAGAAATAAATAAATATATCCCAAAATACGTATTTCGGGAACAGGGAGTGACACCTTTCTAATATCTTGTTTTAGGATCAGTTATATATCATAAAAGAATAAGAAGACTTGTGTCACATGCATAAAGTGGCACGCAACAGAGCAACTGGGTTCAACTTACAAATACTTACCATCAATCCTTTCTTGTCTCATACGATAACAATAAAAGATATGTGAACATATATATAGAAGAAAAATTATATGTAACATGATTGTCCCTGCAGAAGACAATCGCTAACTCATAAATATTGCATGCAATACACCATTTCCTTCCAAACATTTCCAACAGACCTATACATCGATGGGTATTACTATGGCATCTAACTCTATATGAGGGTCACTTGCACCATAAGCCATCTTGGACAAACTAGTAAGACGGAGGTCACTCTACGTGCAGGCGTGATCTACACCAAAGGCCTCGAAACACCCGATATTGTGATGCACCCTTCAGTATCGGTCGTACACCGACCGAAGGTCTTGCAATAACTCATTCTTTCTAGGCTGACACAATCCCAGTGTCCTAGAAATCGTTCGAGAAACCAAACCTTGTGTACAAGTTGTCCATGACCATGCAAATGCGTGAACATCCAGACTTTACACAGATGCATGGCAGAAACTCGAAAAGAAGCATACGATATGTCTATACTTAGCTTATTCTATCTCGATCCATCGATTAGCCCAAATTACCATCTATATATAGTACTAAGTCCAGGGACACTGCCTTGGTGACCTAACGGTCCTAAACTCTCTAAGATACTCATCTCTGAACTATAAAATGTACAATGTGATAGTCTTCTCGTTTAAGTGATGAAACATAATTTTGTGTAATACTTTAAATATGTTTTGTGATCAGTGGATGAGATATATCAACAGTATTAAATTCTATTTCAATGGCAGCAAGTTAGAAAATCTATGTGGCAGCATAAGAAAGCTCTACTCTACACATGTTGTATAAGTGTAACAAGTCCATGTTAAAATCTACATCGTAAAAACTATCTCTAGCAGTAAATTAATATTCCATGTTCTAAGACATCATGATACAGAGTGAGATTATTCTCTTATCTATGCGGGTTTGACTTTTTTATTAGTATGCATCAAGTTATTGCATAACGAACTAAACAAGAATCATACATTTGTTAAGTATGAAGGTAAGGCAAATATAGGTTCATCGAGACCATCCACCTGAATGAGGACTCTGCCTCGACTGAGTGGAACTCTAAACAAGCCACTGAATACACCCAAATCCAAACGGTATTGTGCCACTGAACCATCTCTTTGAATCAAGCGGAGAGGTTCACTACAGAGATGTCAATGGTCCAAGAAGCTTGACATATAAATTATAGGAGTAATCTAGCATTATAACCTAGTTAATCAAAGGGGATTCCTAGTACCATTACAACTTCATTGACCGAGGTGCCATACCATGACCCTCTATCAAGTATGGCATGTATTATGTTATTTATTTATT
Source organism: Iris macrosiphon (assembly GCA_036927795.1). Taxonomy (NCBI): domain Eukaryota; kingdom Viridiplantae; phylum Streptophyta; class Magnoliopsida; order Asparagales; family Iridaceae; genus Iris; species Iris macrosiphon. Next base: position 99,798,951 of record JAYESA010000006.1, read on the forward strand.
AAATATATATTTTTATATGTATTCTCTATATATGTTGAGTTGACATGGGTAGAGTCATATGGCTCCAGGACGATGTAGAGGTATACTTACTATTTTGTCGTAGGATTATGTTTCTCGTCCTTGTTAGATATAAGATCGTAGTTCTGTACGGAAGACTGTCTACAAATTTACTTACTGTCTACGAATTTACTTACCTCAGTGTTGACGTTGATAGTCATATGCTCGTATATCGGTGTAGAGGTCTAGTTACTACTTTGGAGTAGGATTGTGTTTGTTGGCACTTAAATAATTGCTAAGTTTTAATCCTACAATCTCTAAACCTCTCATGATATATCGGCAAACAAGGGGAACAAAGCTCCCATTCGAGATAAAGATTTCGCTGAACAGAGGGAAAGTACGAACCTCGCAGAATTTAGCCCCATAGAATTCTAGCCTTGTAGAACCAAGCCTCAGACAATTGAGAAATAGCAAGCCTTGTATAATCATCTCACAGATTTTTGCTCAGAAGAAATGCACAATCCTACATAATTCTACTCAACTACACAAACCTTGCAGAAATTATCCTCACAGAAGTGAACAAATCTCGCAGAATTCTGTTTAAACATAATCCTCATAGATATAGAACCTCATAAAAAGTTGTCGGGTGGAATAAAGCTTCAATAAAGACAAAGCTCATGGAAATTTGTATCACGGAATAAAGCGCCAAACAAGTCCCATAGAATTCAATAATCACACATAATTTGACAACATCAAAGAGCATGCATATTTAATGAGATGACAACTCTGCCAAACTGACCAATCAGTATTTAATACAAATAATAACATTGCCATACTGACCAATAAACATTAATTTCTCTGACAGCTCTGCCAAGCTATTGTCATAACCTGTACCCTGATATTCGTGTACGAGTACGTGGTTACGCCCAGCCTACGCTGTAGAATCAGCGGTAGAACGATGTCTGGGTTATTTCTAACTATCTAACATCTCAACAATATAATATGATACCTGTCAATCATCTCAACTCCGAATGGAGGAGCATATGGTATCTCACAAGTATATCTAATCTCAATCACAAAACAAACTGAGAAAGAATAATGCACGAATGGAATAGCGAAGGAAAGAATAAAGATACAACCCACAATCTGAATAATATACAAACTATGAATCCACCAAAAGAATAGTCTAATATAATCCAATACAAATATAACTAGACCTCCTCGGGCTCTACAACTAACTTATCTTGGTCTATAGGAGTATCCTCTAAAGGTACACCATCCTGCGGCCCGTAAAATGTGGGACACTGCTCTAGAAGCCAGTCATCTGAAAAAATATATTCAGTCAGGATTGGAGTGAAGTACATACCTCTAAAAGCAGTTTTAATGGCATAATCAAGCATATAAACAGATATAGAAATGAAATACAAGATCACTAAATATATGAATGAATGAATAATAGATATACAGGTAATGTATGAGAATATAGATCAATAATATGAATATCAGCAATATGATGAAGTAATCTGCAATCAAACTAATGTGCCTCAGAATACAAGTTTATTATGTGATCGGGTTGGGTGAACATGATCAGGTTAGACGATTACAAGTGAGGTATGTAACTAGAATGTACACGATGTAATAATGGCTTTGATCACATAATCAACTCCAACTCTCCCACCCCCAACTAATACCGATGGATCCAATCACGACACACTATGAACATAAAATATAACTATTGAACACGAGCAGTGTGTGTACACGAATATCATAACCACCGAACATAAGCGATAGGTGTACACGAATAAGCACACTAAACACGAGCAGTGTGTGAACACGAAATATAATCAATACCCAATATACACGATGAGATACAATGTACATTAGTACCCACTGAACACGGTAGGGGATAACATCTCCTGACGGGATCCATATAGTACCAGTCCATGAAATTACTGTATCGGGATCAAGTTTACAATTCTAGAACATACATATATACAATATTATGAATTGAAAATAATCAGAGAAATGTACTCGCCTGAAGTCTTGAGCAAGGTGTGTCTCTCGATGCCCAAGCTGGTGTCACACAACCTATATATGTTATGTTGCATCAATACAAGGTTCTAAAATGGAAATAAGTTAAGTTGATACAATTCTACGTCATAAAGCCATTTTTAGGTCAAACCGATGAAATTTAGGTTGCAAGAGTCTAAAACTAAGTCCCTAAGTCGAAACACTATAAAACTATGCTATACAATCCAAGCTAAGATACTAAAAGGCATTCAAAAAGCCGTATCCTAAGATACGTAAGTTCATTTATATGAAAATAGTATTTTAGATATATATACAAGTCATTATACTTAATTCTATATTAAAACAAGGAATTTAGGATACCTTGGCCTTGCACCAATGCGTATCGCACCTATCTCGATACCCAAACTCAAATCCTTGGGTATTGGCCCAATACCTTGGTATCCCGAGGTATCCCAAAACTCAACATATAACTAATACCAATAGATATATAAAACCCCAAACTAATACTAGCTATAACTAACACTGATATATATATCTCAATATAACATAGAACTAACTATAATACTAACATACATAGATATGTATAGCTAATATAACTAACTATCAAGATACACTACCTATTAGTATATGAGACTAACTATCAATCATAACATATATATACTAGTTTACATATCTAACTATCTACATAAACAAATACATCTAACTAACTAACTAACTACTATAGTAACCAACTAGACTAAACCAACCCATTACCCAATACCTTGACATTACCTTGGTATCCCAAGGTAATTCAAATCATAATACAAATAGCTAATATATATAGCTAACCCCCTATATACTAAACTATACTAACAGAACTAAACTATTAAAACTATTAACTACTAACATATAACACATACCAATATATAGATACATATACCTACATAATAACTTACTACACATCTAACAAGTATATATATATATATATATATAATTATCTAGACTAATAGGTATATAACTAACTAACTAAACACACGTACTGTACTACTGTGCACTGCGGTGCACTGCACGTTGTACCGCGTGTTGCACCACACGTTGCATTGTGCAGCACGCTGCTGCACCGCAACTGCTGCTACTGCTGCCTGCTACTACTGCTGTTGTTGTACCGTGCTGCGACACAACCGTACGCTGCTGTGCCGCAACTGCTGTAGCACGTTGTGCCGCACCCGCACGCTGTTGCGCCATAACTGCTGTTGTGCCGCAACTACTGTTGCAGCCCGCACACTATGCTGTTGCGCACACAGCGCTTGCCCCTCTCACACACACACCCCTACAACAAACACAACACGATCACTAATACACACACACAGACACACACAAAAATACATCTAAGCATACATATATACTTCTCCATATACATAAACACACATACACATACACACACACACACACACACACACACATATATATATATATATATATATATATATATATAAACACCTCTCACACATATCACCTCTAAAAACATAACACCACCATATTTATATATATATATATATATATATATATATATGTGTGTGTGTGTGTGTGTGTGTGTGTGTGTGTCTATATATATATATATATATATATATATATAGGACATGGAGAACGTATATATATATATATATATATATATATATATATATATATATATATATATATATATATATATATATATATATATATATATATATATATATATATACACACAAACATATACACTAAACATAAATACACTAATATATACATATATATCACTTTATCATCTAGATATATAAATACACATGTACTTATAGCAATAAGAGTAAAACACCAAACACATGGAGTGCACCACACCCGTATCACACTTTCTCTATGATACGCTTGCGAAATGGCTCTAACACACAACCAAACGCATCTCGGAGGACACGAGCAAGTCTAATACATTAATTATGAACAATACATATAGTAATTAGAGTATCTACGTGTCCGTGTAATAATGTGATATGCACATGGCCCCGTGTCGGAGAAAAACCCCCAAAATTAACCTGTTTCGTCAAATTGATGATATACGGCCTATACGTACCCAATTGTGGATACAAAACTAGTTATAAACAAGCAATCACATATCATTTAGATCAATTAGATCAATTGACAACCACTACATGTGCCAATCTCGAAATTCTCCCAAAATTGGCACCAAAATGGACATAACTTTCAATGTAGGTCTTCGATGAACCTAAATAATTTTTATGGGTAGCATACACATGTGGGTTAGTTTTTTTATGGTTAAATCTCAGATCTAGAGTCTATTAGAAGGGAAAAACTGAAATATACCTATTGGGAGATGGATTTCCAATAAAAAATCCCCAAAATAGAAAATAACTCCTCTTTCTAGATCTTGGCCTCCTCCTTCTAGATCCTTATTTCCTTCTTGTAGATTCTTGTTGTAGTAGCCTCAATTGATGAATAGAGAAGGACTTTTGGTAGAAATTTGGTGAGGAATGGTGAGGGAATGAAGAAATTTGGAAAAAAGGAAAATCTAGATCTATTTGGAAATAGAAAAATAAAATGAGAGACACTCTCTCTCCTCCTCTAATAGTTGATCATAAACCCTCTCCAATGTAATATGAAATGTCCAAAACACCCTTGGGACCTCTCATAAAGAAATTAATTAAGGGAAAAGGTTCTAGTCTAATGGTTTTACTAATTAATCCAACCTCTTAATCCATGGGCCTAATTCATGGGCTCAAACTAAACCAATCTAAAATATTGGGTTCATGCAACTAATAAATGGGTTAGGTCTACTACACAAGTCCAAATAAATTTACAACTAACAATCAACAAATAATACAATAAATGAATAAATATGGATGCACAATATTAAATATAATTAATCCTAAAATAAATATTATCCATGTCAATTATCAAACTACCCTTGAATGAAAAAGTGAAGGTGACAGCTATCAACACCTCGAGCTCTAAAACATTGCTACTTTTAATGACTAACAAAGTAGTCAGGCAGCTGGCAATGCCTTGAGCTCCTAAAAGGCAATGCTTTTAAAGAGAATAATATGCTATTTAAGGAAGTTGAGTGACAAGATATTTTTGAAACAACCATGTGGAATGTATGCAATATTTTTGTGATGGAAAAATATTTCTTCGCCGGCTTTTTCCATTGATTCAACATTTCTACGAGAGCTTTTCCCGCACAGTTTAGTATTTCTGTGAAATTGAAGATTCTATCCATGTCAGAATCTTAGCCTTAAATAGCTTAGTGAAGGGTTGATTCAGGGTCTTATTTTCTTCATAGAGAATTCTACTTTGAGATTAACTGCAAGCCTTCTAACCTTATATGAGATTTCTACTATTACAAAGGTTAAGAGCTGCTACTCATTGTATTCTTCGACATTCTTCAACAACCAAAGACCTATCATAAGCGTCTTTGATCTTCCCATCGAGTTTTCTTCCTTGGGTCTTACTATGTCTGTGTAACCTCTAGTAGATATACAATTGAAGGATACTCAAAGCTTCTTCTCTGAGTTGACTTCCTAGAGTTTATGTTAACAAAGGAGTGATAACTTTCCTGTTGAAGTCATGCCCCAAATTCTCTTTCAAAACCTAGTTTTAAAGCATTTGAGAAGAACTTGTCCTCATTATCTAAGCCTTGCACTTCGTGTCAAACCGTCAATGAAACAAATTGATCACGTGATGATCAAACCTCAACCGCTATAATTTTCCAGAAATATTATTTGTAATAAAGTTTTAATTATATTTACATATTGTGCTTTTGTAAGTCAAAAGAATTCTAAACAAAAATTTTTTTAACTTTGTAACCAAAAATAAAATAGGGTGTTGGAAGGAAGTACTCACATCGTTTACAGAGTACTTATCAAAATCTCAATTTTCTATTGCCAACCTTTAGTAGATTTGTTTTCGAAGAAGTCAAAGTTTCCCCTAAAAGTAGAATTCTTGAGTTGTCATATCTACATTGGCACGACGAACCAAGTGTTCTTGTGATTTTTGTTGTGAGAAGGATAGTTGATATCGGGCCATCAACGAAGTGAAGTAGTCGTGCACTGACCAAGCAAAATTTACATTGTTAGATTCTCCCAAGAACTCACAAAATTGTAGAAGTTTCTTTTCTATTATATCCTATATACTAAATTATTGTAGTACGATGTAATTCTTTTACAAATCAATATATATATATATATATATATATATATATATATATATATATATATATATATATATATATATATATATATATATATATATATATATATATATGCTCTAATAGGGTTGCAAGCCTACCATATGGAACAATTTTGTTTACTTTAACGGATTCCTCCGTAGTTTAAATGAATCTTTTTAATAAAAAATAAAGGATAGATTTGATTCTATCTTATTAAAGTAATCAAATCGTTTAATTATAGCCTATACATATCCAACTTTTTGTATACTATATTAAAAATACTTTATAAAAACATTAAAAATTAAATTAAATTAAAACTAAAATTGATAATATTATTAATATTAATATCAATATCAATATTAATATTAACAACAAAATTAATATTAATGTTAACATTAACATTAACATTAACATTAAAATTAATATTGAAATTAATATTAATACTAAATTAAATTAAATTAAATGTTAATATATATTAATATTAATATAAAATTAATATTAGTATTAACAATAATGCCAAAATTAATATTAATATTAATATGGACATTAATTTAACATTAACAATAATAGTATTATTAACATTAATATTGAAATTGAAATTAGTAAATTAATAATAACATAAACATTAATGTTAACATTAATATTAATATTAATATTAATTTTAGCTTTAATTTTTGATGTTTTATAAAAGATAATTAAAATTAAAATATTTTTACCATTTTATAAAAGATAGCTTTTCTAGATTTATAATAGGATAAAAGGTAGATTTTTAATATAGTATATTGTTAGTTAAAGATGTATATGTTATAATTAAAAATTTTGATTACTTTATTAAGATAGAATAAAATCTATCTTTTACTTTTTCTTAAAAAAATTGTGTCCATAGATCCCTTAGGCTCTAGTTTCGAGATGGGCCACATGTCAACCCTTATCATTATTATTTATTTTATTTTTTTAGTAATGGTTCATGCATTATAATGCTGGTCAACCTTGGTACTCTACAATACTTGGTTATGATGGAATCCTTGCTTCATTAATATTGATCAACCCTTGTTTCAATTATAGTAAGCCATAGGACTAACAAGGGCGACGATTATTGCATTTTCTATTATCTTTCAATAGTATCCGAATTTACATTCATGTATATTATTTTGGATAGTATGATTGATACTAAACGGCGCCAAATATGTTTACTAATTTATTATTTTCTGTTGAATGCTATATTTTGCTTGCATTCTGCTTTTGAGCACACCTTAAAGCTTTCTTGTGGTACTTGTTATTTAGGTTCTAACATCATTGTTTTGCATGACCATATTTGTAGCTGAGCCAGGGGATCTGTTGTATCTTCGCTCGATGACATGCACCAGGAGGATAACGACCTGGAGCACGAGTGGGTTCATGCATATTCTCTCACTATATATCTTTTATATTTTTTGGACGTTTAGCCATGGGCATGTGTTAGCTCAAGTTTTGGGAGCCATGTATTATTGAACTCTTATTTGTTATACTTATATAGTTATATTGAATTCATGATCATTAAGTTTATAGCATTTGGCACGCCTTGCTACTTATTTCATATATGTGATTTCTTATTGTTTCTTGCTTTTTAATATTGAGACATATAAGCGTAACCATATGACTTGACTGTTGCATGTAGATAACCCCTATATCTCGTACAATCGAGACCGTACTTTGGGGTACTGACATATTTCGTAGTGTGTAGCTGGTGTCTATCCCTGCTCACCAGTATTCTAGTTCTGTAGTGTAATATGAAGTGTAGACATCGTACTACGGTTGATACTGCGATATAGGAAGACGTACTCATGTACCCGTGCTAGATTATTTGGTAGTAGGTAGTAACACTAAATCTCACCATGAACGTAAGGATTTTTTTTTTAGATGAGTAGTTCCAGCTCCCTCTCAAAATCCTTACTTCTTTATGCTAGACAAACACCAAAGTAAAATAAATTAAATGACCAAATCTTAAATTTAGTCCACAAGTGAACTTCTTGGTAGCCCTCTATCCCAAAAGCTAAGAAATAGTTTAGATTATAGTTACGTTTCATCATGTTTATTCAAGCATCTATTTCTGAAATGCATATTAGATTAGAGTTTCAAAACATCCATTGAGCCCCAAAATAAATGATATGTCTAAAAAAAATGTCCATCCACAATGGAAACCATTTAAATCGCCTCTTTTACTTGACATCAAATAGAGTCCCAGATAAAACATAACTATAATCTAAACGGGTCGTAAGTTATTTGGAAGCCCAAATGATATAACCATAAGTAAAGAAAGCAAACGAAATCAATGTAACATATTTATATTTTAATTTTCATAATGGGTAGGATAATGAAATGACTAGACTATTTCAACTATATTAATTTGCAAATATGAGGTTTTCTTAAGGGTGGTAATTGGGTTAGGTAGGATACGGGTTGACTTGTTAAGACAGGACTCGAACAGAGCATTTTATATTTGATCCATTTATGTTAACCCGAATCTGTCACAACACGAAACAAGTTAACCCAACTCAACCAATGTGACTCGTTAAGCTGATGGGATGAGTTAAGCTATAAGTGATTATTTGAGCTTGTTGTTTCCATAAAGGTATTAGTCTAAGGATGTCATTGGGGATGAGCATTCGATTTATTCGGTTTCAACCAAACTAAAATAGTGAAAACCGAATAAACAAAAATTCTAAAAACTCAAAACCAAAACCTAACCTAAATTAGCCAAAACCGAACCGAATAATCGATTCGGATTATTTGGTTTATTCGGTTGAATTATATTAAAAAACTAATTTTTTATGCACACATTTATCGTATTTTAAAGTTGTATCCAAAGTTGGACTAGTTGTTAATTTCTAAAATTGGACTTCAAAACACATACATAAAATTATTGTTTTTAAAATATACACATTTTAAGCACACAATATGCATATAACTGAGGGTATTTACATAATTACATGTCTTATTCAATTTTCAATTTTGGAGCAAAACCAAAACCCAGAACCAAAATCGAAATCGAAAAAGGAATTTTACTATTTCCAAAACAGAAATCGAACCGAACTCTTATTAGGTTCGGTTTGATTCGATTTTCAATCCAAAATCAAATAAAGCTCGTCCTTAGATGTCATTGCTTAATTCAAATTGGATTTTATTTGATTTTATTTTAATTCAATTAGGAATTGAATCGAAGATGTTAGTTAAGTCACATATTGAAAGCAGAACACATACAAATTACAAAATTCTTCCACATCATAATATATATTAAGTCACGTCCATATTTTCTAAATCTCGACCATAAACACCAACCTTCAAATTAAGCAAGAAGAAAATCATAAGAAGAAAATTAACACGGATGAACATAAAGAAAAAAAGAGCACTCGTATGAGTGGGGGTGCATTTGGAGCAAGATTATACGATTCGTATTCGAGTAAAAAATATGGTTCTGAGCAAATATGGGTTAATTTTTAGGCTTTAGTTAAATTAGAATCTAGATTTGATTTATCTGTATCCAAATTTATTTTATTTAAATATGGATATAGATTCTACTCCATTCCGTATGTATATATATATATATATATATATATATATTGGATTCTTGTTTAAGTAATATAATCTTAACCATTGATTTAAATGGTTCAAATCAACGGTTAAGATTATTTGACTTAAATAAGATCCAATGGCTATGATCATAAAATTTTTTGGGAATAAATAAGAGTGGGGATCTCGATCCCTATACACACACACACACGCACACACACACACAAACACACACACACACACACACACACACACACATATATATATATATATGGTCATTCTACAGTACCAGCAACAAAAAATTTATATTCATACAAGCAATGTTTTAACCATTGATTTATGATCCAATGGTTCTTATTTAAAGAGCTTTCCATTGGGAACGCAAATGTGGAACCGTTCCCCAAAACCAAGAAGCCGAAACAGATCTCCACTATGAAATAGCCTTCAATCTCTTTTCCTTTCTCCTTCAAATATTGTGAAAGAACTCTTGCCTCATTTTGTAATATTTTAAGATATCTTTTAGGGTTAGAAAATACCTAATATATATAGTCTCAAATCCACAACTAGTATTCTTATTATATATATGAATACCTAATCAAAATCCAAATCCAAATCCAAATCCAAATTCATTGAGATATTCCTATTATATGTAGGAATACCCAATCCAAATCCATTGAGGTATTTCTATTATATGTACGAATACTCAATCCAACTCCGGAGTATTTTTCACATAGGTTGAGAACCCCACACACTACAAAAAATCTCCTCATTCCTGACTAGGTGGAGGAGCTCGTCATACCGATGATCCGCCTACAGTACTCGAACTTCCCCTTGGTAGAACCTTCATGAATATGGCTGCTCCATTGTCATCTGTATGAACCTTCTTAAGCGCTGCATCCTTCTGTAAAACTATATCTCGTATCCAATGATACCGAGTCTCAATATGCTTGGACAGACTATGAAATGTCTAGTTCTTCACAAGGTGGATCTCACTTTGGCTATCATAAAGCAAAGTGTACTACTCTTGCTTTAGCCATATTTCCTGTAACAACTTCTTCATCCATAGTAACTCCTTGTAAGCCTCCAATGTCGCAATATACTCTGCCTCTATCGTCAACAAGATAAAATACTTTTACAACTGCGACTGCCACGATACTGCTCCACCAGCAAACATTATCCCATAGCCTAAAGTCGATCGTCTCATGTCTACATCTCCAGCCATGTCAGCTTCAGTAAATCTGACCAGCTTTGTCTCATCACAACCAAAAGAAAGTCTTCAATCAGCAGTGTCCTAAAGTTACCATATAATCCCCTTGATCGTACTCCAATGTATTATTTTATGATTAGAGAGATACCTATTAACCATGCTAACTACATGAGCGATGTTTGGCCTTGTGTACACCATAGAATACATAAGACTCCCCACTACTGAAGCATACAGAATCCGCTCCATATATTTCCTTCCGTCATCGGTAGATGGACACTGCTCAGCAGTAAGCTTAAAGTGAGCCACAAAGGGGTTGCTCACATTATTTGACATATTCTGTCACGCCCGTCCTAATATACACGGGACCAGTACACGTGGCAATGGCCAGCTAATATGACTCCGAGGGATTACCCAATTTAATGGACCAGACAAAGCGTACTACGCTGTCTTAAAATACTAACAAGTCTAATATACTAACATACATCTGGTAATGTCTAATCTCATCCACAATATAAACAAGAAGTACTGAAATAAATACTAGAAAATAAGTGCAAGTCTGAAATATCATAGTACAATCCAGATATGTCTGATGGGAACAAACCCACTACAATGATGAAATAAAAGTACTGAAAGACAGATAAGAGAATACGACTAGAGCATCGGCTAACTAGATAAGGATGCTCCAGTCCTAGGCGGAAGGCCTACCAGTGATCAAGGGAACTCCGACGGTAACACCTCAAGCTCCTCCTCGGATGCGTACCTTGTCTCCTGCCCGGGTCCATACACGGTAGGATAGTAAGCCTCGTTTAAATCTGGAAGGGAACCATATCCTCAGAGGGACGTAACAAGATATAAAAATACATGCCATATATAAATACTGAATAAAATAAAGGGGTGTGCTAACCATCTAAGTGAATACAATGTGAGGACAACCTTAGTACGTATGGGTAGGTGTAGGCATAACGTCCATACTCCGAAGAGCATAGTATCTGTATATGTAACGTCCATTGTTTCGAAGAATGAGGTATCTACAAATATATACGTCTGTATCACTCTGAAGAACGCGGTATCTGTATAAAGGAAGTCATTGGATCTGTGGCTCCTCTGGATACTACGGATGCCAAGTCTCAACTAATCTAGATAACCCTAATTATGTACTAAACCGTGATGCATATCACACGCACCGATAGCTAGTTGGGTATACGAACCCGCATCCCAACATGAGTTTGTCATCGTGATGCGTGTAAAAGTGTTAGGATCTAGGAAGATATCAGAATATCCTCACAATGGTAGGTGATTCTGCTAGTGACTAAGTCAAATACACTACACATCGACGCATTCGTCGACTATACCCGAGTCAATCCCGGACGTGCACAGTTATATGTAATATTGCAACAAGATATCATACAACAGTTTATAATTTAAATTAAATAGTAAATCAGGCAAGGTATACTTGCCTGGGTCCTCAAGCTGCGAGTGCCAATAACCTGCTCCCGAAGTCTCGCCTGAATGGTCCAGCGACCCTATATATATAATATAATAATACGATCATCAGTCACTACAATAATACGCACAGGAACACAACTATATTGCAATTAGGAACTGACGTAGGGGTCACAACTGGTCACACACACACACACACATTGTACTAGGTTTTACATTAACCATGTCCGTTCAATAACACAATGACACATAAAGAAAATACGTACACGTGTCATCTCCTTAATTACCGTGTACAGCACGACAACGAATTAACAAACTACGTTACGAATCTAAACAACATATAATACAGAAATACCAGTCCTAGCTATCATGTTAGAGTGCACAAGGCCAGTGTCTGAACCTTTAGGTCAATACAGTATTCATATTAAATAACCCTAATTTCTATGAGGTAAATTATAATACCAATTTTATTCTAAAATAAACACACACACACACACACACACACATTGCACTAGGTTTTATATTAACCATGTCCGTTCAATAACACAATGACACATAAAGAAAAGAAGACAATAATTATGTATACCTAGTTCGTTCGTGGCCGAGGGGGGGCTGTGGTTCGTCGGCGGCCTATCTCCGACGGGGGAGGGCGGAGCTTCGACGTGCACAGCACACGAGAACAGTAGCTCCGGCAGTAACTTGCAGCAACGGTAGTAGCTAGCAGCGGCAGCGGCGGCAGCAGTGGCAGCGGCGGCGGATTGCTGGCGGTGGAGGATGGCCGTGGGGGAATGGGGGGTTAAGGAGATGGTGGTCTCCGACGGGTGGTCGTGAGGATGGGTGCGGGTGATGGTGATGGTGGTGTTGGTGATGGTAATGATGGTGTTGGTGATGGCGGTGCTAGGAATGGTGGCGGTGGTTGCTGATGGTGGTGATGTTGGTGGTGGAGATATCGACGGGGACTACGGTGGCAGAGATGGTGATGCTGGTGGCGGTGAAGTTAGGTTGAGGGGGTTCAGGTCGGTGATCGTGATGATGATGATGAACGGAGAAGAAGGAGGAGGCTGGCGGTGGTGCTGTGGCGGCGGGTTGATGTCGAGGGTGAGGTGCAGGTGGAGGAGATGGTCGTGCTGGTGGCGGTGGAGCTGTACAAAGGGTGGCAGGGGATGGCGGCTGGGAAGGGTGAGTCAGGTTATGCTGGTGTTACGGGTTGGTGATGGTGATGGTGGTGGTGATGTTGCTGAGGTAAACGAAGGAGGAGGAGGAGAGCGGCTAACTGTGGAGGAAGGCGGCGGGTTGACGTCGAGGGAGGGGACAGGCGGTGGAGGAAGGTCGTCGGTTTGAAGAGTGGTCGTGAATTCGGAGAAGGGAGGTGGCCGGGTTGGTGAGGAAAGGATGTGGTTTTCTAGGGTTTCTTTGGTGATGGTTGGTTGTGAGTTTTAGGTTTTGGGGAGAGAGAGAGAGTAGTATATGTAGGAGAGAGAGAGGGTGGCTCTCCTTGGTATTAGGGCCAGCTGGGATATTTTTTTAGGGATGTGGAAAACCTCTACATGTTGAAGGAATGGCTAGGATGGAGGAATTTTGAAATAGAGGGTTTGGATGTAAGGAGGATAAGTTGTAGGAAGTACAACAAATAGGGAGAAAATATAGGGTGGACCGGTCAAAGAGGGTGGAAGAGTTTCTTCACGTGTTGGGTCCAATGAGGGGTGGACACCTCATTGCATTTTGCACAAAAGTCCCTTAACAATTGGGAAATTGCACAATTAATGGAATTTGGGATTTGATGAGGCAAAATACCATGTTTGGTGTGATGTAGTGGGCTAAAATGGTGTGTGGTGTTTAGTATGAACCTTGAGAGTGTGAGGTGGGTTTAGGTTGGAGTTGGGTCTAGTTTTGGGTGAGGTTGGGTCCTTACACCAATTTAATTAAAATTAGTGTAAGTTGTGTTCTTTAATTAATTGGAAATACATAGGGGTAAAATTGGGTGGGACACAAGTGTCATGGACGTAGTAGACTCAGAATATAATATTGTCATAAATTGGATTGGACAAAACGGGTCGATGTTGTATCTCCAATTTCGATTGGAACGGACAAAGATGCAAAGTTGGATTTATTTGGATTTAAACATGGACGTTTGTAACGAATATTGTGCGACTAAAATGAAGCACAAGAGAGAGTAGTTATAAGTTACACAAGGGTCAGAATGGTAGGTTGGCACGTCTAGGAAAAGTGTGTGAAGTTTGTTTGAAAGCAAAGCTAGTGTATCGCTCCAAATATCGAAGAAACGGTAAGGTGCACTAAGTGAGAAAAATATTGCACAATTAATATAAAATACTGCTTTCTAATTCTAATTGGCTCCAAATTAACCCTAGTCTCTCTATCTAATCTAAGTAGACCTAAATTTGGTCGAGGGGGCTTACAATCTACTCTCCTTAGAGTATTTCGTCCTCGAAATTAAAACAGACATATGGTAAAAACTATGATTGAAATTAAATGCTACTACGTACCGAGGTCTTCGAAGAGATGGGAGAAACGCTATCGAATATCATCCTCTCGTTCCCAAGTCAACTCCCCAGGTGCATGATGTCTCCATGCGACACGAACTAGAGGGATAGTCTGACCTCACAATACCTTTTCGCTTCTGTCTAGAATCTCTATAGGCTCCTCCAGATATGATAAACTCGGACCGACAGTGATCTCCGAGTGGTCAAGCATATGACTCGGATCTGGCATGTACCTTCTTAGCTGAGATACATGGAAGACATCATGAACTCCTTCTAATGTCTGTGGTAATGCCAATTTGTAAGCAACCTCTCTGATGCGCTCTAACACATCGAATAGTCTGATGTACCTCGGACTCAGCTTTAATCTGCCTCCAAACCTGATGGTCCCTCGGGTAGGCGAGATTTTTAGAAACACATGATCTCCAACCTGGAACTCTAGGGCCGTCGATGCATATTTGTCCAATGCTTCTGTCTGTCTTGTGCTGCTCGCAGGTGCCCTTGGATCTTCTCTACCTTCTCCACTGTACGAACAACCAACTCTGGCCCAAGAATCTACCTCTCGCCCATATCGCTCCAGCATACTGGGGTACGATACTTTCTGCCATACAACGCTTCATAGGGAGCCATCTGAATGCTCGCTTGATAGCTATTATTGTAGGAACCGACTAAATGTAAATGGTCCTCCCATGATCCACTGAAATCAAGTATGCACGCCCTCAACATATCCTCCAGCGTCTGAATGGTGCGCTCGGACTGGCCATCTGTCTGTGGGTGATACGATGTACTAAACTTTAGGCGGGTACCGAGACTCTCTTGTATACTCCGCCAAAAGTAAGATGTGAATCTCATATCCCTGTCAGACACTATACTGACTGGAACTCCATGCAGTCACATAATCTCCCTCATATACATATCTGCTAAGACCTCTGTAGACTGCCCAACTTTGAAGGATAAAAAGTGAGCCGACTTGGTGAGTCAATCCACGATCACCCAAACCGCATTACGACCACTAGGACTCCTCAAAAATCCTGTAACGAAGTCCATTGTGATGTGCTCCCATTTTTATTCAGGTATCGGGAGCGGCTGAACTAAACCGACAGACCTCTGATGCTCAGCTTTAAATTGCTAATGTAGAAGCATAAAAAATACGCTGGATAGCTATGCACAGCATATTGATGCAGGGCAGCATAAACAGAGAACCTCAGAGCCATCAAGCGTGCAACAGAGCTTTTCCGCTGAATACAGCATAAAAGCTTAAAACTCCAGGACCATCCGTGTAATGCAGTATGTCCAGGCTGCTTCAGCGTAAACATGGTGCTTCATCGCCTTTATGGCATAAAATTCATCCGCTCTTAAATGCAGCATTGAAGTGTACGAGGGACGCGTCATATTCTCCGAAATGAACCTGACAAATCATGTAGTGAACCTGACGTCTGACTCCTGACAAAGAGTACTCTACGACTACCCAGGCGGCGGCTATAATGATGGCGAGGTACTGCAACACAGGCTGCCATTTACTGTCATTTCCTTGGCGTAAACCGCTTCTACGCATACAAAGGAGTACGCCGCCCGGTTTTACACAGGCAGATGTGAGCTGTTTATGCTCCGCAGAAGACAAACAGCCTGCCACGTCAAAAGCTGTACTTCGTACAGGGCTCGAGGCACGTCTCTGTATTTAATATGCAGAGCGGTGACAGGTTCTCAAGGCACGTCTCTGCACTTAATGTGCCGAATATTGACAGATGCCCGAGGCACATCTCTCACCTTGTGCAGGCCGAGTGACAGACCTTCAAAATATGCATCTACATTTAATACACAAGATAATGGCGGATCTCCACATTTAATGTTCGGGATTTGATTAAATGTCACCAAACCGTCGTTTAGTGGCATCCCCTTTGCGTAAACTGCTTTTACACAGACAAGGGGATACGCTGCCTAGTTTTACACGGGTAGACGTGAGCTTCTTACGCTCCACAGAAGACAAACAGGTTGCCACGTCATCAGTTTCTCTTCGTACAAGATTCGAGGCGCGTATCTGCATTTAATGCGCAGAATGATGGCAAATCTTAAAGACAAGCCTCTGCATTTAATGCACAGGATGGGGGCAGATCTCTGTATTTAATGCAAAAGATTTGATCATATCTCCAAGAGCCGTAATTCTGGCTAAAACGTCTACATCACTCGGCTTCTACGCCTGCTCGGCTTCTACGCCTACTCGGCTTCTATGCCTATTTGGCTTCTACGCCCACTCGGCTTCTATACCTACTTGGCTTCTATGCCTTGGTGACAGTTATTGGCTTCTACGCCAACCTCTTCTACACAAGGGATAACTACCTACGTGGCTTCTACATTATGATCTTCGCAGCAGATATATGCGTTTGTCCCTTAGTTGGACACGCGTCACATGCTCACTTAGAAAATTATCTATACGCAGGCATTGGTTATTTTAAACTATCGTATAAAAGGGTGCTGTACTTTCCACTACTCGGTTTCTACACCGACTGTGTGGTCACTGTCACTAAAAACTCTATAAATAGAGACCTCTATCAACAGAGGAACGGTCGAAAAAAGGAAGAACGAAGGATTAGAGGTCAAAAAGAGAGAGAGAGAGAGAGAGAGAGAGAGAGAAGAATCTATAGCTCAGGCAAAGAGAAGGGATCGACGACTTTGGCGTCGGGCATCCACCCTCTTTAGCAACCCTCGAAGCTGCTTTCTGTCTTCCACGGCACTTTTTCAACATCGTGTAGTCCAAGGGCTAAAGTGATCGACAGCAGTTCAGACACCTATAGCAATATTTACCCAGATTAAATAAATTGTACTTCGACATTCCTCCTGTAGGATCAAAATTGTACAATCTTGTTTGTAAATACCAACGAAGCAGGGTGGGCTTTCTTCTTTTAAAAATATAGAACCTTGTCGTTTCTCGTACACTTTTACTTTCGTTTATATATTTTTATCCAAAATAAGATGGCGACTCTGCTGGGGATGTCTTTCTCTTCTGATGAGAAAGCAATTGCTCAATACGATGCGGTATCCGTGGGATCCGTGAAGAAGACACTAGTCGTCCAGTTCGACCAGTCTGCCTACGAAGACATGCTTCGAACATGGGGTAGCTCTCACTCCATCTCTGTCCAAAATAACAGGAAGCTGCGTAAGGTCTGGATGCCCAAGACATCCTCTACCATTCCTGTGGACTCTCCGATCTCTTCGACCAATGAGGTTGTAGCATTGCTCCCTCCGCACCTTGCGCGTAAAATTCAGTCGCCTGTCTATGGCAGGGCAGACAAATCTTCTGGCAATGCCTCAGCGCTAACCCAGAAGTATACTCCGTATCTTACGCATAAAATTCAGTCGCCTGTCTCTGGCAGGGCAGACAAAACTTTCGGCAATGCCTCAGTGCTAACCCAGAAGTATACTCCGTGCCTTGTACGTAAAATTCAGTCGCCTATCTCTGCCAGGGTAGACAAAACTTCTGGCAATGCCTCAGCGCTAACCCAGAAGTATACTCCGTGCTCTGCGCGTAAAATTCAGTCTCTCGTCCCTGGCGGAATAGACAAAATTTCTGATGATGCCTCAGCGCTAAATCAGGAGTCACAAACGCACTCCGCGCGTAAAAATGCATCTGTCTTCCGCGGAAAAGCAGATGACCCATGCAATCTACGCAAGGTAAAGCAAGCGGCGGACTACTCAACTTCTCGGCCTTTATGCCAACAAGGGAACAATCTGCCCGCCCTCCGAATTACGCGAGAAGTGATGGCCGACTGAGAACATCATCAGCTTTACGCCAACCAGAGCAGAGCTCCAAATTATGCCAGGAAAAGCCCCTCAGCATAACGAAGGCTCAATTTGCGAGAAGATACCCTCCTCGGGGATTATCCGCCACTCAGATGGCCAACCTGTTGTATATAGGTGGTACAGGGAAGACTATGGTTCCCAATATCTGCATGCCCACTGTTGTGAACAGAAGGAACAAGCCATCATCTTTTTCTTCTATAACTCCTTCTGACTTGCGCAATTATCTGATCCAGAAACGCAAGAAGAGGGGATCTTTCGGTATGTCTATTACGCCTCCTAGCGAGCACTGTTGTAATAGTCATAGGATTGTAATTAATTACTGCTGTTCTGAAGCAAAATGGTCGGTTTTTGACCGGTTGAGCTACTCTCCATCTTTTCAGGAAGAAGAGCCCGCACATGCATCTGTAAACATGGCTTCACACACACCTAGAGGAGGGTCGGACTCAAGATGTCATCCCTCTAGAACTCTGAGCCGAAGGAGATTCAACATGCTCCTTAGGAATACCGAAGCTGGGGTGTTCCAAAACACTCGTTCGAGGTTGCAACAACCAGCTTCGTACTCTTCTGATTTCGATGCTGGGGGTCACCAGTCTCCCGAATCAGACGCCGAAAGTATAGAGTCAACTTCTACAGAGACCTATACTAATCTCTCAATGGCACCCAGGGAGATGGGAGTTTATGCCATTGGAGGTGAACGCGAGGAAGCTTCCTCGTCCTGGAGCGCTGAGCAACGCATTACTATACTGGAGACGTCTCTGAAGGAGATGCAATCCATGATGGAGAACATATACCAGATGATGCTGACTCAATATATAGCTGCTATGGCTTAAGCGTCGGTCCCTCCAACTCAGATACGCGTGGGGGTGGACTTACCACCATCCAACACGATCCAAGAGCCTGCTCTAGATCAGGAGTCAGCAGTTCCTTCGCCTCCTCACTTGGAGAATGTATTACCTCTCGTCGGAGTCGTGATGCAATCGATTCCTCATCACTCCGTGGTTCCACTACCGGCTGAAGATCCAATACAGACAGTACGGGAGTTGAAAGCCCAATTTGATGCCCTGAAGCACAAATATCAGGTCAAGAAATTGGGAATCAACCAACCTTACCCAGCTATCTGGGAAGAGGTCCCTTTCCCTCCTAGATACAAACCACAGACTATGGCTTTGTTCGAAGGAAAAACGTCACCAAGTCAGTACATGAACTACTTCAGTATGATGACGATGTTATTACAAGGGAACGACGCTCTCCTCACTCGGGTGTTCAAAGGCTCTCTCAAGGGTAGCTTACCAGTGGTACCGCAACCTGGGGGATAACTGCATTACTTCTTTTGAAGACTTCAAGGCTTTATTCTTCACACGATTCTACGAAGGAGGGATGGACATGTCTATGTCCTCTCTCATCGAAGTCAAGCAGAAGGAAAAAGAGAATGTTCGCACTTTCATCGAACGTTTTCGTCAAGCCACTTTGCAAATGCCTCCATGAGTTCCGGACTCGGCATTGGTGGACATCTGCAGGAAGAACCTTCTCCCTGTGATCTCGGTGTTCACAGGACCATATCAGTTCCATGATTGGCCCTCGTTCATCATCTCAGCGGTAGCCGTGGAGGACAATAGTCAGAAAGCGTGCGATAATGGCATCATGATCTCGGCCTCTGATAAAGGCAAAAGGTCATCCTCCAACGTCGACCATCCTCGTGGTACCAAGGGTAAAGAAGCTCTGGCGATCAACACATCCAGGCAAAAGACTGTGGCTACCACACAGACAAAACCTAGGACTTCCAGGCCCATTGAAGTTTACTCTTTCGACGACAACGATATTCCAAGCATATTCGAATGTCTCGTCAAAAGCGGCAAGATTACCCTTCCTGAGGTAAGACAGCCCAATGAGGCCGGCAGTACCAATAATCCCAAGTACTGTATCTTCCATAGGTACATACACCACCCCACAAAGGTGTGTTATATACTGAAAAGAAAGATCTAGGAGCTGATCGATGCTAAGGCCATCACTCTGCGCAACAGCGAGAAGACGGTCACGGCCAACATGATCTCTCTACAATTTGGCAATCTGCCTCACCAAGAAATCCTGGTCGGTGTTACACCTATTTCCTGGACGATGATGACCACCGTTAATTTCCCTCCAGCTAAAGGTCATAATCATGGCCTGCTACCACTAACTACCCAGCGAGGCGAGACTATGTGGGTTCATCCAGATCTGGTGCCAGAGATCGAGAAAGAGACCCAAGCTGCTAAGGCTAAGTCTAAAAAGAACTCAAAACACAAACTGTGTTACATGATTACGATACACTCGGCATCAGAAGACGAGGTATTGGATATTGGAACCCGCTCAAGGAAAGCCTACCTCCAGGACTACGGAGCCAGCCAGGAAGATGCATCGGCAGACTCTTCAGCTGCCAAGCCTTCAGAACCAGAATTCGCCTTACCAGAAGCCGGTCCTTCGAAACCAACTTCGGCAGACAAAGGAAAGCAAAAAGAAGTGCACTTCCATAAACCTATGAAAAACATTCAAAACAAAGGTTTAGAGAAGCGATACAACTTTGACATCCTGGCCCAACTGGCTAATACACCAGCCAGGCTGTCCATCTTCGAGCTACTCAGGCTCTCTCAGGATACTCGTCAAGCCCTGAGTGAAGCATTGATGCAGGCGGATGCATACTTGACCCAGCTCAAGTCCCCTGACGAAGAACCCGTGGCGTGTCCTCAATGCCACAGTGTGATGGAGGTGGTCCCAAACATCACTTTCACTCAAGATAACATGCTGTTAAAACATAACAGGCATGATAGACCCCTCTATTATACCGAGTACGTCGGTTCCATGGAGGTCGACCGGATTCACATAGATCCGGGATCATCAATCAACATTATTCCACATAGTCTGCTCAAACCGCTGAGGATTCCTACCAGCGAATTGGCTTATACCACCACTACGATCGTGGGTTTCAACGCAGGAAGAAGTAAGCCATTAGGAAAATTTTGCCTGAGGATCCAAATTGGCGACCTCAGATCGGTGGCTACATGTTACGTCATTGATTCAGAGGTGTCCTACAATATTCTGCTAGGTAGACCTTGTGTAACCTCCGATTTCCAAATTTAAGAAATAATTAGATTTTTTAATTTATTTTAAATACCAAGTTATAAAATATTTTCTCCTTGAATTTTGTATTTTATTTTGAACAATGTTTGATTTTAGAAGGTAATTTAAAATCTTTTATAAAAATCATTTTTCCTAAATGTCGATTCCTTATAAATAAATAAATAAATAATAATATATATATTTTTCTAGTTTCAAATGTTTATTGGCTTGAAATCATAAAATTATTTATTTGATGAAATTATTATAGGACTAGTTGTTTTCATAATAAAATTTCATATCCATTTTTGGAATAGTAAATAAACAAATTACATATTTTCTAGGGTTTTGCAAAATGAGTTTAATTAGTAGCTAATTTAATCAGTTAGCCTTTGAAAGTCTCTTGAAACATTTTCTTAAATTTTAATACTTTTCTATTAACTTTACCAGTTTACTGTCTCCCCTACACACCCTCA
Organism: Iris macrosiphon; assembly: GCA_036927795.1. Taxonomy (NCBI): domain Eukaryota; kingdom Viridiplantae; phylum Streptophyta; class Magnoliopsida; order Asparagales; family Iridaceae; genus Iris; species Iris macrosiphon. The sequence goes on from JAYESA010000006.1 coordinate 99,821,235, forward strand.
TTCTTCCCACATGAAAAGCCCTTTATACTTAATCCTGGCCATTCATTATTGGGCCAATCCTCACCCTTTAGCCCACAACTCTCTCTCCCTATTTAAGTCCCTCATCACCATTCCCAAGAAACCCTAGCTAGCCCTCACAAATCCCCACAAGCCAACAAGCCATCACCACCATTTTGTGTGTTCGTGTCCGTGTGTCCAGCATCACCGTGGCAGCCGTGTTGGCCTCGGGTCCGACCCCGGGTGTCCCACCGTATCCATTCATTTCCTGTGTCCGGTTACAACTTTACAACCTGATTTCCGTGTCCGACACACCCGGACACAACCCCCACACCACAGCAAACACCCACCCCGTGTCCAACACTCGGACACGCCCACTGTACAGCGAACCCATCGTGTCCAGCCGACACGATGCACCCCGACACATCCACTAAACCCTAACCCTAAATCTGACTTAGCCGCCTCGGATCCGCCGAGTTCGACCGCCGCCGGTGACTGGATTCTCCTCCTCGGAGTCGAGCGCCTGTGGCCGACGAGACGCACAGATCTGTCGAGCACCGCCGCCGTCGTTGGCCGCTGATTCGTCGACGAGCTCCCTCCGATCGCCATAGTCGTCTTCAGTAGCTCCGTCGTGTCCGACTCTGCGTAGATCCGCCGCTGAGTCGAGTCCGCCGCTGAGTCGAGTTTTCGCCGCAGACGATCCAGTCGAAGCCGTCTCGGATCCAGCCGACGTCGCCGCCTCAGATCCGTCGAGCTCCGCCGACCGTCTCCTCAAACCGAGATCCGCCGAGCACCCGCCGCCTCGAGCCGGACCTCCACCGCGCCGACGCCCTGCCCGACGGAGCCCCCACCGCGACCTCGCCGGAAAACCCCTCCCCTTCGTGAGTCCCTCTCTGTTTTCCCTCTTCCTCTTTATTGGTTCAGTCACTGTATTAGTAAAGTTAAGAGTAGTTAATTAGTATATATAATTAGTTTAATATATATAATCAGTTAAGTTATATAATAGATTAATTAGTATAATTAGATTAGTAGTTAAGTAGTAAATAATTGTTAATCAGTTTAGTTATAATTAGATTAATTAGTTAATTAATAATCAGTTAGTAATTTCTTAATAAATTAGTTAATTTGTAATTAGTTTAGAAATTTATGTAATTCGTTTAGTAATTAAATATATTAGTTTAGTAATTTCATGTAATTAGTTAGTAATTAAAATATAATTAGTTTTATTGTTTTAATGTATAAATCTAGTTATTTATTATGTGTAAAATTTAGTTATGTAATAATTAAAAGGGTTTTTGATTATGCAAACATATAATAATTTTGGGGTTTATATTGTTAATTAAAAATATAGTTTCAATAATCTAAATTAGTTCGAAATTGGTTATTTTGGATTGGTAACTGAAAATTCTAGAGATATATAAATACATTGGCTTTTACATAAATTCTAGATTTTTATAAATAAACTTTTAAGTGTAATTTTGTTCGAAAGGAAAGTTTAACAATTATTGTTCAAATAATTTCGAAGGGATTTATATATGTAAATACGTATTCTAGTATATGTAATTGATTTGGTATCTATGTATATATTTTTAATATATGTATATAATTATTTTGGTATATATATATATACTTATATATATATACATGTATATATGTATGTATATTTTTGGTATAATTATACATATATTTAATTGGTATAATTTCATGTAGTATAAGTATAATAAAACGTATTTTTAATATATGATTAATTGGCATCTGTATATATATATAGTATAAATTTAATTTGGTAATTAATATTAGTATGTTTAAGAATGATGGTGACAAGATATATATATATATATGTAAATTCTAAAAATGTACTTTGCACATATATGATATGTACGTATTTTGATATATGTTAATATATAAATGTACATATTTTAGTAAATATACAACTATAGCTAGAAATTTATATTGGTATATACTTTAGATATATACATATATTAGGTTAAATTCTTTTTAGTATGTATACAAGTATTATTTATTTTAGTAGATATATTTACATATATCTACTATTGTAGTTGATGGAAATTATTATATGGTAAACCTACTAGGTGATCCTAGGTGACCAGTAGCATACCTAGAGAAATCCCGAACTCAGTGTTTTTAGACTGTGTTAGTGTAGCATCTGATGCAAATGTGGTTTTGCTTGTGATATATTTTTAGGACTGTTGGTTCCTCCAGACGATACTCTGAGACAGGACATTGGTATTACCAGCTAAGGACCCAAGGCGAGTACATTCTCTGATTAGTTTCTAATTTATGATATCTCCTATGTTCACTGTATCTAGTGTAAATATCTAAGTTCTTGACACATTGGTTACACGGATTGGTATACACGAATCCCGTCATGAGATGTTATTCCTTATTCATGGTGTAGCTTGTACAAGACTTGTTTTCCTTGTTATCTTGTGCATGTACAGACACTGATTCCCGGGGAGATTTGCTACCTTCCTAGGGAATCCCGTGCCATAGCGTACCATGATTGGATCTACTATACCAGTCGGGGGTGGGGAGTATTTTAGTATAGATATGTGATCATACCCAACTTTTCATGCATCATAGCTCACCCCACGTCTCACGTCGGGTGCAGCCTGACCATCTCAGTGCCTCATAGCTGTTACGTGTGATTAGCCTGACCTCTACATGCATCATAACTAACCAACGGTTAGCCTGACCTTCGTGAATCACATGTTAAAGCTAGTACTCACACACTTAGTCATAGGATTCTTTGCTCATTGACATATTGTTCTTTCCTGCATTTACTTACAGTATTCCAGTATTTCTCTCATTGTACATTTCTCGTACCTATACATGCATCTGGTATGTTTCCATCTAGAACTGCTACATAGTTTATGTCATTTATATAGAACTGCTATTTAGAGATGTACTTTGCTCCTTCCTGACTGGAAAATATTTTTCCAGACTGTGACCTTAGTGGACTGGTTTCTGATACACTTGGGGATTGGATGTTACAAATTGCAGGTATGATTTTTGTGTCATTAGACTTGTGTTATATTCTCTTATTTCTTTATTTCCTATCGTGCTGTAGTTGTGATTGAGTATTTCTAGATTTATTTTATGATATCTACGTGAGATTGTTTAGATAGTACTTGACCTAGACAGCGTTCTACCACCGATGCTGCGGCGTAGGCTGGACGTACCCACGCTCTCGTTCCCCTAAACCGGGTGTGGGTCGTGACACATTTTTAGTGGTGGCCCATGCAGGTCTGACTTCGCTAGTTGTGCGATGTCGTAGTAGTGCGACGTCATCGTCGTACTACTGCGTACCTGCTATAGGATATAGGACATAGGATACTAGGATGAGAGAGGATACTCAATCACAAATTCTTGAGAGATTCCTGGGACGACCCCTTGAGAATCTTATTATAATTTCCAATTTAAATCTTTTTCCTTGTTTCCGTCCGCTCTCGCTTGTTGTTTCTGAACTTGATTCTTGTTGAGCAGTTATCAAATTAAATTCTTGGTATCATTGTTGAGTTTGATTCTCGTTGACCAGTTGTTAACTTTAATTCTTGGTATCGTCGTTGAGTTGATTTCAAATTGAGATAAATTTTACGGACTAGAATTTATGGTATCATCTGATGACATATATTGATGAGGACAGTGAGAAAGGTAAAATATCTACTTTGGTTATGGACCCTAGAGTTTATCGCAGCCATATTAGCTGTGGTGACGAGAACGTAGGAACCTGACTTGGATGTACATACTATAGTTATGAAGCTTAGAGTCTTTCGCAGCCATACCGGTTGGCGTGGCAAAGATTCTAGACGACATGATTATAGAGTTGCATACCTTAGTTACGAAACCTATCGTTTATCGCATCTATGCTTACTGGCGTGGCGAGGATTCTGAGTGTCATGATTTCAGACAGACGTGTATGATTATCAGGTTGTATCTTAAATTGGTTCTTAAAGTATCATCTCAAGACTTATCTATTTATGTTATTCCAGGACTTTGTTCCATCGCTTCTTTTCTTTGCTAGCAGTAAAGATACCTTCCGTCCTTGATCCAGTTCCTTTTCGAGCTTATTTTTTCTTTGAGGATTCCTTGTTAAGTATGATAATTAGTGACTTGTAATTTTGTTTGTGTCTTGTATTAGTGTTGACTGAGTGTGACTTGTGAGTTTGTAAGTGTTCTTATGTTGGACATGGGAACATTAGGCATTAATCTAGAGATACCCATAGCATAGTACCTTGTAGCAATAGTTCTATGATAGGTGTTATTATAATTAGTATTGGTATTATAAAGAGAGGAGTAAGAGTATCAGTAAAGGTTCCAAGAGTTAGTATCAGAACCAGCATGCCAGTCCTAGATAATCATTAAATTATGTAATTGGATGATCTATGTATCAAGAAATTATGTTAAGGATTAATGGAGCATGACGTTCAATTTGATGATCGATATCGGGTGTGTTAAAGGTAAATAAATATATATACATGAGGAGTAATAATGAGGTGTCATGAGTAGAGGAATATCGGAATTGGAAAGAAAAATGGGGAAGCGTATCACAGATTAGTTTAACAGGCTTTAAAGGATTAAAGAGAAATACCTACACAACAATCAAGATGAAGAACCATACACTTGCCCATGAGAGTAAAGAAACCTGAGTGTTATAGAAGGTACAGGTAATCATGAGTTCTAAATCAGTTTGATGAGATGATCCAATAATGAAGCTAGTGGTATAATACCACGAGTGCTAATGGTTCTAAATCGAAGATTAGTCGGGAATGACGCTAATAATAGTAAGCACTCTGCGTGATGATAATTGGATGACATATCAGTTAATATAGATTGAAAATCATGAAAGAAAACACAGTTGATGATAACTTTGATCATTTGAGGTGATAGCACAAGTGATTCAGACAGTACAATTTTATTACATAATTATAGACACTAGATGCATTGAGTGCACCTTGAGTATTAGAGACCGTGAGCACTGATATGTACATTTGTGGAGTTATAAATTAAAAGGTGGAATAAAATTTTATTTTTAGAATAATTGAGGAGTTGAGATTACGTCATTAAATTTTGAGGATTTCAATTATTGATTCAATAAACATGGTCAAGGCTACAAAGATTTTAGAAGTGATTAAAATTTTATTTCGATATTGAGAATTTGACTATTGAAGAAAATATAAGCATTTATTTTGTTCGAGGAGTTAAACCTTGACGATTATTTTGAGGATTAATTTTATGGTAGAGGAGAGATATGAATATTAATATATGAGTAGATGATATACATGTGTAAGGATCTGGTGATTTGAGCATGATTGAGATGGCACCGCAGACTGACTTGGGTGTCCATCTAAAGTTGTATTGGAAGGAGCAGTATTTAGTATGGTGTTGCACTTGACGTATATTGAGTGATGAGAACAAATGGTATGGACAATTGTAGTAGGAACGGGAACTGACAGAGGGTATGGTACTAAAGAGATAGAGGTATCAACTAGGATGCATTATTGAACCATGGCAATATTAGAGGTCCTTGGTATCAGATTTGGTATTAATAAATAGATATGTGCCATAGGGATATATTCATAGATCTTGTGGATTAAGATTTATTGATATGGGTACTAGTGTATAGGAATAGGAATTAGTTTGTGAATGTGCTAGAGTTAAGTGTTTGATAGCAGATACCGCAAGTAATATGTTAGCAGGTTCTTTCTTTTCTTTCCTAATGTTCTTTTCGTCTTTTGATTGATTGATTCCCTAGTAACGTGGTTTATATTCGTGATTTTCTTGTTAGAACATAGCTAGTAGTGCACCCTTAGCAGAGACTGAAATACCATGATAAGATACATGACCTATATTTTTCCTTAAATTGCATGGCTGTAGGTAGAGTTTTCTTAAACCATGATCATTAGGGTTTTTGACCATAGCAAAGATCTGTGATGAGGTTATGACTGACAAAAAGAGACAAGAGGATTAAAGTTGTGGATGAGCATTAATTTAAATAAAGAATTTAGGGATTGTTATAACGGAGTTGATGGATCATTGATTTTATGAAAATCGAGGTATGATTGAAATTCGAGGACAAACATTAACTTAAATAGAGAATTAAGAAATTCACAGGACAAAATTGAGGATTTATTAATTTTAGAAAAATCTTGATATTATTAAAGTGATTAATAAAATTTGAGAAAATTTGAGAGATTATCATTTTTCTATTTGATTGCAAGATAGAAATTTTATAGTTTATATTATGGATGTTGCATTTAAGATTCTGAAAGTATCGCATTGTTGAGTATTTGAGGAAAAAAAAAATCAATCAGGAGATAAATCGTTAATGGAATAGTGTCAAATTCAATTCTCGGGAGAAGGATTATATTTGAATAAGCATCAATTGAAGTTGAGTTAGAGGAGTAAGATGATTGATGAGTGTTTAAAAATTTAAATTTGGGATACAGATTTTTAAGTTTTATAAATATGCATTGATTGGATTCAAATTGGAGGATTGGATATTAAATCCTTGGGTATTTAGATGCGAACTTAAATTTTTTGGAGGAGATTATGACAAAGAGGATTGATTTTTAAATTTGAATATTTTTCAGGAATATGATGTTGTATAATTTTTGAAAGGTTGTGAAATAACATTATGAAATTACTTCATGATTATTGGTTTAAGATTTAAAAATTTTGATAGAAATAATATGGTGAATAAAGGCAATTATTGAGGATCCTAAATTTCGAGGACGAATTTTTCTAAGGTGGGTAGACTTGTAACCTCCGATTTCCAAATTTAAGAAATAATTAGATTTTTTAATTTATTTTAAATACCAAGTTATAAAATATTTTCTCCTTGAATTTTGTATTTTATTTTGAACAATGTTTGATTTTAGAAGGTAATTTAAAATCTTTTATAAAAATCATTTTTCCTAAATGTCGATTCCTTATAAATAAATAAATAAATAATAATATATATATTTTTCTAGTTTCAAATGTTTATTGGCTTAAAATCATAAAATTATTTATTTGATAAAATTATTATAGGACTAGTTGTTTTCATAATAAAATTTTATATCCATTTTTGGAATAGTAAATAAACAAATTACATATTTTCTAGGGTTTTGCAAAATGAGTTTAATTAGTAGCTAATTTAATCAGTTAGCCTTTGAAAGTCTCTTGAAACATTTTCTTAAATTTTAATACTTTTCTATTAACTTTACCAGTTTATTGTCTCCCCTACACACCCTCATTCTTCCCACATGAAAAGCCCTTTATACTTAATCCTGGCCATTCATTATTGGGCCAATCCTCACCCTTTAGCCCACAACTCTCTCTCCCTATTTAAGTCCCTCATCACCATTCCCAAGAAACCCTAGCTAGCCCTCACAAATCCCCACAAGCCAACAAGCCATCACCACCATTTTGTGTGCTCGTGTCCGTGTGTCCAACATCACCGTGGCAGCCGTGTTGGCCTCGGGTCCGACCCCAGGTGTCCCACCGTATCCATTCATTTCCTGTGTCCGGTTACAACTTTACAACCTGATTTCCGTGTCCGACACACCCGGACACAACCCCCACACCACAGCAAACACCCACCCCGTGTCCAACACCCGGACACGCCCACTGTACAGCGAACCCATCGTGTCCAGCCGACACGATGCACCCCGACACATCCACTAAACCCTAACCCTAAATCTGACTTAGCCACCTCGGATCCGCCGAGTTCGACCGCCGCCGGCGACTGGGTTCTCCTCCTCGGAGTCGAGCGCCTGTGGCCGACGAGACGCACAGATCTGTCGAGCACCGCCGCCGTCGTTGGCCGCTGATTCGTCGACGAGCTCCCTCCGATCGCCATAGTCGTCTTCAGTAGCTCCGTCGTGTCCGACTCTGCGTAGATCCGCCGCTGAGTCGAGTCCGCCGCTGAGTCGAGTTTCCGCCGCAGACGATCCAGTCGACGCCGCCGCCTCGGATCCAGCCGACGTTGCCGCCTCAGATCCGTCGAGCTCCGCCGACCGTCTCCTCAAACCGAGATCCGCCGAGCACCCGCCGCCTCGAGCCGGACCTCCACCGTGCCGACGCCCTGCCCGACGGAGCCCCCACCGCGACCTCGCCGGAAAACCCCTCCCCTTCGTGAGTCCCTCTCTGTTTTCCCTCTTCCTCTTTATTGGTTCAGTCACTGTATTAGTAAAGTTAAGAGTAGTTAATTAGTATATATAATTAGTTTAATATATATAATCAGTTAAGTTATATAATAGATTAATTAGTATAATTAGATTAGTAGTTAAGTAGTAATTAATTGTTAATCAGTTTAGTTATAATTAGATTAATTAGTTAATTAATAATCAGTTAGTAATTTCTTAATAAATTAGTTAATTTGTAATTAGTTTAGAAATTTATGTAATTTGTTTAGTAATTAAATATATTAGTTTAGTAATTTCATGTAATTAGTTAGTAATTAAAATATAATTAGTTTTATTGTTTTAATGTATAAATCTAGTTATTTATTATGTGTAAAATTTAGTTATGTAATAATTAAAAGGGTTTTTGATTATGCAAACATATAATAATTTTGGGGTTTATATTGTTAATTAAAAATATAGTTTCAATAATCTAAATTAGTTCGAAATTGGTTATTTTAGATTGGTAACTGAAAATTCAAGAGATATATAAATACATTGGCTTTTACATAAATTCTAGATTTTTATAAATAAACTTTTAAGTGTAATTTTGTTCGAAAGGAAAGTTTAACAATTATTGTTCAAATAATTTCGAAGGGATTTATATATGTAAATACGTATTCTAGTATATGTAATTGATTTGGTATCTATGTATATATTTTTAGTATATGTATATAATTATTTTGGTATATATATATATACTTATATATATATACATGTATATATGTATGTATATTTTTGGTATAATTATACATATATTTAATTGGTATAATTTCATGTAGTATAAGTGTAATAAAACGTATTTTTAATATATGATTAATTGGCATCTGTATATATATATAGTATAAATTTAATTTGGTAATTAATATTAGTATGTTTAAGAATGATGGTGACAAGATATATATATATATGTAAATTCTAAAAATGTACTTTGCACACATATGATATGTACGTATTTTGATATATGTTAATATATAAATGTACATATTTTAGTAAATATACAACTATAGCTAGAAATTTATATTGGTATATACTTTAGATATATACATATATTAGGTTAAATTCTTTTTAGTATGTATACAAGTATTATTTATTTTAGTAGATATATTTACATATATCTACTATTGTAGTTGATGGAAATTATTATATGGTAAACCTACTAGGTGATCCTAGGTGACCAGTAGCATACCTAGAGAAATCCCGAACTCAGTATTTTTAGACTGTGTTAGTGTAGCATCTGATGCAAATGTGGTTTTGCTTGTGATATATTTTTAGGACTGTTGGTTCCTCCAGACGATACTCTGAGACAGGACATTGGTATTACCAGCTAAGGACCCAAGGCGAGTACATTCTCTGATTAGTTTCTAATTTATGATATCTCCTATGTTCACTGTATCTAGTGTAAATATCCAAGTTCTTGACACATTGGTTACACGAATTGGTATACACGGATCCCGTCATGAGATGTTATTCCTTATTTATGGTGTAGCTTGTACAAGACTTGTTTTCCTTGTTATCTTGTGCATGTACAGACACTGATTCCCGGGGAGATTTGCTACCTTCCTAGGGAATCCCGTGCCATAGCGTACCATGATTGGATCTACTATATCAGTCGGGGGTGGAGAGTATTTTAGTATAGATATGTGATCATACCCAACTTTTCATGCATCATAGCTCACCCCACGTCTCACGTCGGGTGCGGCCTGACCATCTCAGTGCCTCATAGCTGTTACGTGTGATTAGCCTGACCTCTACATGCATCATAGCTAACCAACGGTTAGCCTGACCTTCGTGAATCATAGCTAATCACATGTAACCAGCCTGATCAAGATCCCAAGCCGATCACATGTTAAAGCTAGTACTCACACACTTAGTCATAGGATTCTTTGCTCATTGACATATTGTTCTTTCCTGTATTTACTTACAGTATTCCAGTATTTCTCTCATTGTACATTTCTCGTACCTATACATGCATCTGGTATGTTTCCATCTAGAACTGCTACATAGTTTATGTCATTTATATAGAACTGCTATTTAGAGATGTACTTTGCTCCTTCCTGACTGGAAAATATTTTTCCAGACTGTGACCTTAGTGGACTGGTTTCTGATACACTTGGGGATTGGATGTTACAGATTGCAGGTATAATTTTTGTATCATTAGACTTGTGTTGTATTCTCTTATTTCTTCATTTCCTATCGTGCTGTAGTTGTGATTGAGTATTTCTAGATTTATTTTATGATATCCACGTCTCCTTATGGAGTTGGATACTAGCGTGAGATTGTTTAGATAGTACTTGACCTAGACAGTGTTCTACCGCCGATGCTGCGGCGTAGGCTGGACGTACCCACGCTCTCGTGCCCCTAAACCGGGTGACACCTTGGATCCACGACCACAACATCGTTCCTTCAACTCTACACCAATGCTTTAAATATGTAGACGCCCGAGGAACAGTACAAACGGAGATTGCTGACCTAAACCCGTTTAAAGGAGTAGAATCCTACTACTCTGATGCCGTGTTGTACTCTTAAGACTGCACGGAAGAGGTATCAACCAAAGCAGAGAAGGAATCCCACCTGGAGCCAGAAGAACCCTCTGCCAAGCAACCTCTGTCAATCAAGGTAAAAGGACGGACTACTCGTCCAAAAGCCATAGAGCCTATGGCTATCCACCTAAACGAGACCGGGTCAGAAAAAGGGGGTGATCCTCTAGTGATCACTTTGAACCAGAAGCCTCGACCCTTGGTCATCAACCTCTGGCGCAACAGGCAGCCGAGTGATGTAAACGCAACCGGGAAAAGGGTTTCAGATGATAATAAATATCCTCTTTTCCGGTATATTGACACCCAAATTCCAAATCCGGAATCCTCCCCTTACGACGATATAGAACCTATAGCGCAAAAATTCTTGGAAGCTATAGATTCCTATCATCCGTATATATGGGAAGTGGCGTCATCATCCAATATCACCACGACATAAGGACCGCATGAGGATTCTATCTTCATTGTCCCGCCTACCTGCAGCAGCCAGCATTCAATAGTCTTCGGCCGCATTCGCAATGAACCGACCACGCAAGAAGATTCTTCCGATAACGATGACGGTAAAATGCAGGTTCATAGATACAGCCCGCAAGCTTTGAAGATCATGCAAAGCATGGGTTATAACTTGAAGCTGGAACCGGGTCTCAACTACGGGAACGGCAGACGAATGCCGCTACACGGCGATCCCCACTATCAACAAACTCGTTTCGGGTTAGGGTATACCACTTTCCGTGCGACTCCTGAGTCAAACAAGGATATCTTTTCCTCCTCTCAAAATGGCTCAGCGCCCTCCTACTCATCTCATGCTCTCGAGCGAACATTATCAGTAAATATGGTAGTAATAGATTCCTTCGAATCAGACGAACAAGAATCTGAACTGTTTGAGAATGACGTTTGGGCTCAGCAAATGGATACACAATGGGAGTTCCGCTTCGAGCAGAGAGAACCTCCCACTGAAGACAAAGTTATCTAGATTGACGTTGGGGATAAACTTTTGCCAAAGTCGATATTTATCAGTAACAATCTTTCCGAAGCAGAAAAAGAAGAAGTTATCCAGCTGATAAAAGAATATATCGACGTCTTTGCGTAGAATTATGAGGATATGCCAGGCCTTGATCCAAAGGTGGCTACTCATAAGCTCAATATATTGCCCGATTCAAAGCCTGTGAAGCAGCACCAATGCCGGTTTCGCCCGGATATGATGGACGCCATTGAAGCTAAAGCAAGAAGTTGATAGCCTGCGGCTTCATCCGTGAAGAACAACATCCCGACTGGGTCTCCAATGTTGTCCCGATCATGAAGAAGAATGGAAAAGTACGTGTCTGCATCGATTACCGAGATCTGAATGCAGTCTGCCTTAAATACGAGTTTCCTCTTCCCATCACAGACGTCATGATTGACAATACATGCGGTTTTGAACGTATGTCTTTCATGGATAAATTCTCAGGATACAATCAAATTAATATGCATCTTGGGGACGAGAAGCATACTGCCTTCCGGACACCACTGGGGGTATATTGCTATACGGTCATGCCCTTCGGATTAAAGAATACTGGGGCTACGTAACAACGGGCTATAAGTAACATTCCATGAGCATTTACGTAAGACGGTGGAATGTTACGTTAACGATGTAGCTGTCAAAAGCCGCCTCAAGGATACTCACATCCAAGACTTGAAGACAGTATTTGAATTGATGCGCCAACATTAACTCAAAATGAATCCTATAAAGTCCTTTTTGGGTGTATCCAGTGGCAAGTTTTTGGGATTTGTCATTACCGCCAAAGGCATTCAAGTGGACCCTGATAAAGTCAAGGCCATCTTAGAAATGCGACCGCCCCGTAATCTGAGAGAACTCAGGGGATTTCAAGGTCGTTTGGCTTATATTCGGAGATTCATATCAAACCTCTCTGGGAGATATCAGCCTTTTTCTCGCCTCATGAAGAAAGGTGTATCCTTCGTATGGGACGAAGCCTGTCAGCAAGCATTCGGTGACATCAAACGCTACCTCACTAGCCCGCCAGTTCTGGTGCCTCCAGTCATAGGAAGACCATTCGTGCTGTATATTCGAGCGATGGATCATTCTTTGGGAGCTCTTCTCGCACAAAAGAATGATATGGGTCACGAACAGGCTATCTACTACCTCAGCAGGATGATGGTCGGAGCCGAACACCTATACAACCCAGTGGAGAAAGAATACTTGGCTCTGATGTTCACTATCCAGAAAACGCGGCACTATGTCACAGGCCAGACCATTCACATCATCTCCAGGATCAATCCTCTTCGGGTACTGATGAGCAAACCAAGTGTTCTCAATTCACGACTCACGACTTGGGCGATGCTATTAACACCATATGACATGGTATACGTCCCTCAGAAGTCCATCAAAGGCCAAGCATTGGCTGATTTCCTAGCTGCTCATCCGATCTCGGAGACCTCCAAACTGTACGAGGATATTCTCGACGTAGTTGCAGAATATAATTCCACGATGGAAAGTGACGCATGGCAACTATTCTTCGATGGTGCCTCCAGAATTGATCCAAGGGGAAACGTGGTTTCGGGAGTAGGAATTGTCCTGATCACTCCTGATAAGCTCGTCATCTACCGAGTATATTCTCTTAGCGAGACCTGTTCCAACAATGTGGCAGAGTACAATGCTCTACTAATCAGGCTCTAAGTCACTAAAGAATTGGGCGTCGAATCTCTGGAAGCTTTCGGTGATTCTCTGCTAATCGTCAATCAAGTCAGAGGAATATATGAAGTCCGGAATCCAGACCTCATCCCCTATCACCGAGCAACGGTCGAGATAGCCATGACATTCAAAGGATTCTTCCTAGAGCATGTGCCTCGATCTCAGAATCTGGAAGCTGATGCCCTAGCGAGTCTAGCTGCAGATTTAGCTACCCCTATAAGAAGGTAGAATTCGGTAATCCTTCTTAACAGAGATTTCTTCTGTGTGAAAAATAACTTTCACATAGAATACAGCTACGCAGTGGACGCAGATCTTCCAAAGATAGACTGGAGAAGTCCCTTTATAGATTTCGTAGCATACAGAATCTTGCCAGAAGACCCTAAAGAAGCAGTATCCGTCAAAAGACGATCATTGCGCTTCTATTTTGATGCATCTTCACAATATCTATATCGTCGGTCTTATGACGGACTATTATTACGATGTCTCTCTGGTGATGAAGCACATCGGATGATCCGTGAAGCTCACGACGGCGTATGCGGAGCACATCGACCCGGTCCTAAGCTACAGGATCGCATCAGGAGAATGGGCTATTACTGGCCTACTATGATCACAGATACAATAAAGTATGCAAGACAATGCAGAGCCTGTCAGGTTCATGCAGACTTTATCCATCAACCTCCTGAGTATCTACATCCTACGGTTGCATCATGGCCTTTTGAAGCATGGGGTATGGATATCATTGGTCCTATTCACCCGTCTTCTTTCAGAGGTCACCGGTTCATACTGGCCATCACCGATTATTTCTCCAAATAGGCAGAGTCGATCCCTCTTGCTGAGGTAAAGGCATATAATGTGATCAGCTTCATCAAGCATCATATCATTTATCGCTTCGGGATACCCCAGTGGATAATTCATGACAATGGGCCTCAATTTATCAGCCAAGCGTTTTATCGATTTTATGATAAAAATCGGATACAAAATATGGCCTCTATGGCATATAATCTGGCTGCTAATGGTTTGGCGGAAGCTTTCAACAAAACTATTATCAAACTCTTAAAAAAGTTCGTCTCTTCGAACAAGAGGGATTGGAATGAGAAGCTGGGAGAATGTCTCTGGGCATACCGCACAACGGTACGAGCACCGACAGGTTGCACCCCATTCTCATTGGTTTACGGGAGCAAAGCAGTTCTCCCCATCGAGATCCAAATTCCGTCACTCAGGATAGCCGTGGCTAATGAGTTGACTCAGGAAAATAATGACCTGTTAAGGCTTCAAGAGCTAGAAGGATTAGACGAGAAATGCCTCCAAGCTCAACAACGCATCGCGCTCTACCAAGCACGCATTTTTAGAGCTTTTAACCAGAAAGTAAAGGAAAGAGTGTTCAAAGTCGGCGAGCTAGTTTTAGCCGTAAGAAGGCCGATGATTCTTACTCATAAGAGTTAGGGCAAATTCCAGCCCAAGTGGGAAGGCCCTTATGTGATCGAGACGACGTTCTCAAACGGCGCTTACAGGTTAGCCAAGCCTAATGGAGACCTGTTAATGGCTCCTATTAATGGCAAATTCCTAAAAAGGTACTATGCTTAACCTCCTTTTGCTCAAATGGAGTATGATGAAGGTCTTATTATGACAAAACTACTTCCAAAACGAAACTAGTTGGATTATATTCTATCATGTTCATATTACCTCTGAATAGATATATTTAACTAATTTGGAAATGCAAGACCTATCATGTCTGTATTACCTCTGATAGTGTTTTGTGTACAAATTTTAGCTAAAAGCATATTCTCTCATGTCCATATAACCTCTGAACAGATATATCCTGCTAAAACTTACCGAGAGTATATCACGTTCATATTACCTCTGATATTATTTTCACCCAAACCTGTCATTTATATTCCAAAATGATGGGTCCACAAAGTCAGATAAGAGTCTCTTTATTACTTCAAAAAGAGCAAAATTACATAAAAAGCAAAAGTACATTATTTGGGGGGAGCGGTCAGGTCGCGAAGCTGCTGCGCCAGTGCGGCCATCTTCTCAGTCCTGGAATCCAAGACATCAATGTGAGCCCACTCCAGCCGTGCCTCATCATTGATCAGGAGTGACAGTTCGGCTTTAGCCCAAAGAAAACCAGCACGGGCGGCTCCTGCACGTGCCAAGTTCTGTTGTGCTACGCCTAATCGTCTATCTGCCACATCTAGAGCTTCCGACGATTGAAAAGCCCACTCCTTTGCCTAAGCAAGTTTTGTTTCCAGCCTGCGGACCCTCGCTATATTCCCTTCATGCTCGGCCTGACACTTCGTTTGAAGAGCAATGGCCTCCTCCAGGACGGCTTTTCCTTCATCCATCTCCTGCTGATGTGTCTGGATGGCTTTATTAACGCCTTCCATCTGTTCAGCAAGCCGCGCAGTCATAGAGTCGTATCTAGCCTGGACCAGATCTTCAACGCTGTCTCGAGCTAGCTGCAAGTATTCTTTAATGGGTTGCTCCAAACCATTAACTATATCCTGCAGTGTGTCAGCTACCCCAGTGTCGTTGAATTCTCGGATCAGCACTATCGCAGACCGGGAGGACCTCTTCAGTGACGCAAAGCTCAGATTCTTCGCCAACACCATTGATATTAACATTTTCAAGGTGGTATAGAAGATACCAGTGTACTGCTCAGTCACCACAGCTAGATCCGAATGGACGCTGTGGATGGCCTCGATATTAGCGAATCACCCTCCAAGAA
The DNA here is from genome assembly GCA_036927795.1 of Iris macrosiphon. NCBI lineage: Eukaryota > Viridiplantae > Streptophyta > Magnoliopsida > Asparagales > Iridaceae > Iris > Iris macrosiphon. The sequence goes on from JAYESA010000006.1 coordinate 99,837,372, forward strand.
CAACCGTAGACGATGTTGCCACGGCCGTCGCCTCAACATGTGGTACGATAAAAGAAGAAGCGCCAACACCGGACGAAGTGACCGGCATACTCAAAGGAGGCATTGTCGTAATGACAGGCTCGTCCTCCTCTTGAGATATCAGATTCTCTTCGACGGGCGAGCCGGCACCCGAAGACGTTTCCTCTTCAAAAACAGGCACCTCCGTGTCGCCGCCAGGTCCCGACACAGAGCCAAAGGGCGCATCTACACTGCCATCCCAGAAGATGTCTTCCCCTGAAAAGAAGACAAAAGGAAGTTAGTATCGAAACAATGTTAACTTTCCTAAAAAGAGGTGTGAAGACGACATTTACCCATGGCCGACGGCATATATGTCGCATCTGCAGCCAGTACAGCTAAATTATTTCTTAATGATGTTAAGCAAGCTGTCATACCTGGGGAAGGGGGTCTGATAACTGACGCTGGCAAATAATCTTCCAGGTCCTTGTCAAATTCCAACCGAGGCTCATCGGCTGGAATCTCGCTAGGTGCGCTTACAGGCACGGCAGGGGTCCCTCCCGATGCCGATCCGCATAAAGGTATACGGAGTCTTATTATACTCAGCCCCGTAGGCGATCTCGTTCCACTACCTGAAGCAGTAGCAGCGACAGCAGCCTCCAACAGAGATTCATCGGCACCACTAGCCGGAACTGTAGAGGGTCCCTCTCTAAAAGGCGAGGAACCTCCAACCAAAGAATCATCCCCAACATGGGGAGATACAGGCTCACTTCCAGGAGCCTCATTACCAGGAATCCGGATAGGACGATTATCCGTCTTCTTCTTCCTCTTGTGAGGAGAATTTTCCTTCGGAGTAGGAGCCCTTCGCTTCCCGGAGATTACCAAAGGCCCTGTAAGCAGAGGTACTTCACCCCTCGATACCGCCAACAGAGGCTCATCTGGATTGACGGACTCCTCACCCTCGTCGGAAGAAACCGAGGGGACTTTGACTCTTCCCCCAAACTTGGAAGAGGGCACCCTAAAACTTCCATGCATGTCAAAATTGTAATGGAAGGTGTTTGTTGCCACATAGAACTGGGCATACGAGTGCAGGATGCGCAGCTCCGTGGAGAGTGTAATGATCGGCACAGTAAAAATTGCTCCAGTACAACCCATGATGAAGTATCGCCAGCCTCTCGTACCATCAATGAGTCCACCCCTGGACCGAAAGCTGGTGATGGCGTTGCCCACGTGCAACTAATCATACCCAAACTGCCTGGCAATCTGACTAGGCAGGTAGGGCTCCAAGAAGCAATGGTCTTCACTTCTTTACAGTAAATGGAAAGGTCTAATGCATACCAACCAATTAAAAGCTTTAGGAGAAAGAATGGTCTTCTCTCTACATGAATCCTCAAGCCTAATCCCCGATTGATTGCGATGTACAGAGGGGACAGTGCAGAAGAGCTTTCAGCTGTGACTGAAGCCCAGCACCCGCCGACAGTCTAAGACCGTGGTCACATTCCAGGAAGATTTATGGTAGTTCAACAAAAAACTACCCCCCGAACTACTGCCAGAGCCGGAAGACATAACCCTGGGGTTATGAAGAATTAACCACCCCATCAAGTACAGGTATGGTAATTCTACCCTGGGAAAGCTATCATGCCGGGTTTCATCGGCGAGCAGCCTGTCAGTCATGGCCCTCAGGCCAGCTTTTATGCAGCACACCATGGCAGGGATCAGGCCCAGTTTTGCCCCGAACACCAGACGCACTGCAGGCCATAGCGTGTTGTGGTGAATACAAACCGCGGATGCAATACCGGGTACCACTAGTCGGCGCAGCCATATGGAGAGGAAGCCAGCCAGTTGAGCTTCCCTGGACAGAGGCCTGCGGCAGCGCCTCAAATAACTATAGGCCTTAATGCCTACAAGATACTGTCCTATCCTTTCGTCGAGGAGCAAGTCCGGAGCCCCAGCGTCTACCATGAGATCGTCGACTACCTGAGCATTAAGTACGCTCAGAGGATTCACAGGCTGCCTTGCCCTCCAATACCTTCTCCGGCTTAGCAGTCCTGGATCGGTGAAAGAAGAGGTAGGACGTCCATTTATTGATGTGATCCAAATCAGAGGTCTCACCATAAAAAGTGGTACAATTGAGGTAGTGGCACATCAGCTCCTGGTACACTTCTACTCCCCGAGGGTCTGAATCTCCTAGCTCTCGGTTCGTAGGAACATACTCTTCATACGGAGTATCCCCTATCGGCAGTCTCGAGATCTCTGCCATCTCATGGAGGGCCAACCTCAACTCCCCCAGTGGAAAGGCGAAAGTCCCGATGAGCAAAATATATCACTCCATCAGTACTAGAAACAGATTGGGGTTGGGAGGTAACCTAACACTGGTAGCACTTACAGCTTCAAACATACCAACGCTCTCCAGCTCAGTCCAAAAATGCTTCAGGGCCCAGTCAACTAAGCGAGCCCATCGAAGATTTGTAGGGGTGATCCACCCGCCGCACCGAGGGTTCACCTTGGGGTATACTCCCCCGTGCCCCATAAAATCATTACAGAAAGTCGGTTATTGGACCGGCTGGATCACTAAATTGTCTTCACTCGGGACACTGTCCGGGTACAGTCCCCTAAATATCATCACAGAGCCGGAAGGGCGGCTGACAAACGACCCCTGGTCGGCTTCTTTCAGATAAAAGATCTTCCCCGACCTGCCGTGAAGATCGGGATTCAGCGTCCACGGCATCCTCCTGGGATGTGTAGCATGAAAGAAAGCAGAGATAGGATAGTCTCTCGGCATCTTGGGCAGATACAAAACCAAGCTCCCAGCAGAGAAAACCCAGAGTTCTCTCTTGGGCTTCGTCTGGGACTGCTTATCAATCATGTCCCCGAAGAGGAAAGCCGACATTTGGTACTGGTCCCCGTCTATGTACGTCAGGGGCTCTCCGTTGATCAAGTTCAGCAGCGTTCCCTCACCCTGAGCCGATATCAAAATTTCCCTTCCTTCGGGATACTGGGGCCCGGAGATAGGAAATGTCACGTGTGACAGATCCTCCAGATAGTTGGAGTGCAGCATCCCGACGGCAGAACCCATCACATCGGCTAACAGAGATGTGTGCAAGTCAACTGCAAGAGTGCGAGAAAAACACATCAGTTCCTATAAACTAGACATTACAGATCTTGCAGCATACGCCAAAAATCAACAGTCTGTGCTTTACGCCAAGTCTGCGAAACTTGAGCTTTTACGCTGGAATCCATTTCCTAAACGTAAAATTCAAGATTGGCAGTATACGGTCTGTGCTTTACGCCAGACTGATAATATTGAGTTATTACGCCAGAATTTTCATCCAAAATCGTAACACTCAAATTTTATACGGCAACTTTCGACAGTCAAAACTTTTATGCCAGATTGCGAAAATATGGAGTTTTTGCGCTGACACATTAGAAATGTGGGCATAAAAGATGAAACGTCTCTGTGCATCATCTTCCTCAAAGAGGCTATCAGCACAGAAGACGACCTAGCGCGGTCACGTACAACGTGTGCGAAGGATTTTCAGTCGTTCTTTTTCGTTCCAAAAGCTCTACCTTTAAGGCAGGGTGCACTGCTCGTCGGCGGGATACTTCGCTCCGAATAAAGTTCGCCTTGCCCGACCGAAGATGCTCTCACTTGAGTAGAAGAACGAGAAGAAGAATCAACCTTCTTTCCCTTAGTGGAGGAGGATTGTTTCATGGCCATTACTGGAAACTTGGAAATCTCGGAGAAGAAAAGAAGGAGAACTCGAACAGTCGAAGGCTTTCTTTCGCAAGAGACGGATGAAAAGTTTTTCTCTCAGAAACTTGGGATATATATAGAGTTCGGATGGACTCCTCGAATCCCGAACCAAATCTCCTAATTAATATTCGATTATGATTGGGGACTATGTCAGCCTATTTACTCAGAGAAGGCGGACAGTCAGCGAATTCAAAAAGTTTTCGCGCAAAGCAGATTCATGGTTTTTATGCTAAGGAGCTTTCTACGCTCGACAGCTACAGATCTACGGTTTTACGCTCACAGGTTATCAGTCTATGGTTTTACGCCCGGATGCCTTTGTGTTCGATAGCTTTTACGCTCGAGAGGCTACAAACCTACGACTTCACGCTCAGCAGCTACAAATCTATGATCTCACGCTCAGTAGCTTTTTACGCTCAGAGACAACAAATCCACGCTCGAGAAATTTTCTTTTCAGAAGCTACAAATCTACAGTTTTTACGCTAAAGGAGCTTTCTACGCTCGACAGCTATAAATCTACGGTTTTACTTTCAAAGGCTACAAGTCTGTGGTTTTACGCCCGGATGCTCTCATGCTCGGTAGCTTTTACGCTCGAGAGGCTACAAACCTATGACTTCACGCTCAGGAACTACAAGTCTATGATTTTACGCTCGGTGGCATTTAGTTTACGCTCAGAGGCTGCAAACTTATGATTTCACGCTCTATGGCTTTCCGCATATCTGAAAAATGCGCCGGCCAGTATAGTACATCTGAACAGTTATCAAAGGTGGTCAATTGCGAGAGTTCACATGGAAGATACTCCTTCTTGACCTCAAGATATCCCAAGTACCCTAAGCATATAGAGTTCAACATTGAAAATTACTCTTCTTCATGGGTCGATTTGAAGTTCATCCAGAAATCCAGTCTGAATATTTCGTCTGCAAATTCAAGATGGCAACTCCGTTCTTTACAACCATTCCTCGCCCTGTTCCAAGAGATTTTCGAGAAATCATTCATGAAGATAAAGTCTGAACAAAAATTCTGTTTATCAGAAGTAAAAACAACAGTTCAGAATTCTACGCGGTTCCTCATTCCTAATAGCAGGACAGTTCAAACACTCGACTACTAAAGTGGCTTTCTGTGCATCCTTAGTTATGCGTAAAAGACAGGACAGGACCTAGCACTCTTTCTATACAGATTCGGCGTAAAGTATCAGACGTGTCGAAGCTACACATATTCAGATTTCATAGCAAAGTATGGCAAGATGATCATATGCGAAGAAGAAAAACAATTTTATTAAAATTAAAAGCATGATTACATTAGGGAAATCCAGTCTACAAGGGTTTTCTTCATTTTTTTCATGACTACACGTAAGGAAAATCCCGTCTACAAAGGACTTCCTCATCGTCGTCTGAAGATCGTGCCCAGAATCTGTTCTGCCAGGTTCTCGCATGGGCAAAATTCTTCATCCATCTTCTCCAGCAGTCAGTCGGTGTCCGCAAACCGACTGACATATTAGTCAACGGCGGGAGGATACAAAACTGGACATAGACCCATCCTCCAACAGAAGAAAAGCAGAGTAAATCTGCTTTCTTACATCTAACGCCGTGACAGATTGAGTTCAGGTATTTCACCCAACTCAATCCTGGACAGCAGCCAGTTTGCCTGCCCTCGTCCACAGGTAACGGGAGAAGGCACCACTTGCAAGCAGCGTGGTAAAATATGACCCTTCCTCTCTCCGGAAGAACCGCCATACAAAATTGCTGATTATCCCGAGCAAAGGAGGCTATGATATCCTTCAATGATCCATCGTTGCAGAGAATATTTGCTCGAAGATGCCATCTTTTTCGGCTCCTTACATGCTGGAAGAACATGGTCTCCTTCTTCCTCAAGTTGACCCGACGAACTCCGGCCATCATCTCTGTGTGGTGAAGGAAGTGTGGGAAGAACAGGAAAACTCCTCAGCATTTTTATAGGCGAAAGAGATCACACCGATCCCTAATAACTCCGCCATAAAGTCAGCCATGAAAGAACGTGTCAGGCTTGACCGTTTCAGGCTCCATTCAGAGCATTTCGAGTTACGAGGAATGGTTCATGCTTCATTCAAAGCGTTTTAAATTACGAGGAATTTAAAAGCTTTGAAGGGGGTCTTGTAGAAGCATGAAAAATACGCTGGATAGCTATGCACAACATATTGATGCAGGACAGCGTAAACAGAGAACCTCAGAGCCATCAAGCGTGCAACAGAGCTTTTCCACTGAGCACAACATAAAAGCTTAAAACTCCAGGACCATCCACGTAATGTAGTATGTCTAGGCTGCTTCAGCGTAAACAGGGTGCTTCATCGCCTTTATGGCATAAAACTCATCCCCTCTTAAATGCAGCATTGAAGTGTACGAGGGACGTTTCGTATTCCCCGAAATGAACCTGATAAATCGTGTAGTAAACCTGACATCTGACTCATGACAAAGAGTACTCCACAACTACCCAGGCGACGGCTATAATGATGGCGCGGCACTGCAACACAGGTGTCATTTACTGCCATTTCCTTGGTGTAGACCACTTTTACGCATACAAAGGAGTACGACGCCCGGTTTTACATAGGCATATTTGAGCTGTTTACGCTCCGCAGAAGACAAACAGCCTGCCATATCAAAAGTTGCACTTTGTACAGGGCTCGAGGCACGTCTCTGTATTTAATGCACAGAGCGGTAACAGGTTCTCAAGGTACGTCTCTGCATTTAATGCTCCGAATACTGACAGATGTCTGAGGCACGTATCTGCACCTTGTGCAGGCCGAGTGACAGACCTTCAAAATACGCCTCTGCATTTAATGCATAGGATAATGACGGATCTCCATATTTAATGCTGGGGATTTGATTAAATATCACCAAACCATCGTTTAGTGGCATCCCCTTTGCGTAAACTGCTTTTGCACAGACAAGGGGATACGCTGCCTAGTTTTACACGGGCTGACATGAGCTTCTTACGCTCCGCATAAGACAAACAGGTTGCCACGTCATCGGTTTCTCTTCGTACAGGATTCGAGGCACGTATCTGCATTTAATGCGTAGAATAATGGCAAATCTTAAAGACAAGCCTCTGTATTTAATGCGCAGGATGGGGGCAGATCTTTGCATTTAATACAAGAGATTTGATTATATCTCCATGAGCCATAATTCCGGCTAAAACGTCTACATCACTCGGCTTCTACGCCTGCTCAGCTTCTACGCCTACTCGGCTTCTATGCCTATTTGGCTTCTATGCCCACTCGGCTTCTATGCCTACTTGGCTTCTATGCCATGGTGACAGTTATTGGCTTCTACGCCAACCTCTTCTACACAAGGGATAACTACCTACGTGGCTTCTACGCTGTGATCTTCGTAGCAGATATACGAGTTTGTCCCTTAGTTGGACACGCGTCACATGCTCACTCAGAAGATCATCTATACGCAGGCATTGGTTATTTTAAACTATCGTGTAAAAGGGTGTTGTACTTTCCACTACTCGGTTTTTACGCCGACTGTGTGGTCACTGTCACTAAAAACTCTATAAATAGAGACCTCTATCAACAGAGGAACGGTCAAAAAAAGGAAGAACGGAGGATTAGAGGTCAAAAAGAGAGAGAGAGAGAGAGAGAGAAAAAGAGAGAGAGAAGAATCCAGAGCTCAGGCAAAGAGAAGGGATCGACGACTTTGGCATCGGGCATCCACCCTCTTTAGCAACCCTCGAAGCTGCTTTCTGTCTTCCACGGCACTTCTTCAACATCGTGTGGTCCAAGGGCTAAAGTGATCGACCGCAGATCAGACACCTATAGCAATATTTACCCAGATTAAATAAATTATACTTCGATATTCCTCCTGTAGGATCAAAATTGTACAATCTTGTTTGTAAACACCGACGAAGAAGAGCGGGGTTTTCTTTAAAATAAAGAACTTTGTCGTTTCTCGTACCTTTTACTTTCGTTTATATATTTTTATCCGAAACAGCTAACACACCAGGCACTTCGCCACAAAGCGGGCTATTTCCCCCTTCATTCCATGCTATCAATAGTACTGCCTCAAGTCTTTGTACATCTTTGTGCCTCCTGGATGATTAGAGTATGTTGAACTATGCGCCTGTGATATCAGCTCCTGACGAAGTTCTCCATTCAAAACATAGAGTCGATCTCCATATCTCAAAGTCCAATCCTTGTGTATGCGCAATCCTGTATGCATCCCAGTATCTGTCCTCTGTCGAAGCCTCTAGAATCTGGCATCTGTTGGCAAGACAGCCTTGATCCTTGTAGAAGTATGAAAAATATGCTGGATAGCTATACGCAGCGTATTGAGGCAGAGCAGCGTAAACAGAGGACCTCGGAGCCATCAACGTGCAACAAAGCTTTTTCGCTGAGCACAGCGTAAAATATGAGCTCAAGGACCATCCGCGTAAAGCAGTATGTCCAGGCTGCTTCAGAATAAACAAGGTTCTTCATCGCCTTTATGGCGTAAAACTCATTCGCTTTCAATACAGCATTGAAGTGTACGAGGGACGCTTCGTATTCCCCGAAATGAACCTGACAAACCGTGCAGTGAACCAGACGTCTTACTCCTGACAAAGAGTACTCTTTGACTACCCAGGCGACGACTATAATGATGGCGCGGTACTGCAACACAGGCTATCATTTACTGCCATTTCCTTGGCGTATACCGCTTCTACGCATACAAAGAAGTACACCGCCCAGTTTTACATAGGCAGATGTGAGCTGTTTACGCTCCGCAGAAGACAAACCGCCTGCCACATCAAAAGCTGTACTTCGTACGGGATTTGAGGCACGTCTCTACATTTAAAGCGTCGAATACTGACAGATGCCCGAGGTACGTCTCTGCACCTTGCGTAGGCCAAGTGACAGACCTTCAAAACATGCCTCTGTATTTAATGCACAGGATAATGGCGGATCTCCATATTTAATGCTGGGGATTTGATTAAATATCACTGAACCGTCATTTAGTGGCATCCCCTTTGCGTAAACTGCTTTTACGCAGACAAGGGGATAAGCTGCCTAGTTTTACACAGGCAGACGTAAGCTTCTTACGCTCCGCAGAAGACAAACAGGCTGCCACGTCATCAATTTCTCTTCGTACAAGGTTCGAGGCGCGTATCTACATTTAATACGCAGAAAGATGGTAAATCTTTGGGACAGCAAATCTTCGAAGACACGCCTCTGTATTTAATAAGCAGGATGGGGGCAGATCTCTGCATTTAATGCATGAGATTTGATTATATCTCTAAAAGCCGTAATTCCGGCTAAAACGTCCACATCAACTCGGCTTCAACGCCTACTCGGCTTCTACGCCTGCTCGGCTTCTATGCCCACTCGGCTTCTACGCCTACTCGGCCTCTATGACCACTCGGCTTCTACGCCTGGTCGGCCTCTATGACCACTCGGCTTCTACGCCTACTCGGCTTCTATGCCTATTTGGCTTCTACGCCTACTCGGCTTTTATGCCTATTTGGCTTCTATGCCATGGTGACAGTTATTGGCTTCTACGCCAACCTCTCCAACACAAGGGATAACTACCTACGTGGCTTCTACGCTGTGATCTTCGCAGCAGATATACGCGTTTGTCCCTTAGTTGGACACGTGTCACATGCTCACTCAGAAGGTCATCTATACGCAAGCATTGGTTATTTAAAACTGTCGTGTAAAAGGGTGTTGTACTTCCCACTACTCGGTTTCTACACCGACTGAGTGGTCACTGTAACTAAAACTCTATAACTAGAGACCTCTATCAACAGAGGTCAAGGTCGAGAAATTAAAAGGAGGATTAGAGGTCAAAAGAGAGAGAGAGAGAGAGAGAGAGAGAGAAGAATCCAGAGCTGAGACAAAGAGTAGCGATCGACGACTTTGGCATCGGACATCCACTCTCCCTCGCAACCTTCGAAGCTTCTTCTGTCTTCCACGACACTTCTTCAACATCGTGTGGTCCAAGGGCTAAAGTGATCGACCGCAGATCAGACACCTATAGCAATATTTACCCAGATTAAATAAATTGTACTTCGACATTCCTCCTGTAGGATCAAAATTGTACAATCTTGTTTGTAAACACCGACGAAGTTCGAGCGGGGTTTTCTTTAAAATAAAGAACCTTGTCGTTTCTCATACCTTTTACTTTCGTTTATTTTTATCCGAAACAAGATGGTGACTCTACTGGGGACGTCTTTCTCTTCTGATGAGGAAGCAATTGCTCAACACGATACGGTATCCGTGGGATCCGTGAAGAAGACACTGGTCGTCCAGTTCGACCAGTCTGCCTACGAAGACATGCTTCAAACAGGGGGTAGCTCTCACTCCCTCTCTGTCCAAAACAATAGGAACCTGCGTAAGGTCTGGATGACCAAGACATCCTCTACCATTCCAGTGGACTCTCCGATCTCTCCGACCAATGAGGTTGTAGCATTGCTCCCTCCGCGCCTTGCGCGTAAAATTCAGTCACCTGTCTCTGGCAGGGCAGACAAAACTTCTGGCAATGCCTCAGCGCTAACCCAGAAGTATACTCCGCGCCTTACGCGTAAAATTCAGTCGCCTGTCCCTGGCAGGGCAAACAAAACTTCTGGTAATGCCTCAGCACTAACCCAGAAGTATACTCAGCGCCTTGCACGTAAAATTCAGTCGCCTGTCTCTGACAGGGCAGACAAAACTTCTGGCAATGCCTCAGCGCTAACCCAGAAGTATAATTCGCGCTCTGCGCGTAAAATTCAGTCTCCCATCTCTCGCAGAAAAGATAAAACTTCGGACAATGCCTCAGCGCTAGTCCAGAAGCCTACATCGCACCCAACGCATAAAATAATATCTCCCGTCTCTGGCGGAATAGACAAAATTCTTGATAAAGCCTCAGCGCCAAATCAGGAATCCCAAATGCGCTCCGCGCATAAAAATGCATCGGTCTTCAGCGGAAGAGCAGATGATCCGTACAACCTACGCAAGGGAAAGAAAGCGGCGGACTACTCAACTTCTCGGCCGTTACGCTAGCAAGGGAATAATCTGCCCGCCCTTCGGATTACGCGAGAAGCTGATGGCCGACTGAGGACATCCTCAACTTTACGCCAACCAGAGCAGAGCTCCAAATTACGCCAGGAGAAGCCCCTCAGCGTAAAGAAGACTCCATTTGCGGGAAGTCACTCTCCTCAGGGATTATCCGCCACTCAGATGGCCAACCTGTTGTATATAGGTGGCACTGGGAAAACTATGGTTCCCAACATCCGCATGCCCACTGATGTGAACAGAAGGAACAAGCCATCATCTTCTTCTTCTGTAACTCCTCCTGACTTGTGCAATTATCTGATCCAGAAACGCAAGGAGAGGAGATCTTCCAGCATGTCTATTATGCCTCCTAGCGAGCACTGTTGTAATAGTCATAGGATTGTAATTAATTGTTGTTGTTCTGAAGCAAAATGGTCAGTTTTCGACCGGTTGAGCTACTCTCCATCTTTCCAGGAAGAAGAGCCCACGCATGCATCTGTGAACATGGCTTCATATATACCTAGAGGAGGGTCGGGCTCAAGATGCCATCCCTCTAGAACTCCGAGCCGAAGGAGATTCAACATGCTCCTTAGGAACACCAAAGCTAGGGTGTTCCAAAACACTCGTTCGAGGTCGCAACAACCGGCTTCGTACTCTTCTAATTCCGATGCTGGGGGTCGCTAGTCTCCCGAATCAGATACCGAAAGTATAGAGTCAACTTCTACAGAGACCTATACTAATCTTTCAATGACACCCAGGGAGATGGAAGTTTATGCCATTAGAGATGAGCGCGAGGAATCTTCCCCGTCCGGGAGCACTGAGCAATGCATCACTATACTGGAGACGTCTCTGAAGGAGATGCAATCCATGATGGAGAACATGCACCAGATGATGCTGACTCAACACACAGCTGCTATGGCTCAAGCGTCGGTCACTCCAACTCAGATACGCATGGGGGTGGACTTACCACCATCCAACATGATCCAAGAGCCTGCTCTAGATCAGGAGTCAACAGTTCTTCCGCCTCCTCACTCAGAGAATGTATTACCTCCCGTCGGAGTCACAATGCAATCAATTCCTCATCACTCCGTGGTCCTGCTACCGGCTGAAGATCCAATGCAGGCAGTACGGGAGTTGAAAGCCTAATTTGATGCCCTGAAGCACAAAGAATAGCTCAAGAAATTGGGAATCAACCAACCTTACCCAGCTATCTGGGAAGAGGTCCCTTTCCCTCATAGATACAAACCATAGACTATGGCTTTGTTCGAAGGAAAAATGTCACCATGTCAGTACATAAACTAATTCAGTATGATGACGGTGTTATTACAAGGGAACGACGCCCTCCTCACTCGGGTGTTCAAAGGCTGTCTCTCAGGGGTAGCTTACCAGTGGTACCGCAGCCTGGCGGACAACTGTATTACTTCTTTCAACGACTTCAAGGCTTTATTCTTTACACGATTCTATGAAAGAGGGATGGACATGTCTATGTCCTCTCTCATCGAAGTCAAGTAGAAGGAAAAAGAGAATGTTCGCACTTTCATCGAATGTTTTCATCAAGCCACTTTGCAAATAACTCTAGGAGTTCCGAACTCGGCATTGGTAGACATCTGCAGGAAGAACCTTCTTCCCGTGATCTCGGTATTCACAGGACCATATCAGTTCCATGATTGGCCCTCGTTCATCATCTCAGCGGTAGCCGCGGAGGACAATAGTCAAAAGGTGCACGATAATGGCATCATGATCTCAGCCTCTGATAAACGCAAAAGGTCATCCTCCAACAGCGACCATCCTCGCAGTTCCAAAGGAAAAGAAGCTCTACCGATCAACACGTCCAGGCAAAAGACTGTGGCCACCACGCAGACGAAACCTGGGACTTCCAGGCCCATTGAAGTATACTCTTTCGACGACGACGATATTCCAAGCATATTCTAATGTCTCGTCAAAAGCGGCAAGATTACCCTTCCTGAAGTGAGACAGCCCAATGAGGCCGGCAGTACCAACAATCCCAAGTACTGGATCTTTTATAGGTACATACACCACCCTACAAAGGCGTGTTATATACTGAAAAGGAAGATCTAGGAGCTGATCGATGCTAAGGCCATCACTCTGCACAACAACGAGAAGATCGTCACGGCCAATATGATCTCCCTGCAATTTGGCAATCTGCCTCCCCAAGAAATCCTGGATGGTGTTATACCTATTTCCCGGACGACGATGACCATCGTTAATCTCCCTCCAGCTAGAGGTCAAAATCATGACCTGCTACCACTAACTACCTAGCGAGGCGAGACTATGTGCGTTCATCCAGATCTGGTGCCAGAGATCGAGAAAGAGACTCAAGCTGCTAAGGCTAAGTCTAAAAAGAACTCAAAGCACAAACCATGTCACATGATTATGGTACACTCGGCATCAGAAGATAAGGTCTTGGCTACTGGAACCCACTCAGGGAAAGCCTACCTCCAGGACTACGGAGCCAGCCAGGAAGATGCATCGACAGACGCTTCAGCTGCTAAGCCTTCAGAACCGAAATCTGTCGTACCAGAAACCGGTCCTTCGAGACCAACTTCGGCGGACAAAGGGAAGCAAAAAGAAGTGCGCTTCGATAAACCTATGAAAAACATTCAAAACAAAGGTTTAGAGAAGCCATACAACTTCGATATCCTGGCCCAACTAGCTAATACACCAGCCAGGCTGTCCATCTTCGAGCTACTCAGGCTCTCTCAGGACACTCGTCAAGCCCTGAGTGAAGCATTGATGCAGGCGGATGCATACTTGACCCAGCTCAAGTCCCCTGATAAAGAACCCGTGACGTGTCCTCAATGCCACAGTGTGATAGAGGTGGTCCCAAACATCACTTTCACTTAAGATGACATGTTGTTAAAACATAACAGGCATGACAGACCCCTCTATTACACCAGGTACGTCGGTTCCATGGAGGTCGACCGGATTCACATAGATCCGAGATCGTCAATCAACATCATTCCTCATAGTCTGCTCAGACCGCTGAGGATTCCTACCAGCGAATTGGCTTACACCACCACTACGATCGTGGGTTTCAACGCCGGAAGAAGTAAGCCGTTGGGGAAAATTCGCCTGAGGATCCATATTGGCAACCTCAGATCGGTGGCTACATGTTATGTCATCGATTTCGAGGTGTCCTACAACATTCTGCTGGGTAGACCATGGATCCACGACCACAACATCGTTCCTTCATCTCTACACCAATGCTTTAAATATGTAGACGCCTGTGGAACAGTACAAACGGAGATTGCTGACCTAAACCCGTTCAAAGGAGTATAATCCTACTACTCTGATGTCGTGTTATACTCTCAAGACTGCACGGAAGAGGTATCAACCGAAGCAGAGAAGGAATCCCACAGGGAGCCAGAAGAACCCTCTGCCAAGCAACCTCTGTCAATCAAGGTGAAAGGACGGACTACTCGTCCAAAAGCCATGGAGCCTACGGCTATCCACCTGAACGAGACCAGGTCAAGAAAAGGGGGTAATCCTCTAGTGATCACTTTGAACCAGAAGCCTCCACCCTTGGTCATTAACCTTCGGCGCAACAGGCAGCCGACTGATGTAGATACAACCGGGAACAAAGTTTCTGATGATAATAAACATCCTCTATTCCAGTATATTGACGCTCAAATTCCAAATCAGGAATCCTCCCCCCGTGACGATATAGAACCTACAGCGCAAAAATTCTTGGAAGCTATAGATTCCTATCATTCGTATATATGGAAGTGGCATCATCATCCAATGTCACCACGATATATGGACCGCATGAGGATTCTATCTTCATTGTCCCGCCTACCTGCAGCAATCAGCATCCAATAGTCTTTGGCCGCATGCGTGATCAACCGACTGTGCAAGAAGATTCTTTCGATAACGATGATGGTAAAATGTAGGTTCACAGATACAGCCCGCAAACTTTGAAGATCATGCAAAGCATGGGTTATAACTTGAAACTGGAACCGGGTCTCAACTACGGGAAAGGCAGACGAATGTCACTGCACGGCGATCCCTACTATCAACGAACTCATTTTGGGTTAGGGTATACAACCTCCCTTGCAACTCCTCAGTCAAACAAGGATGTCTTTTTCTCTTCTCAGAACGGCTCAACGCCCTCCTGTAGAAGCATGAAAAATATGCTGGGAAGAGCTACGCAGCCTCTTGATACAGAGCAGCGTAAGCAGAGGCCTTCAAAGCCATCAGGTGTACAACAGAGTTTTCTCCGCTAAAATACAGCGTGAAGAATAAAACTCAAAGGACCATCCGCATAAGTGCAGTACATCCACGCCGCTCCAGCGTGAAACAGAGTTCTTCATCGCCTCCATGGCGTAAAACTCTTCCGCTCTCAAAGCAGCGTTATAGCGTACGAGGAACGCTTCATCTTTCCCGAAATGAACCTGTCAAGTCACGCAGTGAATCTGACCTCTGACTCCTGACAAAAGGTGATACACGGCTACCCAGACGACGGCTGAAAATGATGGCAGACCCCTCGGGACGTGCCCCACAGTATGATGGCGGATCTCTGCATTTAATACAGAGGATTTGGTAAAGCATCACCGAACCATCGTTTACTGGAGTTCCCTCAGCATAAATCGCTCTTTTGCGTACAAGGGAATACGCCGCAATGTTTTACACAGGCAAACATGAGCTATTTTACGCTCAGCAGCAGACAAACCGCCTGCCACGTCAAAAGCTGTACTTCGTACGGGATTCGAGGCACGTCTCCATGTCTAATTGCACAGAGCGGTGACAGTTTCTCTCAAGATACGTCTCTACGACGGGTGCACAGAAGGCCTGCAGACCTTCGAAACACGCTTCCGCATTTAATGCATAAGATGATGGCAAATCTCTGCAAGAGATTTGGTTATATCTTCAAAAGCCATAATTTTGGCTAAGGCGTCCACATCAGCACGGTATGCAGCGGCTTCTACGTCCATTCAGGATTTGTGCTCAAGCGGCTTCTACGCCCATTCTGGCATGATATGCAGCGGCTTCTACGCCCATTCAGAATTTGTGCTCAAGTGGCTTCTACGCCCATTCTGGCACGATATGCAGCGGCTTCTACGCCCATTCAGGATCTGTGCTCAAGTGGCTTCTACGCCCATTCTGGCACGATATGCAGCGGCTTCTACGCCCATTCAGGATCTGTGCTCATGCGACTTCCACGCCCACTCAGTCTCTACGACTAACTCGGCTTCCATACCTACTCGGCTTCTATGCCTGTTCGGCTTCTGTGCCTGTTCGGCTTCCATGCCTACTCGACTCCTATGCATGTTCGGCTTCTATGCCTGCTCGGCTTCCATGCCTACTCGGCTTCTATGCCTGTTCGGCTTCTATGCCTACTTGGCTTATATGCCATGGTGACGGACATTTGGCTTCTGGGCCAACCTCTTCTACACAATGGATAACTACCCACGTGGCTTTTACGTCGTGATCTTAGTAGCAACAGTACGTGTTGTGTCCCCTTAGTTGGACCCACGTCACCCGCTCAGTCAAAAGATCATCTATACGTAGGCATTGGTTACTTTAACCGTTGTATAAAAGGGTGCTGTACTTTCCACTCCTCGGTTGCTACACCAACGGAGTGGTCACTGTCACCAAAGACTCTATAAATAGAGGCCCCTGTCAATGGGGAACAAGGTCGAAAAATTTGGTCAAGAATACCAATATCAGATCCAAGGTCGACAATTGGAGAAGATCGAACAAGGAGAGAGAGAGAGAGAGAGAAAGAGAGAGCCCGGAGCTCAGGCAAAGAGCGGGGATCGATGACTTCGGCATCGTGCATCCACTCTCTCCTACAACCTTCGAAGCTGCTACCTGTCTTCCACGGCACTTCTTTAATATCGCGTGGTCCAAGGGCTAAAGTGATCGACCGCAGATCAGACACCTATAGCAATTTATACCCAGATTAAATAAATTGTACTCCCACATCCTCGTATAGGATTACATTGTACAAGTTTGTTTATAAACCAAAGGGCGCGGGTTTCGCACAAACCCTGTCATTGAAATACACTTTCATTCTTTCGTTTAATACCACAAACAAGATGGTGACTCTGCTGGAGACGTCTTTCTCTTCTGACGAGGAAGTAATTGCTCAACGCGATGCGGTATCTATAGGAACCGTGAAGAAGACGCTGGTCGTTCATTTCGACCAGTCTGCTTACGAAGACATGCTTCGAACCGGGGGTAGCCCTCACTCTCTCTCCGTCCAAGACAACAAGAAGCTGCGCAAAGTGTGGATGCCCAAGACATCCTTAACCATTTCTATGGACTCTTCGATCTCTCCGATCTCTCTGACCAATGAGGTGGTAGCATCGCTCCCTCCGTGCCCTGCATGTAAAATTCAGTCTCCTGCTACGCGCGGTACAGACAAAACTTCGGGCAAGGCCTCTGCGCTAACCCAGAAGTATCCACTCCGCTTTACGCGTAGGAACCAGTCTCCCGCTACGCGCGGTACAGACAAAACTTCGGGCGAAGCCTCATTGCCGACCCAGAAGTATCCACTGTGCTTTACGCGTAGGAACCAGTCTCCCGCTACACGCGGTACAGACAAAACTTCGGGCGAAGCCTCAGCGCTGACCCAGAAGTATCCACTGCGCTCTACGCGTAGGAACCATTCTCCCGCTACGTGCGGTACAGACAAAACTTTGGGTAAGGCCTCTGCGCTAACCCAGAAGTATCCACTGTGCTCTACGCATAGGAATCAGTCTCCCGCTACGTGCGGTACAGACGAAACTTCCGATGGTGCCTCAACGCCAAATCGGAAGAACAGATCACGCTCCACGCACGAAACAACATCTGACTTCTACGGTAAAACAGATGAGCGCGATGATCTCCGCAAGGGGAAGCAAGCAGGCGAATATTCAGCCTCTCGGCCTTTACGCCAGCAAGAGAACAATCTGCCTACCCTCCGGATTACGCGAGAAGTCGATGGCCGACTGAGGACCTCTTCAGCTTTACGCCAGTCTGAGCGAATCTCCAAATTATGCCAGGCGAAGTCCCGCGGCGTAAAGCAAGCTCAGGTTGCTACTCCTGACCTACGCGAATGCCTAATCCAGAAGCGTAAGGAGAGGAGATCTTCCAACATGTCTATTACGCCCCCTAGAGAGCAATGTTGTAATAGTCATAAGATTGTGATTGACTGCTGCTGTTCTAAAGCAAAACGGTCGATCTTCGACCGATTGAGCTACTCTCGATCTTTTCTGGAAGAAGAGCACGCATATGCGTCCGTGAACATGGCTTCACGCGTACCCAGAAGAAGGTCGAGCTCAAGACGTCATCCCTCTGGGCCTCCAAGCCGAAGAAGATTCGAAGACCTCCTCTGGAGCACTGAAGCTGGGGTGTTCCAAAACACCCGAGCAAGGTCACAGCAACCAGCTCCGTACTCGTCTGATTCCGACGCTGGGGGTCACCAATCTCCCAGAACAGATGCTGAGAGTGTAGAGTCGACTTCTGCGACGACCTATACTAATCCTTCGATGACACCCAGGGAAGTGGGAGCTTACGCCATTGAAGACTAACGCGAGAAGGCTTCAGAAAACGCGGAACAACGCATCACTGTGCTAGAGACGTCTCTGAAGCAAATGCAATCTGTAATGGAGAACATGCACCAGATGATGCTAACTCAGCATGCGACTGCCATGGTTCAAGCGTCGGTCCCGCCAACTCAGATACATGTGGGGGTGGACTTACCACCATCCAACCCAAGCCAAGAACCTACTCTAGATCAAGAGTCAGCAGTCCCTCCGCTTCCAACTGAGAATCCGATACAGGCAGTACGGGAGTTGAAAGTCCAGTTTGACGCCTTGAAGCACAAAGATCAGCTCAAGAAACTGGGAATCAACCAGCCTTACCCGGCTATCTGGGAAGAAGTCCATTTTTCTCCGAAGTACAAACCTCAGACTATGGCTCTGTTCGAAGGAAAAACATCACCAAGTCAATACGTGAACTATTTCAGTATGATGACGGTGTTGCTACAAGGGAACGACGCCCTCCTCACTCGGGTGTTCAAGGGCTGCCTCTCAGGAGTAGCCTATCAGTGGTACCGTAGCTTGGCGGACAACTGCATTACTTCCTTCGAGGACTTCAAAGTGCTATTCTTCACACGATTCTACGAGGGTGGAATGGACATGTCTATGTCCTCCCTCATTGAAGTCAAGCAAAGGGAAAAGGAAGACGTTCGCACCTTCGTCGAACATTTTTATCAGGCCACCTTACAAATGCCTCCAGGAGTTCCAGACTCGGCGTTAGTAGACATTTGCAGGAAGAACCTCCTTCCTATAGTCTCGGTGTTCACAGGACCATATCAGTTTCATGAGTGGCCCTCGTTCATCGTCTCGGCAGTGGCCGCCGAAGACAACAGTCGCAAGACACGCGACAATGGCATCATGATCTTCGCCTCCGATAGAGGCAAAAGGTCATCTCCCAGCGGCGACCATCCTCGCAGCTCCAAGGGAAAAGAAGCTCTGACGGTCAATACGTCCAGACAAAAGACGGCGGCGACCGCGCAGACAAAGCCCGGGACTTCCGGGCCCGTCGAGGTCTACTCTTTCGACGACGACGATATCCCTAGTATATTTGAGTGTCTCATCAAAAGTGGCAAGATCACCCTGCCGGAGCTAAGGCGGCCCCAAGAGGTCGGCAGTACCGACGACCCCAAATACTGCATCTTCCACAGATACGTACACCACCCAACAAAGGTGTGTTACGTACTACAGAGGAAGATCCAGGGGTTGATCGATGCTAAGGCCATCACCCTGCACAATACCGAGAAAACGGTCACAGCCAACATGATCTCTCTGCGGTTCGGCGATCTGCCTCCCCAAGAAGTCATGGACGGTATCACGCCCATTTCCCGAGCCACAATGGACATCGTCAATCTTCCTCCGGCTAGGGATCAAAATCATAACCTGGTACCCCTGACCACCCGTCAGGGCGAGATTATGTGGGTTCATCCAAATTTGGTGTCAGAGCTCGAGGAAAAGACTAAAGCTACTAAAGCTGCGTCTAGGAGGAGCTCAAAGTGCAAACCATGCCATATGGTCGCAAATTCTTCGCCATCAGACGAAGACGAGGTGCTTGCTGCAACCCGGTCAGGGAGAGCCTACCTCAACGACTACGGAGCAAGTCAGGAGGATATACCGGCAGACGTTTCAGCTGCCAAACCTGTAGGGCCAATCCCCGTCATACCGGAAGCCAACCCTTCGAAATCGACGTCGACGAACAAACAAAAACAAAGAGAAGTGCGCTTCGATAAACCTGTGAAAAACATTCCGAACAAAGGTTTTGAGAAGCCGTATAACTTTGACATCCTAGCCCAACTAGCTAATACACCGGCCAGGCTCTCCATCTTCGAGCTACTCTGGCTCTCCCAAGACACTCGTCTAGCCTTGAGTGAAGCACTGATGCAGGCGGAGGCATGCTTGACCCAGCTCAAGTCTCCCGACGAAGAACCAGTGGCGTGCCCTTAATGCCACAGTGTGATGGAGGTGGTCCCAAATATCACCTTCACCCAAGACGACATGCTGTTAAAACATAACAGGCATGACAGGCCCCTCTATTACACTGGGTATATCAGTTCTATGGAGGTTGATCAGATTCACATAGATCCGAGATCATCGATCAGCATCATCCCGCACAGTCTGCTCAGACCATTGAGGATTTCTACCAGCGAACTGGCTTACACCTCCACTACAATCGTGGGATTAAACGCCGGAAGAAGTAAGCCGTTGGGGAAGATTCGCCTGAGGATCCAGATTGGCAACCTCAGATCGGTAGCCACATGTTACGTGATCGATTCAGAGGTATCCTACAATATCTTGCTAGGAAGACCGTGGATCCACGATCACAACATCGTTCCTTCAACTCTACATCAATGTCTTAAATATATAGACCCCCAAGGAATGGTACAAACGGAGGTGGCCAACCTAAACCCATTTAAAGGAGTAGAGTCCTACTATTCCGATGCCGTGTTGTACTCGCAGGACCACATGGAAGAAGTGGCAGGCAAGACAGAGAAGGAATCCCACCGGGAGCCAGGAGAACCCTCTGCCGCACTACCGCTGTCGATCAGAGTGAAAGGACGAACCACTCGTCCAAAAGTCATAGAACCCATGGCTATTCACCTGAACAGATCCAGCTCAGGGAAAAGAAGCAATTCTCCAATGGTTACTCTGAACCAGAAGCCTCCACCTTTGGTCATCAACCTTTGGCGCGACAAGCAGCCGACCGATGTAAACACGACCAGGAACGGAGTTCCAGATGGCAATAAACATCCTCTTTTCCAGTACATTAATGCTCAGATTCCAAATCAGGAACCCACTCCCCGTGAGCGCTATCCCCTAAGAAGAAGACGAGAAAGTCAATATCAGTATGATGATAATCTTTCTCAAAGGAGACATAAAGACGACATTTACCCAGAGCCAATGGCATATACGACGCATCTGCAGTCGATATAGCTAAACCATGCCTTAATGACGCAATGCGAATCGACATGCCTGGAGAAGGAGGTGGGCCGACCGACATCGCCGAGAGTTCTGTCAGGCCTCCACCAAGACGTGGTCGAAGTTCATCGGCCGGAATCTCGCCAGACGCCCTCACTGACGCGGCAAGAGTCATGCCCGCTGCTGGCCTCGGGAAAGATTCTCCCATCTGCCTCGGCCACACAGACAATCTCGCTCCGCTACCTGGAGCAGTAGCCGCCACAGCCACCTCTAACAAGGATTCTCCGGCATCGACGACCGGAACTGTAGGAGGCCCCTCTCTAGAAGGCGAGGAACCTCCAGCCAAAGAATCATCCCCGATGTAGGGAGAGGCAGGCTCACTCCCAGGAGCCACAATGCCAGGAATACGGAGAGGACGAGCAACCGTCTCCTTCCTCCTCATACGAAGAGAAACTTCCTTCAGAGCAGAAGCCCGTCGCTTCCCCGAAGGGACTACCAAAGCCCTCGCAGGCAGAGGTACTTCGCACCTCGGCACCGACACCAGAGCCTCGTCCGGAGTACCAGACTCCTCACCTTCGTCCGAAGAAACCGAAGGGACGTCAACTCTTCCCCCAGGCTTGGGAGAAGGCATCCGGAAGCTTCCACGCACGTCAAAATCACGATGGAAGGTATTAATTGCCACGTAAAACTGGGCGTAAGAATGGAGAATGCGAAGCTCCGTGGAGGTTGTAACGACCGGCACAATGAAGGTTGCCCTCGTACAACCCATGAGGAAATATCGCCACCCTTTAGCTCCATCAATGAGTCCGCCCCTGGACCTAAAGCTGGTAACGGCATTGCCCATATGCAGCTGATCGTACCCAAACTGCCTGGCAAACCGACTAGGCAAGTAGGGCTCGAAGAAGCAGTGATCTTCGCTCCTGTACAGCAGATGGGAGGGTCTAATACAGACCAACCAGTTAAAAACTTCCGGGGAAAGGTCAGTCTTCTCTCCACCTGAATCCTCAAGCCGCACCCCTGATTGATTACGATGCACGGGGGGAGCAGTACAGAGGAGCTTCCAACCGTGGCTGAGGTTCAACACCAGCCGGCAGTCTAAAACTGTGCTCACATTCCAGGAGGAATCCTTGTAATTCAGCAAAATTATACCCCCCGAGCTGCTACCAGACCGAGAAGACATCACCCGAAGATTGTGGAGAATCAACCATCCCATCAAGTATAGGTATGGTAATTCCACCCTGGGAAAACTCTCACGTCGGGCTTCGTCGACGAGCAACCCGTCAGTTATGGCTCTCAAGCCAGCCTGTATAGGGCACACCATGGCAGGAAGCAAGCCCAGTCTTGCCCCAAACACCAGGCGCACTGCCGGCCACAGGATGTTCCGGTGAATGCAGTCCGCGGACGCGGTACCTGGCACCACTACTCGGCGCAGCCATATGGAGAGGAAACCAGCCAGCTGGGCTTCCTTAGACAGAGGCCTGCGACAGCGCCTCAAGTAACTACAGGCCTTAGTGCCTTCCGGGTAATTTCCTACCCCCTCAACAAGAATCTGATTCGGAGCTACAGCCTCCTCCATAAGAGTCTCCACAACCTGGGCACTAAGCACGCCCAAACAGTTCACGGGCTCATTCTTGCCACCCGAGGCTTTCTCCGACCTGGCGGCCCTGGCTCGGTGGAAGAAGAGGTAGGACATCCACTTGGTGGTGTGAGCCAAATCAGACGGCTCATTATAAAAGGCGGTGCACGCGAAGTATTGACACATCAGCTCCTGATATACTTCCGCCACCCGAGGGTCCAAATCCCCCAACTCCCGGTTAGTGGGAACATACTCTTCATATGGAGTATCCCCCATCGGCAGTCTTGAGACAACTGCCATCTCGTGGAGCGCCAATCCCAACTCCCCCAGTGGAGTAGCAAAGGTTCCGGTGAGCGGAATGTATCGCTCCTTCAGCGCCAGGAATAAATTAGGGTTCGGAGGCAACCCGACGCTCGTCGCACTCACAGCGGCATATAGTCCAATGCCCTCCAACTCTCTCCGGAAGTGCGTCAAGGCCCAGTCAACTAGGCATCTCCATCGGGAGTTCGTTGGGGCGATCCACCCATTGCACGGAGGATTCTCCTTGGGATATACCCCACCTCGACCCATGAAGTCGTTGCAGAAGGTCGGCAATTGGACCGGCTGGATCACCCAGCTATCTTCACTTGGAACACTGCCCGGGCACAGTCCTCTGAACAACGTCACAACGCCGGAGGGACGACTGACGAATGACCCCTGGTCAGCTCCTTTCAGATGAAAAATCTTCCCCGACTTGCCGTGAAGATCAGGAGTCAGCATCCACGACATCTTCCTAGGATGCGTCGCGTGGAAGAAGGCCGAGATGGGATAATCCCTCGGCATCGTTGGCAGGTATAAAACTAAATTCCCAGCTGGGAAGACCCAGGGCTCCCTCTTAGGCTTCGTCTGGGACTGTTTGTCGATCATGTCCCCAAAAAGAAAAGCCGGCTTTACGTACGGCTCCCCGTCTACATAAGTCAGAGGCTCCCCGTTGATCATGCTCAGCAGCATTCGCTCGCCCTGAGCCGATATTAAGACCCTCCTTCCTTCAGGGTACTGGGGTCCGGAGATAGGGAATGCCACGTGGGACAGATCCTCCACGTAGTTCGAGTGCAGCATCCCAGCAGCGGAGCCCATCACCTCGGCCAGTGGACTCACCTAAGTCAACTACAAAAGTGCAAGGAAAATACATCATCACAAGTCTTGCACGAACATACAGACCGAAAGAAACAACAGTCTGTGCTCTACGCAGGATTGTGCAAAACTGGCAATTTTACGCCGGAGGTCCCCCCCATAAGCGTAAAATTCAAATTTTACGATATACCCCAATTTTCGGTAGCCAGAGCTTCTACGCTCAGAACTACGAAAATATGGAGTCTTTACGCTGACACATTAGAAATGTGGACGTAAAAGATAAAAATGCCTCCGTGCATCATCTTCCTCAAGAAGAGGCTATCAACACAGAAGACGACCTAGCGTGGTCACGTTCAACGTGTGCGAAGGATTTTTTGTCGTTTTTGTCACCCCGAAGGCTTTACCTCTAAGACCGGGTGCACTGCTCGTCGGCAGGACACTTCGCTCAGAAGGAAGTTTGCCTTGACCGACCAAAGACTCCCTCGCTGGGGCGGAAGAATGAGAAGAGGAACCTATACCCTTTCCCTTAGCGGAGGAGGTCTGTTTCGACGCCATTTTCTGAAGACTCGAGATGCTCGGAGAGAGAACGAAGAAAAACTCGAACAGTCGAAAGCTCTCTTTCGCAGAAGACGGATAAAAAGTTTCTCTCTCAGAAAACTTGGGATATATAGAGTTCGGGCCGACTCTTTAATCCTCAGACGGACTCCTCGAGACCCTAAACAAATCTCGCAAAATTAAATAATGGGTTATGATTGGATGCCACATCAGTCCACTAACCTTGAAAGACGGACAGTCAGCAAATTCAAAAAGTTTTTCGTGCAAAGACGGTTCAGCAGGTCCTACGCTGAAGGAGCTTTCTACGCTCGACAGCAACAGATCTACGGTTTTACGCTCGCAAGCTATAAGTCTATAGTTTTATGTCCGGATGCCTTTGTGCTCAGTAGCTTTTACGCTCGAGAGGCCACAAATCTACGACTTTAAGCTCAGCAGATACCAAATCGATGATCTCACGCTCGGTGGCGCTCAGTTTTCGCTCAGAAGCAACAGATCCGCAAGACTTCACGCTCGGAGAAATTTTCTTTTCAGGAGCTACAGATAAACAGTTCTACGCTAAAGGAGCTTCCTACCCTCGACGGCTACGAATCTACAACTTTACGTTCGACAGCTACAAGTCAGGTTTTTGGCCCGGATGCCTTTGTGCTCAGTAGCTTTTATGCTCGAGAGGCCACAAACCCAAGATTTCACGCACAGGAACTACAAGTCTACGATTTCACGCTCGATGGTGTTCTACGCTAACAGGCTACAGATATACAGTTCTTCGCTAAAGGAGCTTCCTACGCTCGACGGCTACGAATCTACAACTTTACGTTCGACAGCTACAAGTCAGGTTTTCGGCCCGGATGCCTTTGTGCTCAGTAGCTTTTATGCTCGAGAGGCCACAAACCCATGACTTCACGCACAGGAACTAGAAGTCTACGATTTTATGCTCGACGATATTTTACGCCCGAAGGCTACAGACTGATGATTTCTCGCTCTACGACTTTCCGTATATTCGAACAGTCCCCAAGACGGTCAATTACAGGAGTTCACACAGAAGATACTCCTCCTCGGCCTCAACATATCCCAAGTACCCGAAACATACAAGAGTTCAAACATTGAGAAATTACTCTTCTCGGGTCAATTGGAGGTTCATCCAGACTCCAGTCTGAATATCTCGTCTATCAAAAGATGGCAACTCAGTTTTGACAGCCATTCCTCGACCCTGTTCCAAGGGATTTTCGAGAAGTCACTCTTGAAGACGAAGACTGAACAAAAAATTTTGTCCATCAGAAGTTCAGAGCTCTACGCGGTTCCTCAGTCCTAGCAACAGGGCAGTTCTAAAAATGTTCAAAATGCTCTACAGCATTCTATGGACTACTCGCTATGCGTAAAGGACAGGACCTAGCACTCTTTCTACAGAGTCGGCGTACAGATTCAAACGTGTTGAAGCTGCACATATTCAGACTTCACAGCAATGTATGGCAAGATGATCATATGGAGAAGAAAGACAATTTTATTAAAGATCAAAATCATGATTACATATGAGGGAAATCCAATCTATAAGGGTTTTCTTTTCATTTTCATGATTACATCTGAGGGAAACTCCGTCTACAAAGGAGATACCCCCTCGTCGTCTGAAGATCGCCTAGAAGCTGTTCTGACAGGTTCTTCCTGGGCTTCAATTCTTCATCCATCTCCTCCGGCAGTCGGTCAGCTCCAGCAAACTGACCGACATGGCAATGATCACCGGCGGGCACGACAGAGTTGGGGCTCGCATAGATTTTGCAGATCCCATGCACCGCGTGCCGCTCAAGCCAGGACAGAACGAGTCTGTCTGACTCTCGTCACCGGAGGGCATCGAGAGAAGGTGCGGCATGCCAGCCGCTGTGGTCAAATACGACCCTTCCTCTCTCCTGGGGCAACGCCATACAAAGTTGCTGATTATCCCGAGCAAGGGAGGCTAAGATATCCTTCCATGATCGATCGTTGCAGTGGACACTTGCTCGAAGATGTCGTCTTTTTCGGCTCCTTACACGCTGGAAGAACATGATCTCCTTCTTCCTCAAATTGACCCGGCGAACTCTGGTGATCATCTCTGCGTGGTGATGAAGATGTGGGGAGAATAGGCTAACTCCCCCAGCCTTTTATAGGCAAAAAAGATCATAGCGGTCCCCCATAAATCTGCCATAAAGTCTGTACCGACCGTTTCAACGCTCCATTCAGAAATATTTTGAGTTACAAGGGGCCATTCATGCTTCGTTCAAAGCGTTTCAAATTCCAAGAAATTTAAAAGCTCTGAAAGGGGTCTTGTAGAAGCATGAAAAATACGCTGGGAAGAGCTACGCAGCCTCTTGATACAGAGCAGCGTAAGCAGAGGCCTTCAAAGCCATCAGGCGTACAACAGAGTTTTCTCCGCTAAAATACAGCGTGAAGAATAAAACTCAAAGGACCATCCGCATAAGTGAAGTATGTCCAGGCCGCTCCAGCGTGAAACAGAGTTCTTCATCGCCTCCATGGCGTAAAACTCATCCGCTCTTAAAGCAGCGTTATAGCGTACGAGGAACGCTTCATCTTTCCCAAAATGAACCTGTCAAGTCACGCAGTGAATCTGACCTCTGACTCCTGACAAAAGGTGATGCACGGCTACCCAGACGACGGCTGGAAACGATGGCAGACCCCTCGGGACGTGCCCTACAGTATGATGGCGGATCTCTGTATTTAATACAGAGGATTTGGTAAAGCATCACCGAACCGTCGTTTACTGGAGTCCCCTCAGCATAAACCGCTCTTTTGCGTACAAGAGAATACGCCGCCCTGTTTTACACAGGCAAATATGAGCTATTTTACGCTCCGCAGCAGACAAACCGCCTGCCACGTTAAAAGCTGCACTTCGTACGGGATTCGAGGCACGTCTCCACGTCTAATTGCACAGAGCGGTGACAGTTTGTCTCAAGACACGTCTCTGCGATGGGTGCACAGAAGGCCAGCAGACCTTCGAAACACGCCTCCGTATTTAATGCATAAGATGATGGCAAATCTCTGCAAGAGATTTGGTTATATCTTCAAAAGCCATAATTCCGGCTAAGGCGTCCACATCAGCACGGTATGCAGCGGCTTCTACGCCCATTCAGGATCTGTGCTCAAGCGGCTTCTACGCCCATTCTGGCACGATATGCAGCGGCTTCTACGCCCATTCAGGATCTGTGTTCAAGCGGCTTCTACACCCATTCTAGTACGATATACAGCGGCTTCTACGCCCATTCACGATCTATGCTCAAGCGGCTTCTATGCCCATTCTGGCACGATATGCAGCGGCTTCTACGCCCATTCAGGATCTGTGCTCATGCGGCTTCCTTGCCCACTCAGTTTCTACGACTAACTCGGCTTCCACGCCTACTCGGCTTCTATGCCTGTTCGGCTTCTGTGCCTGTTCGGCTTCCACGCCTACTCGGCTCCTATGCATGTTTGGCTTCTATGCCTGCTCGGCTTCCACGCCTACTCGGCTTCTATGCCTGTTCGGCTTCTATGCCTACTTGGCTTCTATGCCATGGTGACGGATATTTGGCTTCTGGGCCAACCTCTTCTACACAATGGATACCTACCCACGTGGCTTTTATGCCGTGATCTTAGTAGCAACCGTACGTGTTGTGTCCCCTTAGTTGGACCCATGTCACCCGCTCAGTCAAAAGATCATCTATACGTAGTCATTGGTTACTTTAACCGTTGTGTAAAAGGGTGCTATACTTTTCACTCCTCGGTTGCTACACCAACGGAGTGGTCACTGTCACCAAAGACTCTATAAATAGAGGCCCCTGTCAATGGGGAACAAGGTCGGAAAATTTGGTCAAGAATACCAATATCAGATCCAAGGTCGACAATTGGAGAAGATCGAACAAGGAGAGAGAGAGAGAGAGAGAGAGAGCCCGAAGCTCAGGCAAAGAGCGGGGATCGACGACTTCGGCATCGTGCATCCACCCTCTCCTACAACCTTCGAAGCTACTACCTGTCTTCTACGGCACTTCTTCAATATCGCGTGGTCCAAGGGCTAAAGTGATCGACCGCAGATCAGACACCTATAGCAATTTATACCCAGATTAAATAAATTGTACTCCCACATCCTCGTATAGGATTACATTGTACAAGTTTGTTTGTAAACCAAAGGGTGCAAGTTTTGCACAAACCCCGTCATTGAAATACACTTTCATTCTTTTGTTTAATACCACAAACACCTCCGACTCATCTCATGCTCTCGAGCGAACATTATTAGTAAATATGGTAGTGACGGATTCCTTCGAATCAGACGAACAAGAGTCTGAACTGTTTAAGAATGACGATTGGGCTTAGCAAATGGATACAAAATGGGAGTTTCGCTTCGAGCAGAGAGAACCTCCTACTGAAGACAAAGTTATCCAGATTGACGTCAGGGATGAACTTTTGCCAAAGCCGATATTTATCAGTAACAATCTTTCCGAAGCAGATAGGGAAGAAGTTATCCAGCTGATAAAAGAATATATCGAAGTCTTTGTGTGGAATTATGAGGACATGCCAGGCCTTGATCCAAAGGTGGCTACTCATAAGCTCAATATATTTCCCGATTCGAAGCCTGTGAAGCAGCACCAACGCCGGTTCCGCCCGGACATGATAGACGCCATTGAAGCTGAAGTCAAGAAGTTGATAGCCTGCAGCTTCATCCGTGAAGAACAACATCCCGACTGGGTCGCCAATGTTGTCCCGGTCATGAAGAAGAATGGAAAAGTACGTGTCTACATCGATTACCGAGATCTGAATGCAGCCTGCCCTAAAGACGAGTTTTCTCTTACCATCATATACGTCATGATTGACAATACATGTGGTTTTGAACATATGTCTTTCATGGACGGATTCTCAGGATATAATCAAATAAAGATGCATCCTGAAGACGAGAAGCATACTGCCTTTCGGACACCACTAGGGGTATATTGCTATACGGTCATGCCCTTCGGATTGAAGAATGTCGGGGCTACGTACCAACGGGCTATGAGTAACATATTCCATAAGTATTTACGCAAGATGGTGGAATGTTACGTGGACGATGTAGCTGTCAAAAGCCGCCTCAAGGATACTCACATCCAAGACTTGAAGACAGTATTTGAATTGATGCGCCAATATCAACTCAAAATGAATCCTACAAAGTCCTTTCTGGGTGTATCCAGTGGTAAATTCTTGGGATTTGTCATTACCGCCAAAGGTATTCAAGTGGACCCTGATAAAGTCAAGGCCATCTTAGAAATACGACCGCCCCGTAATCTAAGAGAACTCAGGGGATTTCAAGGTCGTCTGGCTTATATCTAGTGATTCATATCCAACCTCTCTGGGAGATGTCAGCCCTTTTCTCGCCTCATGAAGAAAGGTGTATCCTTCGTATGGGATAAAGCCTGTCAGCAAGCATTCGGCGACATCAAACGCTACCTCACTAGCCCGCCAGTTCTGGTATCTCCAGTCATAGGAAGACCATTTGTGCTGTATGTTCGAGCGATGGATCATTCTCTCGGAGCTCTTCTCGCACAAAAGAACGATATGGGTCACGAACAGGTTATCTACTACCTCAGCAGGATGATGGTCAGAGCCGAACACGGATACAACCCAGTGGAGAAAGAATGCTTGGCTCTGATGTTCGCTATCCAGAAAATGTGGCACTATGTCACAGGCCAGACCATTCACATCATCTCCAGGATCAATCCTCTTCGGGTACTGATGAGCAAACCAAGTATTCTCAATTCCTGACTCGTGACTTGGGCGATGCTATTAATACCATATGACATGGTGTACGTCCCTCAGAAGTCCATCAAAGGCCAAGCACTGGCTGATTTCCTAGCTGCTCATCCGATCCCGGAGGCCTCCAAACTGTACGAGGACATTCCCGACGAAGTTGCAGAATGTAATTCCGCAATGGAAAGTGACGTATGGCAACTATTCTTTGATGGCTCCTCCAGGACTGGTCCCAAACAAAACGTGGTATCGGGAGTAGGAGTTGTCCTGGTTACTCTACTAATCAGGCTCCAAGTCGCTAAGGAATTGGGCATCGAATCTTTGGAAGCTTTCAGTGATTCTCTGCTGATCGTCAATCAAGTCAGAGGAATATATGAAGTCCGGAATCCAAACCTCATCCCCTATCACCGAGCAACGGTCGAGATAGCCATGACATTCAAAGGATTTTTCCTAGAGCATGTACCTCGATCTCAGAATCTGGAAGCTGATGCCCTAGCCAGTCTAGCTGCGGATTTAGCTACCCCTATAAGAAGGCAGAATTTGGTAATCCTTCTTAACTGAGATTTATTCTGTGTAAGAAATAACTTTCACATAGAACACAACAATGCAGTGGACACAGATCTTTCAAAGAGAGACTGGAGAAGTCCCTTTATAGATTTCGTAGCATACGGAATCTTGCTAGAAGGCCCTAAAGAAGCAGTATCTGTCAAAAGACGATCATTGCGCTTCTATTTCGACGCATCTTCACAATGTCTACATCGTCGATCTTATGACGGACTATTATTACGATGTCTCTCTGGTGATGAGGCACATTGGATGATCTGTGAAGCTCACGACGGCGTATGCGGATCACATTAACCTGGTCCTAAGCTACAGGATCGCATCAGGAGAATGGGCTATTAGTGACCTACTATGATCACAGATGCAATAAAGTATGCAAGACAATGCAGAGCCTGTCAGGTTCATGCAGACTTTATCCATCAACCTCCTGAGTATCTACATCCTATGGTTGCATCCTGGCCTTTCGAAGCATGGGGTATGGATATCATTGTTCCTATTCACCCGTCTTCATCCAGAGGTCACCGGTTCATACTGGCCATCACCGATTATTTCTCTAAATGGGCAGAGACGATCCCTCTTGCTGAGGTAAAGGCATCTATTATGATCAGCTTCATCAAGCATCACGTCATTTATCGCTTCGGGATACCCCGGAGGATAATTTATGACAATGGGCCATAATTTATCAGCCAAGCATTTTATCGATTTTGCGATAAAAATTGGATACAAAATATGGCCTCAACGGCATATAATCCTGCTGCTAATGGTTTGGCGGAAGCTTTCAACAAAACCATTATCAAGCTCTTGAAAAAGTTTGTCTCTTCAAACAAGAGGGATTGGAATGAGAAGCTGGGAGAGTGTCTCTGGGCATACCACACAAAGGTACGAGCACCGACAGGTTGTACCCCATTCTCGTTAGTTTATGGGAGCGAAGCAGTTCTCCCCATCGAGATCCAAATTCTGTCACTCAGGATAGCCGTGGCTAATGAGTTGACTCAGGAAAATAATGATCGACTAAGGCTTCAAGAACTAGAAGGATTAGACGAGAAATGCCTCCAAGCTCAACAGCGCATCGCTTTCTACCAAGCACACATTTCCAGGGCTTTTAACCAAAAATTAAAGGAAAGAGTGTTCAAAGTCGGCGAGCTAGTTTTAGCCGTAAGAAGGCCAATGATTCTTACTCACAGGAGTAAGGGAAAGTTCCAGCCCAAATAGGAAGGCCCTTATGTGATCGGGACGACATTCTCAAACGGCGCTTACAGGTTAGCCAAGCCTAATGGAGACTTGTTAATGGCTCCTATCAATGGCAAATTCCTGAAAAGGTACTATGCTTAACCTCCTCTGCTCAAATAGAGTATAATGAAGGTCTTATTCTGACAAAACTACTTCCAAAACGAAACTAGTTGGATCGTATTCCATCATGTTCATATTACCTCTAAATAGATATATTTAAACTAATTTGGAACTGCAAGACCTATCACGTCCATATTACCTCTGATAGTGTTTTGTGTACAAATTTTAGCTAAAAGCATATTCTATCATGTCCATATAACCTCTGAATAGATATGTCCCGCTGAAACTTACCGAGAGTATATCATGTTCATATTACCTCTGATATCACTTTTACCCAAACTTGTTATTTATATTCCAAAATGATGGGTCCACAAAGTCAGATAAGAGTCTCTTTATTACTTCAGAAAGAGCAAAATTATATGAAAAGCAAAAGTACATTATTTGGGGGGAGCAGTCAGGTCGCGAAGCTGCTGCGCCAGTGCGACCATCTTATCAGTCCTGGAATCCAAGACATCAGCGCAAGCCCGCTCCAGCCGTGCCTCATCGTTGCTCAGGAGGGACAGTTCGGCTCTAGCCCGAAGAAAACCAGCACGGGCGGCTTCTGCACGCGCCAAGTTCTGTTATGCTACGCCCAACCGGCTATCCGTTACACCTAGAGCTTTCGACGACTGAGAAGCCCACTCCTTTGCCTGACCAAGTTTCGTTTCCAGCCGGCGGACCCTCGCTACATTCCCTTCATGCTCGGCCTAACACTTCGTTTAAAGAGCAAGGGACTCCTCCAGGACGGCTTTTCCTTCATCCATCTCCTGCTGATGTGTCTGGATGGATTTATTCACACCTGCCATCTGTTCGGCAAGCCGTGCAGTCATGGAGTCGTATCTAGCTTGGACCAGATCTTCAACACTGTCTCGAGCTAGCTGCAAGTATTCGTTAATGGGTTGCTCTAGACCATTAACTATCTCCTCCAGTGCATCAGCTACCCCAGTGTTATTGAATTCTCGGATCGGCACTATCGCAGACCGGGAGGACCTCTTCAGCGACGCAAAGCTCAGATTCTTTGTCAACACCATTGATATTAACATTTTCAAAATGGTATAGAAGATACCGGTGTACTGCTCGGTCAGTACAGCTAGATCCGGATGGACGCTGGGGGTGGCCTCGATATTGGCGAATCCCCCTCCAGGAACATCCTCAGACGATGTTGCCACGGTCGTCGCCTCAACAGGTGGTACGACAAAAGAAGAAGCGCCAACACCGGACGAGGATACCAGCATACTCAAAGGAGGCATCATCGCAATGACGGGCTCGTCCTCCTCTTGAGATATCGGAATCTCTTCGACAGGCGAGCCAGCACCCGAAAGTGTCTTCTCTTCAAAGTCAGGCACCTCCATGTCGCCGCCAGGTCCTGACACAGAGCCAAAGAGCGCATCTACACTGCCCTCCCCGAAGATGTCTTCCCCTGAAAAGAAGACAAAAGGAAGTTAGTGTCGAAATGATGATTAATTTTCCTAAAAAGAGGCGTGAAGACGACATTTACCCATGGCCGACGGCATATATGTCGCATCTGCAGCCATTACAGCTAAATCATTTCTTAATGATACTAAGCAAGCTGTCATACCTGGAGAAGGGGGTCTGCTAACTGACGCTAGCAAATAATCTTCCAGGTCCTCGTCAAATTCCAACCGAGGCTCATCGGCTGGAATTTCGCTAGGTGCGCTTACAGGCACGGCATGGGTCCCTTCCGATGCCGATCCGCATAGAGGTATACGAAATCTTGTTATACCCAGCCCTGTAGGTGACCTCGTTCCACTACCGAAGTAGTAGCAACGACGTCAGCCTCCAACAGAGATTCTCCGGCACCACCAGCCGGAACATTAGAGGGTCCCTCTCTAAAAGGCGAGGAACCCCCAATCAAAGAATCATCCCCAACATGGGGAGATACAGGCTCACTTTCAGGAGCCTCAATACCAGGAATCCGGAGGGGACGAGCAACCGTCTTCTTCTTCCTCTTACGAGGAAAAGTTTCCTTTGGAGCAGGAGCCCTTCTCTTCCCGGAGATTACCAAAGCCCCTGCAGGCAGAGGTACTTCACCCCTCGACACCGCCAACAGAGGCTCATCTGGATCGATGGATTCCTCACCCTCGTTAGAAGAAACCGAGGGAACTTCGACTCTTCCCCAGACTTGGAAGAGGGCACCCTAAAACTTCCATGCATATCAAAATCGCGATGGAAGGTGTTCGTTGCCACGTAGAACTGGGCATACGAGTGTAGGATGTGCAGCTCTGTGGAGAGGGTAATGACCGGCACGGTAAAAATTGCTCCAGTGCAACCCATGAGGAAGTATCGCCAGCCTCTCGCTCCATCAATGAGTCTATCCCTGGACCGGAAGCTGGTGACGACGTTGCCCACGTGCAACTGATCATACCCAAACTGCCTGGCAAACCAACTAGGCAAGTAGGGCTCCAAGAAGCAATGATCTTCACTTTTGTACAGTAAATGGGAAGGCCTAATGCAGACCAACCAATTAAAAGCTTCAGGAGAAAGAATTGTCTTCTCTCTACCTGAATCCTCAAGCCTAATCCCCGATTGATTGCGATGAACAAAGGGGACAGTGCAGAAGAGCTTCCAGCTGTGACTGAAGCCCAGCACCCGCCGACAGTCTATAACCGTGGTCACGTTCTAGGAAGACTTCTGGTAGTTCAACAAGAAGCTACCCCCCGAACTACTGCCAGAGCCGGGAGACATAACCCAGGGGTTATGGAGAATTAACCACCCCATCAAGTACAGGTATGGTAATTCTACCCTGGGAAAGCTATCGCTCTGGGTTTCATCGGCGAGCATCCCGTCAGTCATGGACCTCAGGACAACTTGGATGCGGCATACCATGGCAGGGAGCAAGCCTAGTCTTGCCCCGAACACCAGACGCACTGCAAGCTATAGCGTGTTGCGGTGAATGTGGTCCGCAGATGCGATGCCGGGCACTACTACTCGGTGTAGCCATATAGAGAGGAAGCCAGCCAGTTGAGCTTCCTTGGACAGAGGCCTACGGCAGCGCCTCAAATAACTATAGGCCTTAGTGCCTACAGGATACTTTCTTATCCCTTCGTCGAGGAGCCGGTCCGGAGCCCCAGCGTCTACCATGAGATCGTCGACTACCTGAGCATTGAGCACGCTCAGAGGATTCACAGGCTGATCCTTGCCCTCCAATACCTTCTCTGGCTTAGCAGTCCTGGACCGGTGAAAGAAGAGGTAGGACATCCATTTATTGATGTGAGCCAAATCTGAGGGCTCACCATAAAAAGCGGTGCAAGCAAGGTAGTGGCACATCAGCTCCTGGTACACTTAAACTACCAGAGGGTCTGCATCCCCCAGCTCTCGGTTCGTGGGAACATACTCTTCATATGGAGTATCCTCCATCGGCAGTCTCGAGATCTCTGCCATCTCATGGAGGGCCAATCCTAGCTCCCCTAGTGGAGTATCAAAAGTCCTGGTGAGTGAAATATATTGCTCCATCACCGCCAGAAATAGGTTAGGGTTGGGAGGTAACCCAACACTGGTGGCACTCACACCTTCGTACAGACCAATGCGCTCCAGCTCAGTCTGAAAATGCTTCAGGGCCCAATCAGCTAAGCGAGCCCATCGAAGATTTGTAGGGGTGATCTACCCACTGCACCGAGGGTTCACCTTGGGGTATACTCTCCCGTGCCCCATGAAATCATTGCAGAAAGTCAGTAATTGCACCGGCTGGATCACTAAACTGTCTTCACTTGGGATACTGCCTGGGTA
The DNA here is from genome assembly GCA_036927795.1 of Iris macrosiphon. Taxonomy (NCBI): domain Eukaryota; kingdom Viridiplantae; phylum Streptophyta; class Magnoliopsida; order Asparagales; family Iridaceae; genus Iris; species Iris macrosiphon. Next base: position 99,873,170 of record JAYESA010000006.1, read on the forward strand.
TAGTCCCATGAACATCGTCACAGAGCCGGAAGGGCGGCTGACAAATGACCCCTGGTCAGCTTATTTCAGATGAAAGATCTTCTCCGGCCTGCCGTGAAGATCGGGAGTCAGTGTCCATGACATCCTCCTGGGATATGTAGCATGGAAGAAAGCCGAGATGGGATAGTCTCTCGGCATCTTGGGCAGATACAAAACTAAGCCCCCGGCAGGGAAAACCCAGAGTTCTCTCTTGGACTTCGTCTAGGACTGCTTATCAATAATGTCCCCGAAGAGAAAAGCCGAATTTATGTACTGGTCCCCGTCTATGTATGTCAGGGGCTCTCCGTTGATCAAGTTCAGCAGCGTTCACTCGCCCTGAGCCGATATCAAAATTTTCCTTCCTTCGGGGTACTGGGGCCCGGAGATAGGAAATGTCACGTGCGACAGATCCTCCAGATAGTTGGAATGCAGCATCCCAGTGGCAGAACCTATCACATCAGCTAGCGGAGACGCCTGCAAGTCAACTGCAAGAGTGCAAGAAAAACACATTAGTTCCTATGAACTAGACATTACAGATCTTGCAGCATACGCTAAAAATCAACAGTTTATGCTTTACGCCAAGTTTGTGAAACTTGAGCTTTTACGCTGGAATCCATTTCCTAAACGTAAAATTCTAGATTGGCAGTATACGGTCTGTGCTTTACGCCAGACTGATAAAATTGAGTTATTACGCTAAAATTTTCATCCAGAAGCGTAATACTCAAATTTTATACTCAAACTTTCGACAGTCAAAATTTTACGCCAGACTGTAAAAAATATGGAGTTTTTGCGCTGACACATTAGAAATGTGGGCGTAAAAGATAAAATGTCTCTGTGCATCATCTTCCTCAAAGAGGTTATCCGCACAGAAGATGACCTAGCGCGGTCACGTATAACGTATACGAAGGATTTTCAGTCGTTCTTTTTCCCAAAAGCTCTACCTTTAAGGCCGGGTGCACTACTCGTCGGCGGGATACTTCGCTCCGAATGAAGTTTGCCTCTTTGCCCGACCGAAGACGCTCTCGCTTGAGCAGAAGAACGAGAAGAAGAATCAGCCCTCTTTCCCTTAGTGGAGGAGGATTGTTTCGAGGCCGTTACTAGAAACTTTGAAGACTCATAGAAGAAACGAAGATAAACTCAAACAGTCGAAGGCTTTCTTTCGTAAGAGACGGATGAAAAGTTTTTCTCTCAGAAACTTGGGATATATATAGAGTTCGGATGGACTCCTCGAATCCTGAACCAAATCTCCTAAATAATATGATTGGGGACTACATCAGACTATTTACTTAGAGAAGGCGGACAGTCAGCGAATTCGAAAAGTTTTCGCGCAAAGCAGATTCGTGGTTTTTACGCTAAGGAGCTTTCTATGCTCGACAGCTACAGATCTACGATTTTACACAGGCTATCAGTCTATGGTTTTACGCCCGGATGCCTTTGTGCTCGGTAGCTTTTACGCTCGAGAGGCTACAAACCTACGACTTCACCCTCAGCAGCTACAAATCTATGATCTCACGCTCGATGGCTTTTTACGCTCAGAGGAAACAGATCCACAACTCCACGCTCGAAAAATTTTCTTTTCAGAAGCTACAAATCTACAGTTTTTACGCTAAAGGAGCTTTCTACGCTCGACAGCTACAAATCTACGGTTTTACGTTCAAAGGCTACAAGTCTATGGTTTTACGCCCGGATGCTCTCATGCTCGGTAGCTTTTACGCTCGAGAGGCTACAAACCTACGACTTCACGCTCAGGAACTACAAGTCTATAATTTCACGCTCGGTGGCATTTAGTTTACGCTCAGAGGCTGCAAACTTATGATTTCACGCTCTATGGCTTTTCGCATATCTGAAAAATGCACCGGCCAGTACAGTACATCTGAACAGTTATCAAAGGTGGTCAATTGCGAGAGTTCACATAGAAGATACTCCTTCTTGACCTCAAGATATCCCAAGTAATCGAAGCATACAGAGTTCAACATTGAAAATTACTCTTCTTCATGGGTCGATTCAAAGTTCATCCAAAAATCTAGTCTGAATATTTTGTCTGCAAATTCAAGATGGCAACTCAGTTCTTGACAGCCATTCCTCGCCCTGTTCCAAGGGTTTTTCGAGAAATCATTCTTGAAGATAAAGTCTGAACAAAAATTCTGCTTATCAGAAGTAAAAAACAACAGTTCAGAATTCTACACGGTTCCTCATTCCTAACAGCAGGACAGTTCGAACACTCGACTGCTAAAGTGGCTTTCTGCGCATCCTTAGTTATGCGTAAAAGATAGGACAGGACCTAGCACTCTTTCCATACAGAGTTGGCGTAAAGTATCAAACGTGTCGAAGCTATACATATTCAGATTTCACAGCAAAGTATGGGAAGATGATCATATGCGAAGAAGAAAGATGATTTTATTAAAATTAAAAGCATGATTACATGAGGGAAATCTAGTCTACAAGGGTTTCTTCATTTTTCATGACTACACATAAGGGAAATCTCGTCTATAAAGGACTTCCTCATCGTCGTCTGAAGATCGCGTCCAGAATCTATTCTGCCAGGTTCTCGCATGGGCGGCAATTCTTCATCCATCTTCTCCAGCATTCAGTCGGTGTCCGCAAACTGACTGACATATTGGTCAACGATGGAAGGATACAAAACTGGGCATAGACCCATCCTCCAACAAAGAAAAGTAGAGTAAATCTGCTTTCCTACATCCAGCGCCGTGACAGATTGAGTTGAGATATTTTACCCAACTCAATCCTGGACAGCAGCCAGTTTGCCTGCCCTCGTCCAGAGGTAACGGGAGAAGGCACCACTTGCAAGCAGCATGGTAAAATATGACCCTTTCCTCTCTCCCGAAGAACCACCATACAAAGTTGCTGATTATCTCGAGCAAAGGAGGCTATGATATCCTTCAATGATCCATCGTTGCAGAGGATATTTGCTCGAAGATGCCGTCTTTTTCGGCTCCTTACATACTGGAAGAGCATGGTCTTCTTCTTCCTCAAGTCGACCCGATGAACTCCGGCCATCATCTCTGTGTGGTGAAGGAAATATGGGAAGTACAGGAAAACTCCTCAGCCTTTTTATAGGCGAAAGAGATCACACCGATCCTCAATAACTCTGCCATAAAGTCAGCCTTAAAAGAGCGTGTCAGACTTGACTGGTTCAAAAGCTCCATTCAGAGCGTTTCGAGTTACGAGGAACGGTTTATGCCTCATTCAAAGCGTTTCAAATTACGAAGAATTTAAAAGCTTTGAAGGGGGTCTTGTAGAAGCATAAAAAATACGCTGGATAGCTATACGCAACATATTGAGGCAGAGCAGCGTAAACAGAGGACCTCGGAGCCATCAATGTGCAACATAACTTTTTTGCTGAGCACAGCATAAAATATGAGCTCAAGGACCATCCGCGTAAAGCAGTATGTCTATGCTACTTCAGCATAAACAGGGTTCTTCATCGCCTTTATGGCGTAAAACTCATCTGCTTTCAATACAGCATTGAAGTGTATGAGGGACGCTTCGTATTTCCCGAAATAAATCTGACAAACCGTACAGTGAACCTGACATCTGACTCCTGACAAAGAGTACTCCACGACTACCCAGGCGACGGCTATAATGATGGCGCGGTACTGCAACACATGTTGTCATTTACTGTCATTTCCTTGTCGTAGACCGCTTCTACACATACAAAGGAGTACTCCGCCCAGTTTTACACAGGCAGATGTGAGCTGTTTACGCTCCGCAGAAGACAAACTGCCTGCCACGTCAAAAGCTGCACTTCGTACGGGATTCGAGGCACGTCTCTGTATTTAAAGCACCGAATACTGACAGATGCCCGAGGCACATCTCTGTACCTTGCGCAGGCCAAGTGATAGACCTTCAAAATACGCCTCTGTATTTAATGCACAGGATAATGGCGGATCTCCATATTTAATCCTGGGGATTTGATTAAATGTTACCGAACCGTCGTTTAGTGGCATCCCCTTTGCGTAAACTACTTTTACGCAGACAAGGGGATACGCTGCCTAGTTTTACATAGGCAGACATAAGCTTCTTACGCTCCGCAGAAGACAAACAGGCTGCCACATCATCAATTTCTCTTTGTACAAGGTTCGAGGCGTGTATCTGCATTTAATACGCAGAATGATAGTAAATCTTCGGGACAACAAATCTTCAAAGACACACCTCTGCATTTAATGCGCAGGATGGGGGCAGATCTCTACATTTAATGCATGAGATTTGATTATATCTCCAAAAGCCGTAATTCCGGCTAAAACGTCCATATCAACTCGGCTTCTACGCCTACTCGGCTTCTACGCCTGCTCGACCTCTATGCCCACTCGGCTTATACGCCTACTCGGCCTCTATGACCACTCGGCTTCTACGCCTGCTCGACCTCTATGACCACTCGGCTTCTACGCCTACTCGGCTTCTATGCCTATTTGGCTTCTACGCCTACTCGGCTTCTATGCCTATTTGGCTTCTATGCCATGGTGACAGTTATTGGCTTCTACGCCAACCTCTTCTATACAAGGGATAACTACCTACGTGACTTCTATGCTGTGATCTTCACAGCAGATATATGCGTTTGTCCCTTAGTTGGTCACGTGTCATATGCTCACTCAGAAGGTCATCTATACGCAGGCATTGGTTATTTTAAACCGTCGTGTAAAAGGGTGCTGTACTTCCCACTACTCGGTTTCTACACCGACTGAGTGGTCACTGTCACTAAAACTATATAAATAGAGACCTCTATCAACAGAGGTCAAGGTCGAGAAATTAAAAGGAGGATTAGAGGTCAAAAGAGAGAGAGAGAGAGAAGAATCCAGAGTTGAGACAAAGAGTAGCGATTGACGACTTTGGCATCGGACATCCACTCTCCCTCGCAACCTTCGAAGCTTCTTCTGTCTTCTACGACACTTCTTCAACATCGTGTGGTCCAAGGGCTAAAGTGATCGACTGCAGATCAGACACCTATAGCAATATTTACTCAGATTAAATAAATTGTACTTCGATATTCCTCCTGTAGGATCAAAATTGTACAATCTTGTTTGTAAACACCGACGAAGTTCGAGCGGGGTTTTCTTTAAAATAAAGGACCTTGTCATTTCTCGTACCTTTTACTTTCGTTTATTTTTATCCGAAATAATCCTCTCAACCAATTTCGATTTCAACTAGAAACTCGACCACTGGCCTTCTGCTCCGGGCATAATGACCTCTATACCCAACTGCTCTAGATCTCTTAACAGATATTGCTGGGTAGTCAAAAAGAATGCCATGGGCCTCCTGCTCAATGCGTCAGCTACCACATTGGCCTTTTTCGGATGGTACTGTAGCTCAATCTTAAAGTATGTCATCACAACGTCTTTGTCTCTGGTTCAGTTCCTTCTGAGTATAAACGTACTTCAGGCTTTTGTAATATGTGAATATCTCCACCCGCTCTCCGTATAGGTAGTGCCTCCCAAGCTTCAGGGCAAAGATCACTACGGCAAGCTCCAAGTCATGAGTGGGATATTCTTCTCATGGGTCCTTAACTGCCTAGAGGCATAGGCCACAACCTTCCCATGCTGCATCAAGACGCATCCTAATCCCTTCCCGGATGCATCGCTGTAGATCACGAATCCTCCGGGTCCAGAAGGTATAATCAAGATAGGTGCAGTCGTTAGACGCTTCTTCAGCTCATCGAACGTCGTCTGACACTCCTTTGTCCAGGTAAACTCCTGCTCCTTGTGGATCAAGTGGGTCATCGGCTCTGCGATTCTTGCGAAGTTCTCTACGAACCCCCGGTAATATCCGGCAAGTCCTTAAAAACTCCTCACCTCTGAGACGTTGGTAGGGTCGGCCACGTCTCTACTGACAAAATCTTTGATGGATCTACCGAAATGCCATCTCCTGAGATAACATGTCTGAGGAAAGCGACACGGTCTAGGAGAAATTCACACTTGCTCAGCTTGACATAAAACCTCTCACGCCTCAGTGTTTCTAACACTAGCCTCAAGTGTTCTCCGTGCTCCTCGTGGCTCTTTGAATACAACAACATGTCGTCGATGAAGACTACCATGAATTGGTCCAGATATTGGTGGAAGACCCTGTTCATTAGGTTCATAAATACTGCGAACGCATTCGTCAGTCCAAAAGGCATCACCAAGAACTCGTAGTGACCATAACGAGTCCTGAATGCCGTCTTTGGAATATCTTCTCTCCGCACCTTTACCTGATGATAACCCGATCTTAAGTCGATCTTCGTGAACACTACTGTCACTACCACATTCCGAAAACAGGGGTATTTTCGATTTTTTTCAATATTTAATATTATGTTATTTACAATTAATTGATTGCATGATAGTGTATTTGATTTAAATAATTTTGTGCGATGTGTGATTAAATATATAATTATATGCATTGTTAATTATTTTATTTTAGCTAGCAGACTAGACCTAGTAGCCAGTAGTTGAGCACCTGTCGGAATTTATGGAATTTTGAGGTTAATTGTTTTATTTTAGAATTTATTTATTGGAGGTGTAATTAATTACTGTATTTTATTTAATATTTTTGCGCATTGCCTTTGCTTCGATATTTGGAGCACTATCCAGACTTTTGTCTTCCAACAAATTTTACCATCTTGCCCTAAACATGCCCGCCTTCAAATCTGCTATTTTTGCAACTCATAATTATGCTTCCTGTACATTGTTTGTAGCCGCATAAAAATCGTCGCGGACATTTATTCTAAAATCCCTATTTTGTATCGTTGTGCGTTCCAATCGAAAATTGGAGGCCATCTTGACCTATTTTTCGTGCGACCCAAATTAGGGTAATATCCTGTTCCGAGTCTTCTTCAATATTGGTATTGATGACTTGATCTGATTTTGACCCCATGTACTCCTAATTAATTGTTGAACACAACTTGCATTTATTTCTATTTAAATTGAGGATATTAATTAAACCAATTATAAATCCCAATTTAATTCCAGTGCCCTGTTATTTAAGCCCGTACCAATCATACTGTGCCCCCTGACCCTACAAAACACCGGACCCCGAATCGCCCGCCAAATTTTCGTCATTTTATGTGGTTGTGCAATTTCCCAAATTTAAGGGGGTTAAAATGCAAATTGACATTTTGTGCCAACACTCAATTATTTAAACCAATGAGGGAGCCTATTAATTTTTTAATTAAAAACCCTCATCCCTACATGAATTATTTCCTCATGTTCAATCCTAGCCACCCATTCCAGGGATGCATCCTCACCCTCCATCAAACACCCTCTCTCCTATATAATATCATGTCCCATCCTAAACCCTAATCCCAAGAAACCTAGATTTTCTCCCACCTCACAAGCCTCCTCCATCCTCACGTAGGAAACCAAACTCCTTCTTTCTTTTCTTCCTTTCTTCTTCTATTTTCTTCTTCTTCCTCTCTCCTTCTTCTCTTTCTTTTATATTTTGAATTTGAATTCATTTTGGGGGGGGAGGGGGGAACACTGTTCCCTGTGCACCGGCCATTCTCAGCCGATCCCGGCGGCTCTGTGTACTCCCGGCGGCTGCTCCTTCTCTTCATTCCCCCTCGCGAGCATCCAGTCCAGCCGGCCGAGTCCCCGTCCCGGCGGCTACCCCGCTGCTCCAGCCGGCCGAGTCCCCGTGCTGCAGCCCCGACCCTCCTCCATCCTCCCTACGACTTCCCTCCGGCGCCGAGTCCCCGACCTCAGCAGGCGGCTGCTCCCATCCCCCTCTGCGTCTCCGGCGGATCCCCGACTCCCTCCGACCCGCACTGCTCTCCGGCGATTAGCGCAACTCCGGCCCGGCGCTGTCCCTCTGCTCCGGCCGCTGCCGCTGCACAGTCCGGCGCTGACTGAACTCCGGCCGAGCCCCGCTTCCCATCTCCCTCCACCTGTGCACATCAGCCCGTGCTCCTCCTCCTATCCCACCATCAACTCCCCGGCGGCCGTACTCTGGCGTCCGGCGAGCCTCCCAAGCCCCCTTCAGTGAGTTCTCCTTCTTCATCTCCCTCTTCCTCTGCTTATATATATATATATATGAATGTATATATTTATATACGTACGTATATACGTATATATAAATAGTATTATCTAATTAATGTTTTAAATACGTAAATTAGTATAGCATTTATTAATTAATATTTAAACACCTAATGTATAGTATAATTAATGTACGTATATATCTAATTAATATGTATGTTAGTGTGTATATATCTAATGTATATATATATTTAATGTGGATAAATGTACATGTATATATATACAATGTATGCAAGTATGTATTTGCGTAGGTATAAATGTGTAATTAGTATATGTATTTAATTTAATTGTATATATATAATTAATGTAAAGTATTTATATATTTAATTAATGTGAAATTAGCATATGTATATTATTTATTTAATTTTTGTTTAATATGTATATATGTATAATATATAAATACATTGGTAATGCATGTTTTAAAAGAGGTATATTGGTATATATTCAAATAAACGTATTTTGGTGTATAGTACGTGTATTTCAATTAATATATATACATATGTATTCTGGTATAAAATATATCATAGTTGGTATTGTATATATATTTGTATATATATTTGTGTATATATATATATACTTAATACATTTTTTCAAATATGTATTATTAGCATAAATGTATATATATATACATATATACTTTGTACATACAATTAAAATATTTTCTATATATATATTCTAAAAATGCACTTTTACACATATATGATATGTACGCATTTTGACATGTGTTAATATATAAATGAACGTATTTTGGTAAAAATACAACTGTAGCAGTGTATTTATATTGGTATATATATTTTAGAGATATACATATATTAGGTTAAATTCTTTTGTGTGTATACAAGTATTATTTACTAAGTTTATACATATATGCAAGTATCACTTATTTTAAAAGTATATATTGTAGGTATTTAACCAAGGTGTATGTATTAAATTTAACTGGTATAAATGTATATATATTATGTGTGTAATTATTTCGATATATATATTGATATATATATTTTGTATAAAACCTTAGCATATTTAATATATATATACTTATATTTTGTATATGTATTTAATTTGATGTATATATTGTAAGTACATATGTTAATTAAGATGTGTATAATTATGTATCTATCTACTGGATGACCCTAGTTGACTAGTGCCCTGCCTGGCATAGCCCTGAGTTAGTATTTGTTGTGTGTTAGTATAGCTTCTGATACAAGTGTTGTAATTGTGATATGTTTATAGGACTGTTGGTTTACCCAGGGGATACTCTGGAACAGGACATCCATAAATACCAGCTAAGGACCCAAGGCAAGTACATTCTCTGATAATTTCCAATTCTTTAATAATTTCTATAAATTCAACAATCATGAAATGTTATATCTGAATCTTTGACACTGTGCTACACGGACTAGTATAGCTTGGATCTGCAGTCATGAGATGTTACCTTGATTATCGTATTGATATTGTACACGACATGTATATTAGACATCGTACATGATAGACTTGACTTGCTCGTGTATCGTGACGTGTCATGATTGGATCCACAATACTAGTTGGGGGCGGGGAAATTGCTAGTGAGAAATGTGATCAAATACCTATCGTACAAGTTTATATTATTGGTGTTAATCATTCGCCTCACGCATGATTAGCCAGGCCATGTAGCAATCGTACAAGTCCCAAGCCGATCACATTTCAAAACTATAATTTCAAACACTTAGAATAGTTACAGTTCTCTATTTTAGATCATATGCTACATCATCCGTATATGATACTGTCCCTTGTTTCTTCCATTTTTATACATGCACTGACTGTATCATATTGTCTATTGCCTGTCTCTTTACATTGCCTGTCTCTCTTAAATTGTCATTACATTTATTTTACTGTCTTCCCAGTAGCTAGCATGACATGTTTTATTGTATTATAGACATTATCAATTAATGGAACTGTTATTTGAGAGTGTTGCTTTGCTCCTTCCTGACCGGAAATATTTTTCCAGACTATGCCTTAGAGGACCGCTGTTCGACACTTTATGGACCATATAGTGAGTAGCTGCAGACTTGATAGTAGTTGTGATTCCAGGAGGTCTAGCTGGAAATTACTATTTTTTTGTTAGTTCTTTAAGTAGACTATTTGGTACCGGATTTGTCTCCGGCATTTTAATAATTCTTGGATATTGTTGAGTTAGAATATTACTTGTGGATTTGTGTTGTGTTAAATTTTAGTTTTATTATTCGAAATCTTATCGTGCTGTAATCCTGTGATTGAGTATATGTTCATCTTATTTGTGTCATCCGTGCCTCCTAATGGAGATTGGATGCTTGCGTGACATTAGTTAGATAGTATCATGACCTTGACAGCGTTCTACCGTCGATGCTGCGGCGTAGGCTGGACGTACCCACGCACTCGTGCCCCTAAACCGGGTGCGGGTCGTGACACGTTTTTAGTGGTGGCCCATGCAGGTCAGACTTCGCGAGTTGTGCGATGTCGTAGTAGTGTGATATCCTTGTTATACTACTGCGTGCCTGCTATAGGACATAGGACATAGGATACTAGGATGAGAGAGGATACTCAATCACAATTATTTGAGAGATTCCTGGGATGACCCTTGAGAATCTCATTATAAATTCCAATTTAAATCCTTTCCCCTTGTTTTCTTCCGTTCTCACTTATTGATATTGAGTTTGATCCTTGTTGACCAGTTGTTAACTTTAATTCCTGATATCGTTGTGGAGTTTGATTTCATATTGAGATGAATTTTACGGACTACAATTTATGGTATCATCTGATGACATATATTGATGAGGACAGTGAGAAAGGTAAAACGTCTACTTTGGTTATGGAACCTAGAGTTTATCGCAGCCATATTAGCTGTCGTGACGAGAACGTAGGAACCTGACTTGGATGTACAAACTGTAGTTATGAAACTTAGGGTCTCTCGCAGCCATACCGGTTGGCGTGGTGAGGATTCTAGATGACATGATTATAGAGTTGCATACCTTAGTTAAGGAACCTGTCGTTTATCGCATCTATACTTACTGGCATGGCGAGGATTCTGTGTGTCATGATTTCTGGCAGACGTGTATGATTATCAGGTTGTATCTTAAATTGGTTCTTAAAGTACCATCTCAAGACTTACCTATTTTCTGTTATTCCAGGACTTTGTTCCATCGCTTCTTTTCTTTACTAGCGGTTAAGATACCTTCCGTCCTCAATCCAGTTCTTTTGAACTCACATTCTCTAAGGATTCCTTGTTAAAATTTCTAATTTAAATCATTCCTTGTTCCGTCCATTCTCACCTATTGATGTTGAATTTGCTTGTTGTTATTGATTAGGTATTAAATTAGGATTTTGGTTTCATTATAGAGTTGATTTCATATCAAGGTAAATTGCAGACTGATTTATGGTACTATTTGATGATGCCCGTCAATGAGGATAGTGAAAATGATTAACATTAGAGCTATTGGACTACAGAAGGTGGATTTAAAATTTTTAATTGAAGATTGAAAATGAATTTCAAATTTTTGAATTCTGAGAAGGTTGAGATATTATGTTATTAAAATCTTATTTTGAAGATTTCAATGAATTGCAAAATTTTGAAATTGAGGAGTTGAAATATGGTTAATAAAATTTTATTTTCAGACTCAATTTGATGAACACAGACAAGTCTGTAAGGGTCTTTTAGTGATTAAGTTTCATTCAGTATTTAAATAATTGACCTTGAGGAAAGTGTATGCATTTACTTTAAATTTTATTCAAGGAGTTATTTTTGAGGAATTTTATTGAGGATAAAATCTTATAGAGAGAGAGATATATTATAATATAAGTAGATAAGATGCATGTGTAAGGACTTGTTGGCTTGAGCATGATTGAGATCTCACTGTCAACTGGCTTGGGTGTTCAACTAGGATTGTATTAGAGAGAGAGAGCAGTTGTTAGTATGGTGTGTTGCAATTGATATGCACTTGAGTGATAAGAATAACTAGTAGCAACGATTGCAGTAGGTAAGGAAGCTAGCAGTGAGTATGCTTGTAGTAGAGTGTGGTACCTAAAGAGATAGAGGTATCAAACTTTACATGCATCATTTGACCTATGACTATGTTAGAGATAGAAGATACTACAAGTAATATGTTAGCAGGTTCTTTCTTTTCTTTCCTCATGTTCTTTTGTCTTCTGATTGATTGATACCTTAGTACCGTAGCTTGTATGCATGATTTCTTGTTATAATGTAGTTAGTAGTACCCCTGATACAGAGACTGCAATACCATGACAAAAGACACCCTGATCATACATATTTCCCTTAGGTTGCATGTTGAATGGTTGTAGGTAGAATTCTCTTAGACTTTGATTGTTGAGGATTTAACTGTAGTAAAGATTAACGAAGAGGTTATGACTTGACAAAGAGAGACAAGGTGCCCTAAAATTTGAGGAAAAATATTAAATTAAATAAAGAGTTGGGAATTTAATATGGCATAATTGAAGTTTTGTTAAATCATTAATTTTTAAGAAGATTATGAAATGATTGAATTTATCATTGAATTTGAGGAATTTAAGAAGGCTATCGATATATTTATTGGACTACAAGTTATGAACGTATATTTTGAATATTGTATTGGAGGTTTCATAAGTATTACATCGTTGCATATTATGTGGAAAAAAAAAATCGAGGAATAAGAACACAAATGGATTAGTGTTGAATTCAAATTTTGGGATGAGATTCAATTTTTGAAATATGCATTGATTGGATTTCAATTAGAGGATTGAATATTAAATTCTTGTATTTCGTTATTAACTTAAAATTTTGGAGGATATTATGATAAGAATGGGATTTGATTATATTTGAAGATTTTAGGGATATGACATTTATAGAATTTTTGAAAGAATTCATTGTGAAATAACAATATGGAGTAGTTCATGATTATATGATTTGAGGAATTTAATTTTGATGGTAGTAAATAAATAAATAAAACAATCGAGGATTTAAAAAATTCGAGGATAAACGTTGATTTAAATAAAGGGCCAATAATTTAACATGGCAGGATTTATGATGTATTAATTCCAGGAAGGATATGATATGATTGAGGTTATCATTAGAATTTGAGGAAATTAAGGAGATTGTCATTAAATTATTGGATTGCAAGTTATGAATTTTAGAACTTTATATTGGGATGTGACATTTGGAGAATCCTTAAATATCATATTGTTGAGTTTTTGAGGAGTGGATATTAAATTCTGAGTATCGAATTAGTAGCTAAAAACTTTCAAGGAATTTTTTGTTGGACTTTGAGTTTACTTGAAGATTTTTCAGGGTATACAAATAATTTTAGATTTTTGAAATTGTGGAAGACCTTGTGGATTATTCATGGTTGATGAATTTATTGAGGGAATAATAGTGAGTATGATTTAAACACTAGTATGAGGATTTTAAATTTTGAGGACGAAATTCTTTTAAGGTGGGTAGACTTGTCACTACCACATTCCGAAAACAGGGGTATTTTCGATTTTTTTCAATATTTAATATTATGTTATTTACAATTAATTGATTGCATGATAGTGTATTTGATTTAAATAATTTTGTGCGATGTGTGATTAAATATATAATTATATGCAGTGTTAATTATTTTATTTTAGCTAGCAGACTAGACCTAGTAGCCAGTAGTTGAGCACCTGTCAGAATTTATGGAATTTTGAGGTTAATTGTTTTATTTTAGAATTTATTTATTGGAGGTGTAATTAATTACTGTATTTTATTTAATATTTTTGCGCATTGCCTTTGCTTCGATATTTGGAGCACTATCCAGACTTTTGTCTTCCAACAAATTTTACCATCTTGCCCTAGACATGCCCGCCTTCAAATCTGCTATTTTTGCAACTCATAATTATGCTTCCTGTATATTGTTTCTAGCCGCACAAAAATTATCGCGGACGTTTATTCTAAAATCCCTATTTTGTATCGTTGTGCGTTCCAATCGAAAATTGGAGGCCATCTTGACCTATTTTTCGTGCGACCCAAATTAGGGTAATATCCTGTTCCGAGTCTTCTTCAATATTGGTATTGATGACTTGATCTGATTTTGACCCCATGTACTCCTAATTAATTGTTGAACACAACTTGCATTTATTTCTATTTAAATTGAGGATATTAATTAAACCAATTATAAATCTCAATTTAATTCCAGTGCCCTGTTATTTAAGCCCGTACCAATCATACTGTGCCCCCTGACCCTACAAAACACCGGACCCCGAATCGCCCGCCAAATTTTCGTCATTTTATGTGGTTGTGCAATTTTCCAAATTTAAGGGGGTTAAAATGCAAATTGACATTTTGTGCCAACACTCAATTATTTAAACCAATGAGGGAGCCTATTAATTTTTTAATTAAAAACCCTCATCCCTACATGAATTATTTCCTCATGTTCAATCCTAGCCACCCATTCCAGGGATGCATCCTCACCCTCCATCAAACACCCTCTCTCCTATATAATATCATGTCCCATCATAAACCCTAATCCCAAGAAACCTAGATTTTCCCCCACCTCACAAGCCTCCTCCATCCTCACGTAGGAAACCAAACTCCTTCTTTCTTTTCTTCCTTTCTTCTTCTATTTTCTTCTTCTTCCTCTCTCCTTCTTCTCTTTCTTTTATATTTTGAATTTGAATTCATTTTGGGGGGGGGAGGGGGGAACACTGTTCCCTGTGCACCGGCCATTCTCAGCCGATCCCGGCGGCTCTGTGTACTCCCGGCGGCTGCTCCTTCTCTTCATTCCCCCTCGCGAGCATCCAGTCCAGCCGGCCGAGTCCCCGTCCCAGCGGCTACCCCGCTGCTCCAGCCGGCCGAGTCCCCGTGCTGCAGCCCCGACCCTCCTCCATCCTCCCTACGACTTCCCTCCGGCGCCGAGTCCCCGACCTCAGCAGGCGGCTGCTCCCATCCCCCTCTGCGTCTCCGGCGGATCCCCGACTCCCTCCGACCCGCACTGCTCTCCGGCGATTAGCGCAACTCCGGCCCGGCGCTGTCCCTCTGCTCCGGCCGCTGCCGCTGCACAGTCCGGCGCTGACTGAACTCCGGCCGAGCCCCGCTTCCCATCTCCCTCCACCTGTGCACATCAGCCCGTGCTCCTCCTCCTATCCCACCATCAACTCCCCGGCCGCCGTACTCCGGCGTCCGGCGAGCCTCCCAAGCCCCCTTCAGTGAGTTCTCCTTCTTCATCTCCCTCTTCCTCTGCTTATATATATATATATATATATGAATGTATATATTTATATACGTACGTATATACGTATATATAAATAGTATTATCTAATTAATGTTTTAAATACGTAAATTAGTATAGCATTTATTAATTAATATTTAAACACCTAATGTATAGTATAATTAATGTATGTATATATCTAATTAATATGTATGTTAGTGTGTATATATCTAATGTATATATATATTTAATGTGGATAAATGTACATGTATATATATACAATGTATGCAAGTATGTATTTGCGTAGGTATAAATGTGTAATTAGTATATGTATTTAATTTAATTGTATATATATAATTAATGTAAAGTATTTATATATTTAATTAATGTGAAATTAGCATATGTATATTATTTATTTAATTTTTGTTTAATATGTATATATGTATAATATATAAATACATTGGTAATGCATGTTTTAAAAGAGGTATATTGGTATATATTCAAATAAACGTATTTTGGTGTATAGTACGTGTATTTCAATTAATATATACATATGTATTCTGGTATAAAATATATCATAGTTGGTATTGTATATATATTTGTATATATATTTGTGTATATATATATATACTTAATACATTTTTTCAAATATGTATTATTAGCATAAATGTATATATATATACATATATACTTTGTACATATAATTAAAATATTTTCTATATATATATATTCTAAAAATGCACTTTTACACATATATGATATGTACGCATTTTGACATGTGTTAATATATAAATGAACGTATTTTGGTAAAAATACAACTGTAGCAGTGTATTTATATTGGTATATATATTTTAGAGATATACATATATTAGGTTAAATTCTTTTGTGTGTATACAAGTATTATTTACTAAGTTTATACATATATGCAAGTATCACTTATTTTAAAAGTATATATTGTAGGTATTTAACCAAGGTGTATGTATTAAATTTAACTGGTATAAATGTATATATATTATGTGTGTAATTATTTCGATATATATATTGATATATATATTTTGTATAAAACCTTAGCATATTTAATATATATATACTTATATTTTGTATATGTATTTAATTTGATGTATATATTGTAAGTACATATGTTAATTAAGATGTGTATAATTATGTATCTATCTACTGGGTGACCCTAGTTGACTAGTGCCCTGCCTGGCATAGCCCTGAGTTAGTATTTGTTGTGTGTTAGTATAGCTTCTGATACAAGTGTTGTAATTGTGATATGTTTATAGGACTGTTGGTTTACCCAGGGGATACTCTGGAATAGGACATCCATAAATACCAGCTAAGGACCCAAGGCAAGTACATTCTCTGATAATTTCCAATTCTTTGATAATTTTTATAAATTCAACAATCATGAAATGTTACATCTGAATCTTTGACACTGTGCTACACGGACTAGTATAGCTTGGATCTGCAGTCATGAGATGTTACCTTGATTATCGTATTGACATTGTACACGACATGTATATTAGACATCGTACATGATAGACTTGACTTGCTCGTGTATCGTGACGTGTCATGATTGGATCCACAATACTAGTTGGGGGCGGGGAAATTGCTAGTGAGAAATGTGATCAAATACCTATCGTACAAGTTTATATTATTGGTGTTAATCATTCGCCTCACGCATGATTAGCCAGGCCATGTAGCAATCGTACAAGTCCCAAGCCGATCACATTTCAAAACTACAATTTCAAATACTTAGAATAGTTACAGTTCTCTATTTTAGATCATATGCTACATCATCCGTATATGATACTGTCCCTTGTTTCTTCCATTTTTATACATGCACTGACTGTATCATATTGTCTATTGCCTGTCTCTTTACATTGCCTGTCTCTCTTAAATTGTCATTACATTTATTTCACTGTCTTCCCAGTAGCTAGCATGACATGTTTTATTGTATTATAGACATTATCAATTAATGGAACTGTTATTTGAGAGTGTTGCTTTGCTCCTTCCTGACCGGAAATATTTTTCCAGACTATGCCTTAGAGGACCGCTGTCCGACACTTTATGGACCATATGGTGAGTAGCTGCAGACTTGATAGTAGTTGTGATTCCAGGAGGTCTAGCTGGAAATTACTATTTTTTTGTTAGTTCTTTAAGTAGACTATTTGGTACCGGATTTGTCTCCGGCATTTTAATGATTCTTGGATATTGTTGAGTTAGAATATTACTTGTGGATTTGTGTTGTGTTAAATTTTAGTTTTATTATTCGAAATCTTATCGTGCTGTAATCCTGTGATTGAGTATATGTTCATCTTATTTGTGTCATCCGTGCCTCCTAATGGAGATTGGATGCTTGCGTGATATTAGTTAGATAGTATCAAGACCTTGACAGCGTTCTACCGCCGATGCTGCGGCGTAGGCTGGACGTACCCACGCACTCGTGCCCCTAAACCGGGTGTGGGTCGTGACAACTACTGCTCCTGCTATCTGACCAACTCCTTGCTCGATGGTTCCCCGCATGTATTCGAACTCTGGGTGATCTGGCAGTCTCAAAATGACACTACCCCTCCGGCAATCTAGTATAGCATTGTACTGGCTCAACCAGTCCATGCCTAGCACAACGTCGAAGTTTGGCATCAGGAATACCAAAAATTGTGCTCTCATCTCTCGACCACACACAACTACCAAGCACGTTCTAATAGTGCTGTTAACTGGTACGATGCCTCCTCCGGTAAGAATCTTCCAACTCTTAGGTAAGGAGGAAGTAGCAACTCTATGCATAGCTATGAAACTACTAGATATGAAAGATAGTGTAGCACCAGAATCAAACAACGCAGTCACAGGTAATGATGCAACTAAAATGGTACCTATGATAGCCTCCCCTTCTGGTTCCTCCTCAATCGCTGCTAGTGCAAAGGCCTGTTCGTGCCTCTGCCCTCCGGCTTGCTGTTTGGCTCGATTAAAATGTGCCTCCTGGGGGGCCAAGGGTGGTCCTCTCTGAAATCCTTCGGGTACTGGTGGACGTTGACCTCCTGGCAGAGATAATATCCTCAGGACTGGTGCTGCTAGCCTTTGTCCTGTCTGCGGTATTGCATCCCTGCGCTGTGGGCAATCTCTGGCAAGGTGCTGACTCGCTCCACATATCATGCACAATCCAAGCTTCTTCGGGCAATCTTTGATAATGTGTCTCTTCTTGCTATAATGGTGACAAGTCGAAAGCTCCTTATGCTGGTATGGCACTGTCCTCTGCTGTGTCTGCGCTCCCGGACAATGGATCGGTCCTTCTGCTCTGGGCTGAGCTCTGGCTGGTACAGTCGTGCTGGAATGCCTCGCTCCTCTACCAATGGCCTCCTGGATCCTCGCCTTTGAAAGAACCTCCTCATAAGAGATCCTCACCTGGGTGGTGGTGTACCTCTGTAGCTCAAAAGTCAGGCCGTGATAGAATCTTCTGGCCTTCTCCAGGTCATTGGGTATCAAGGTGGCACCAAATCTGCTAAGTCGTCTAAACTCCACGTCGTATGCGTCTACGGTCATATTTCCTTGCTCCAGGTGTAGGAACTAGGAGTATAGGGAATTCCTGACCGTAGCCAGGAAATACTTTGCATTGAAGTACTCTAAGAACTGCTCCCACGTCTGTGTCTTGTCGATGCTGCGCTCTATGGAATCCCACCAGTGATGGGCATTGCCTTTCAGTTGGGCCCTCACTACGGTCATCCAAAGGTCTAGATGTAGCTGAGAAGCCTCCAATAGCATCTCCGTGTTGGCGACCCAATCAGAGATCTCCTCTGTAGTCTCGCTGCCCGAAAAGTTATTCGGGCCCATCTAGCGAAACCCTCGAACAGTACCAGCAGGCTGAATAGGTGTAGGTGCTGGTGCGGGTGCTGGGGCAGGTGTCCTCTCCAGAACTGCCATCAAGATCTATCTCAAGGTCTCCGTCTGATGCCACTGCGCCTGCATCATACCCAGGAAGAACTGGAGCATCTGCGGCTGTCCCTCCGAATATAGCATCTGGGGTAGAAAGGGTAGAGGTGGTGGCAGTGGGACCTCTGGCTGCATCGTAGGTGTCTCCTCAGATATCGGTCTCTCGGACTGCGGTATCGGCGTAGCCCTCGAAGTCTGGCCCTCCAGGTGGTGCGTCGGGATAGTCTAAGAAGTCTGGCCCTCGGGCTGCTGCGTCTGGTCATCAGGAGAAGTCTAGTGCCAATGTATCAGCGGGGCCTATGGGATCACCGGGGCCTGTTGTGGTGGCTGCTCTCTGGGCGGTCCCTGGGATGTCTCATCTCTCGGTGCAGTGGCAGATGGCACTATGGCACCGTATGTCTCGAGTCCACTGCGCAAGTTTATCTCACTGCAAGAGATAGAAGTTCATTAAAGAGTACGAAAACAAGCAAATAGGATACAGATATTTTAAAAAAAAGAATATGAAGGAGGTTCAAAGACGTAATCAAAGTGGATGAGATCAAGTAATTTTTATCCTATTGCAGGCTCGTTGGACATGTTACCATACCACAAGCAATAAATATGACCTGCATGGGCCACCACTAAAACCATGTCACACCTCAGTCCCAATATACAAGGGACCAGGCCACGTGGCAATGGCCAACTAATATGACTCCGAGGGATTATCCAAATTAATGGACCCGACGAAGTGTACTACGCTGTCCTAAAATACTAACAAGTCTAATATACTAACATACATCAGGTAATGTCTAATCTCATCCACAATGTAAACAAGAAGTACTGAAATAAATACTAAAAAATAAGTGCAAGTCTAAAATATCATAGTACAATCTAGATATGTCTTACGGGAACAAACCCACTATAATGATGAAATAAAAGTACTGAAAGACAGATAAGAGAATATGACTAGATCATCGGCTAACTAGATAAGGATGCTCCAGTCCTAGACGGAAGGCCTACCAGTGATCAAGGAAACTCTGACGGTAGCACCTCAAGCTCCTCCTCGGATGCGTACCTCGTCTCCTGCCCGGGTCCGTACACGGTAGGATAGTAAGCCTCGTCCAAATCTGGAAGAAAACTAGGTCCTCAGAGGGACGTAACAAGATACAAAAATACATGCCATATATAAATACTGAATAAAATAAAGAGGTATGCTAACCATCTAAGTGAATGCAATGTGAGGACAACCTTGGTACGTATGGGTAGGTGTAGGCATAACGTCCATACTCCAAAAAGTATGGTATCTATACATGTAACGTCCATCGGTCCAAAGAATGAGGTATCTGCAAATATATCCGTCCGTATCGCTCCAAAGAACGCGGTATCTGTATAAAGGAAGTTATTGGATCTGTGGCTCCTCTAGATACTACGGATTCTAATGTGTATATCCCATACGCCTACCAGTTATCCTTCCCGCCTAATACAAATATACAAGGTGAATACACGATGTGCATACCACGCAACTATATGCCAAGTCTCAACTAATCTAGATAACCATGATTACGTACTAAACTGTGATAAATGTCACACGCACCGATAGCTAGTCAGGTACGCGAACCCGTATCCCAAAATGAGTTTGTCATCGTGATGCCTGTAAAAGTGTTAGGGTCTAGGAAGATATCAGAATATCCTCACAATGGTAGGTGAGTCTGCTAGTGACTAAGTCAAATACACTACACATCGACGCATTCGTCAACTGTACCCGAGTCAATCTCGGACGTGCACAGTTATATATAATATTACAATAAGATATCATACAACAGTTTATAATTTAAATTAAACAGTAAATTAGGCAAGGTATACTTGCTGGGTCCTCAAGCTGTGAGTGCCAATAACCTGCTCCCGAAGTCTCGCCTGAATGGTCCAACGACCCTATATATATAATATAATAATACGATCATCAGTCACTACAATAGTACGTATAGGAATACAACTACGTTGCAATTAGGAACTGACGCAGGGGTCATAACTGGTCATCTAGCAGGGTCACGTGTGCACGCAGCTAAGACGTACATGTGCCATCTCCTCAATTACCGTGTACAATACGATAATGAATTAACAAACTATGTTACGAATCTAAACAACGTATAATACAAAAATACCAATCCTAGCTATCATGTTAGAGTGCACAAGGCCGGTGTCTGAACATGTAGGTCAACACAGTGTTCACATAAAATAACCCTAATTTCTATGAGGTAAATTCTAACACCAATTTTATTCTAAAATAAACACACACACACACACATTGCACTAGGTTTCACATTACCCGTGTTCGTTCAACGACACATGAAGAAAAGAATACATTAATTATGTATGCCAAGTTCGTTCGTGGCCGAGGGGGGATTGTGGTTCATCGGCGGCCTGTCTCCGGCGTGCACAGCACACGACAGCAGCAGCTCCAGCAGCAACTTGCAGCAACGGTAGTAGCTAGCAGCGGCAACAGTGGCAGCGATGGCAGATTGCTGGCGGTGGAGGATGTCCATGGGGGAACGGGGGGTTAAGGTGGTAGTGGTCTCCAGCGGGTGGTCGACTGAGGATGGGTGCGGGTGATGGTGATGGTGGTATTGGTGATGATGGTGTTGGTGATGGCGGTGCTAGGGATGGTGGCGGTGGTTGTTGATGGTGGTGATGTTGGTGGTGGAGATGTCGACGGGGACAACGGTGGCGAAGATGGTGATGCTGGTGGCAGTTGGAATGGTAAAAAGGGTGGCGGTGGAGTCGGGTTGAGGGGGTGCGGGTCGGTGATGGTGATGATGATGATGAACGAAGAAGGAGGAGGAGGCTGGCGGTGGTACTGTGGCGGCGGGTTGAAGTCGAGGGTGAGGTACAGGTGGAGAAGATGGTCGTGCTGGTGGCGGTGGAGCTGTGTAGAGGGTGGCAAGGGATAGCGGCTGGGAAGGGGGAGTCGAGTTATGCTGGTGGTGCGGGTTGGTGATGGTGGTGGTGATGTTGCTGAGGTGAACGGGGGAGGAGAATGAAAGCGATTGACGGTGGAGAAAGGCGGTGGGCTGACGTCGAGGAAGGGGACAGGTAGTGGAGGAAGGTCGTCGATTTGAAGGGTGGTCGTGAAGTCGAAGACGGGAGGTGGCCGGGTTGGTGAGGAAAGGATGTAGTTTTCTAGGGTATCTTTGGTGATGGTTGGTTGTGAGTTTTAGGTTTTTGGGAGAGAGAGAGAGTAGTATATGTAGGAGAGAGAGGGGGCTCTCCTTGGGATTAGGGCCGACTGGGATATTTTTTTTGGGATGTGGGAAACCTCTACATGATAAAGGAATGGCTAGGATGGAGGGATTTTAAAATGGAGGGTGAGGATGTAAGGAGAAAAAGTTGTAGGAAGTACACCAAATAGGGAGAAAATATAGGGTGGACCGGTCAAAGAGGGTGGAAGAGTTTCTTCATGTGTTAGGTCCAATGAGGGGTGGACACCTCATTGTATTTTTACACAAAAGTCCCTCAATAATTGGAAAATTGCACAATTAATATAATTTGAGATTTGATGAGGCAAAATACTATGTTTGGTGTGATGTAGTGGGCTAAAATGGTGTGTGGTGTTTAGTATGAACCTTGAGGGTGTGAGTGGGGGTTTAGGTTGGAGTTGGGTCAACTTTTGGGGGAGGTTGGGTCCTTACACCAATTTAATTAAAATTAGTGTAAGTGGTATTCTTTATTAATTAGAAATGCATAGGGGTATGGTTGGGACATAAGTGTCATGGATGTAGTAGACTCAGAATAGAATATTGTCATAAATTAGGTTGGGCAAAATAGGTCGATGTTGTGTCTTCAATTTCGATTGGAACGGACAAAGATGCAAAGTTGGATTTATTTGGATTTAAACATGGACGTTTGTAACGAATATTATGCGACTAAAATGAAGCACAAGAGAGAGTAGTTATAAGTTACACAAGGGTCAGAATGGTAGGTTGGCACATCTAGGAAAAGTGTGTGAAGTTTGTTTCAAAGCAAAGCTAGTGTAGCACTCCAAATATCGAAGCAACGGTAAGGTGCACTAAGTGATAAAAATATTGCACAATTAATCTAAAACACTGCTTTCTAATTCTAATTGGCTCCAAATTAACCCTAGTCTCTCTATCTAAGCTAAGTAGACCTAAATTTGGTCGAGGGGGTTTACATGTTCATCCTGAAACGCTAAAGTACCCTGTGAATGTACTTCTTTTATGATAAATAAAGCTACTTGGACTGTTTCTCTCGGCTAATCTTCATCCCAAGAATAGTCTTTGATGTGCCCAAATCCTTTATAGAGAAGGCCGCGCCCAGTTGGTGCTTCAACTCTGCTATCCTAGTGGTATTTTGATCCACCAAGAGCATATCATCTACGTAGAGCAATATAAAAATAAAATTATCCTCGACAAATTACCTCACGAATACATAATGATTCGACATCGTCCATGCATAACCATGCTCCCCCATAAATGACTTGAACTTCCTGTACAACTACTTTGGAGCATGTTTTAGACCATACAGACTCTTTTTTAACCGGCAGACTAGGTGTGACTTGTCCTGCTCACAAAATCCCTCTGGCTGCTCCATGTACAATTCCTTATCTAAATCACAGTGGAGGAATATCGTCTTCACGTCCATCTTCTCGACCTCCAAGTCAAAACTGGCTGCCAACGCTAGCACCACCCGAAAAGACGATTGTTTAACGACTGGCAAAAATATCTCATTGTAATCCACACCTTTCCGCTGACCATATCCTTTAACTACCAGCCTTATTTTATATCGAGGGCGAGTAGCATCATCCGTTTACTTTACTCTGAAATCTGATCGATTCTTCAAAGCCTTCTTGCCCTTTGGCAACCACACTAACTCATAAGTAGAATTGGCATATTGGAAACTTATCTCCTCTTGCATGACCTCCAACCAATCATGTATGTGTTCATCTTCCATAGTTTCTGCAAAAAATTTGGGCTCTCCTCCGTCAGTCAGTAGCACAAAATCATCTGGTGAGTATTGAGTAGATGGTCGATGATATCTCGTACTCCTTCTAAAGAAAAGCGTTGGTGCTGGATGTATATGAACATCCTCCTCCCCTTCATGAACTACCTCTTCGGCATGCTTATCCTCATGAGGGTCATCCTGACCATCTTCAGCATGCTGATGATCAAGGTTGGGAGCATCTCCATGTACTGGCTCCCCCATAACTGGATCGTCTATAGTGTCCTTTGGAAACGGCTCGAAGTAAAATAATTCTAACTCTAGTAATTCTTCAGCTTCAGAAGGGATCTCGAAAACTTGAGTGTTGGTTATGGTCTGTGTCACGACCCGCACCCGATGTAGGGCATGAGTACGTGAACGACGCCCAGCATATGCCACAGCATCGGCGGTAGAATGTTATTTAGGTAAACTATACTATCTAACAATATTAATATATATAATGCCACCAATGAAATATGAATACTCAATCACAGAACTATAAGATGGAACAACACACGAATATAATATAAAGAACTGAAAAGCCAAGATATAACTTACAAGACAGGAATAATATCCAATGAGTCACAAAAAATATAAGACAATTGTCTAAAGCTAGAGACAAATCCAGTACAAAAATAAGCCTATCTACTAAGCTACTGGTAAAGTATCATTTGTCTCAACCGGGATGATTCCTTCCTAAGCCACAGTCTCTATCCCTAAGCCAACTACGTCATGAGGTCCGTAGTGAGTAGAATACCACTCCTTAGTGTCATCTGGGAAAAATATATTCATTTAAGAAAGGAGCAAAGTATACCTCTAACAGCAGTTCCAATAAATGATAAAAACTATATAATAGTAAATAGAGAGCATATATCAGATGAATAGAGCATGACAGAACTATACTGAAATAAGAAAATACGAGAAATACATACAAAAGGTACGAATATCATATATGGAAATAAAGAGATACAACTATCTAAGTGAGTGAGTATTAGCTTCAACATGTGATCAACTTGGGTACTCCTCAAGAACCACGGGCCTGGTTAATCATACGTGCTGTATATAAGTAACACTATACAAAGAAATAAGAACTGTGGGGATATGATCACATATCTATATTAAATACTTCTCGTACCCGACTGGTATAATGGATCCAACCATGACACGCTATGACATGGGATTCTCTGATAAGGGAGCTAATCTTTTCATGAATCAGTGTCTATACATGTACAAGAATAATGGGACTCCAACAAAAAATATGCCAGGAACTACCAGGAATAACATCTCATGACAGAATCCAAGAATACCAATCCGTGAAACCATGTGTCAGAAAAATCAAGGATATCTACACTAAATACAAGAAACATAGAGGATATCATAAATGGGAAACTATCAGAGAATATACTTGCCTAGAATCTGGTAAACAATATCGAAGATGTCTAGAACGGTGCCTCGAAGACCTAAATATGGAATATTACGTCAATATAAGGTTTTAGAATAAATACAAGTTAAACTAGTCCAAATCTAGGTCATAAAGCCATTTCTAAGTCAAAATAGTCAAACTTGGTCAACTTTAGGTCAAACTAGTCAAATATGGTCAAACTAACTATTACTAGGATGTATGAGTCCATCTCTAGGATATTGGGTCCATACACTATTTATCTAGTCTATACTAGCTATAGTAGGATACTAGAGTATCAACCATATTTTTTATCATAAGATACGTATTATCTAAAATATGAAAATACTATATAATACACATGTATAATATATACTAGTATCTCCTAGCTAAACTAATGCTAAGGGGATAACTTAGCTTTGAGCCAACACGGTATCATACTACCTACACCCCTCTTGATACACAAACCCAATACCTTGAGTAAACTCCAATATCTCACATTACCTTGTGTACTAACTCAAGGTAATACCAACCTAGCTAAATACTTAGCTTACTAGATACATAGCTAACTACGATATATAAACTAACAGTTATAGATATAAAAGTATGCAGATAACTGACACTTAATCTAACCCTCATATTATAATATAACTAATACCCATACTAACTCTCACTAGAACTAACACAAACACAACATTCCCCCTCTACTACTGTAGAATCATGAAATATGCTGGAGAATTGTATGCGTATTATACAGTCAAAACCCCCAACATACATGAAGTTCGCGTAATGTGTGGCGTAAAATATGACTTCAGAGCCATATGCATAAAACAGGGCTTCAGAGCTGTCTGGCGTAAAGTAGAGCTTCAGAGCTGTACGCGTAAAGCAGTGCTTCAAGGCTGTTCTATGTAAAAGGTTGCTTTACCCTCCCGCATAAAGTTTAAAATATGTTTGTTTTTAATGAAGCATAAAGTTGTACGAGAAACTCTTCGTATTCCTCAGAGGAATTTGTTAGACAAATCAGTGAACCTGGCACCTGACAAAAGTACTGCACGATGATCGAGAGGACGACTGTGATGATAATTTTACACAGAGACCCAGGTTATTATTTAGCGACATATCCTTGATACAAGTCATTTTTACGCATTTAAAGAATACGCTGCCTATTCTACATGGGCAGAAATGAGTTTTTACGCTCAAGATGAGACAAAATCAGATGCCACATCAAAAACTGTTTCTCATACAAAGCTCGAGGCATATCTCTGCATTTAATGCACGAGATGGAGGCATATCTCTGTATTTAATGCACGAGATTTGATTATATTCTTTAAAATTTGTCAGGACTGGGAAGAGCTAAAACTATGACTAATATGCTCACATCACCATCCTTGCATTTTACGCCAACCAGGCTATTTTCAACTATAGGAGTACGCCGTATGCTATCTCCTCGAAATACGCCAACTCGGTTATATTTGCAAAGGTACGTGATAAGGCTATTTAGCCCAGAATACGCTCAAGCCCTCAATCGTGACAGATAAATGACTGGGAAAGCTAAAACTGTGACTAATACGCTCACATCACCTTCCTTGCATTTTACGCCAACCAGGCTATTTTCAACTATAGGAGTACGCCGTATGCTATCTCCTCAAAATATGCCAACTCGGCCATATTTACAAAGGTATGTGATAAGGCTATTTAGCCTAGAATACGCTCAAGACCTCAATCGTGATGGATAATTGACTGGGAAAGCTAAAACTGTGACTAATACGCTCATATCACCATCCTTGTATTTTATGCCAACCAAGCTATTTTCAACTATAGGAGTACGCCGTATGCTATCTCCTCAAAATATGCCAAATTGGCTATATTTGCAAAGGTATGTGATAAGGCTATTTAGCCCAGAATACGCTCAAGATCTCGGTCGTGATGGATAAGTGGCTATTTTATGCTAGTTATCTATTATTCATGAACCATCAAGTTTTACGCAGAGTTTGGCCTTTTATGCCAACAAGACAGCTATTTGGCTTTTACACCAACAAGACAGCTATTTGGCTTTTACGCCAACAAGACAGCTATTTGGCTTTTACGCCAACAAGACAGTTATTTGGCTTTTACACCAACAAGACAGCTATTTGGCTTTTACGCCAACACGACAGCTATTTGGCCTTTACGCCAACAAGACAGCTATTTAGCTTTTATGCCAACAAGACAGCTATTTGGCTTTTATGCCAATAAGACAGTTATTTGGTTTTTACGCCAACCAGCTTTACGCAAGGTGCAATTACCTACGTAGCTTGTATGCCGTAATCTTCGAGAAGCAGTTATACGCGTTACCTTATAAAGGGATACGTGTCACACGCAGATTCAGAAGATTATTCGAATGTGGGTAGCAGTTATTATAACCACAGCGTAAAGGAGGCAGTCTTCTTCACAGTTTGGCTTTTACGCCAACAAGACAGTTATTTGTCTTTTACGCCAACCATTTTTACGCAGGGGCAGCTTCCTACGTGGCTTGCATGCCGTGATCTTCGAGAAGCAGTTATACGCGTTACCTTATAAAGGGATACGTGTCATACGCAGATTCAAAAGATTATTTGAACGTAGGTAGCAGTTATTATAACCGTCGCGTAAAAGATATAACTTTCTTCACAGTTTGGCTTCTACATAGACTGGACAGTTATTTGACTGATCTCTATAAATAGATACCCCTGATCGCAGGGACAAGGGATCAATCAGCGAGCGGACGATCAATCAGGGAATCGATCGATCAAGATCGGACAACCGCACAAGGCACAATCAGAGATCAGAGAAAAGAGAGTACAGACAGAGAGTTTTGGTTGACAACTTTGGCAATGAGAATTCAATCACACTTGCAATCTTTGAAGCTTCTTCTTCTTCTACAGCACTTCTTCATCATTGTGTGGTCCAAGGGACAAAGTGATCAACCGCGGATCAGACTTCTATATCAATACTTCCCTAAAATTATTTTTATTGTACTTAACATCCTCGTATAGGATTAATTGTACTCTTTTTCTTGTTTATAAGCAAAAAATGAAAGGTTTCGTATAAACCCTCTTCTTCCTCTAAAATTTTGTTTATTCAAAAAAAATAGCGACTCTGTTGGGGACGACTTTCTCCTCTGACGAGAAAGCAATTGCTCAACACGATGCTATATCTATCGGATCGACGAAGAAGACTTTGGTCGTCCAGTTCGACCAAGCTGCCTATGAAGATATGCTTTATGTAGGGGGTAGCTCTCATTTCTCTTATGTCCTCAACAACAGGAAGCTGCATAAAGTATGGATGCCTAAGACAAACTCTATCCTTCCTACAAGCTCTCACTCTCTGATCAACAAAATTGCACCAACACGCCCTGTGCGTGAAAATTTGTCTCCCGTCTGTGACGTGGTAGACTAGACTTCTGGCAATGTCTCAGTGCCAATCCAGAAGCCCCAGACACGCCCTACACGTAAAAATTTGTCTTCCATTTGTAACGTGGCAGACAAGACTTCTGGCAATGCCTTAGTGCCAATCCAGAAGTTTCAAATGTGCCTTGTGCGTAAACCTTCGTCTCCCGTCTGTGACGTGGCAGACAAAATTTTCGGTAAGGCCTCAGTGCCAATTCGAAAATTTCAAACGCGTCCTGCGCGTAAAAATATATCTCCCATCTATGATGAGGCAGATGGACCCTTTGATCACATCAAGGGAAAATAAGTGGCAAATCTCCCAACCTCTAGGCTTGTACGCCCACAAGAGAAGAAAGTTCCCACTCTTCAGATTATGCGTGACGCTGGAGGCCGTTTGAGGACTTTTCCTGTTTTATGCGAACCTGTGCAAAACTCCAAATTACGCCAGGATAAGTTTGTCCGCATAAAGAAGACCCGTTTCACAAGAAAATACGCTCCTCAGACAGATGATGGATCATATGCTACTCACATGGGTGAACTGTTGTATTCCTATAGCAGAGAAAGGGTTATGGTTCCTAATCTCCACCTTCCTACTGATATAAAAAGGCAGAATAAGCCTTCTTCTTCTTCTTCTACTTGTAATCTCACTGATTTGCGTGATCTCTTGATCCAGAAATGCAAAGACAGGGGATCTCCTAATACGTCTATTATACCTCCTAGAGAATATTGTCGTAATAGTCATAAGGTTGTAATTAATCGTTCCTGTTCTAAGGCAAAACGGTCAGTTTTCGACCGATTGAACTACTCTTTGGTATTACAGGAAGAAGAACCAGACAACGACATGTCTGGGGGTAGTCTCCCTCGATAAAACAGAGCAGCATCCAAATCTGGGGGTAGAATTCCCTCTGAGTCCGAAGATGATGCAACTATGACCATCTTCCATGAGGACTGTACGACTTAGGTATCGGAAGCCCGAAAGCCAAAGGGGACTTTCTTCTTCAATGAGGATGACATCATTGAAATCTTTAATATATTGATGAAGGAAAACAAACTTCGGCTACCCAACATCAGATACCCTAAAAAGGCTGGCAAGGTCGATGACCCAGAATATCGTCTCTTTCATCGGTACATTCATCACCCTACGAAGACATACTATGTACTAAAAAGGAAAATCTAGGAGTTGATCGACGCCAAAATCAACACTTTGCATTTATAACGAGACGACAGTCACTGCAAATTGATATCACTCCAACATGGCAATTTGCCCCCTTAAGAGGTACCGGATGATGAGTTCCAAAAATCTCCCCAGATGAGCAACCTTCAGGTCTATCCCCACTCAGCAAATCACTCCCCAGTGATTTTTTCGGACATGGGTTCATGTCCAAACTATTTTTTCCCCAGTTGAGTTTGCCAGGTCCAAGTGACCACTGAGCAAACCTCCCAGGTTGTTGTTATCGATCAGTTCACGTTCATATTACCTCTGAACAAGTCTCTCCACTTTCTCTAGCAGAGTAAATCTATCACCACAAAAATGGTCATTCCTATATTACCTCTGCCCTTTTTTTTTATCCCCCCTGAGTCATATCTTACCACGTCCACCTTACCTCTGAGTAAGATATTTTTAGAACTTTTCCATGTCCATATTACCTCTAAGTGAAGTTCTTCTCTTCGACTTCCTAATATCACTATCGTATAACCCTTGATAGTGCTAGTTGTTTCAGCTTATTATCTGTACTTAAGGGATACCATGGGTAATAAGTCCACAACCCAGATGTATAAATCAACTCTTGTTTCTTCATCCCCAGCAAGTGCCTATGTGCAGTATTTTCTCGATTGTCGAAGATCGAGAATCATATTCTATCATATTCATATGACCTCTGTATAGATATGTTCAACAATTTGGCATCCCCAGCAAGTGCCTATGTGCAACAGTTTCTCCTTCGTTACAAATTCTTGTAAAGAGCCATCATCCGTATCCAAGAGTCTCGGGTACGGAATGGATGATGGATCCTCAAAATTCCCCCAGCGGAGCAATCCTTAGGTCTACTCGCACACTCCCGCAATGACTATTCAAACCAATCTCATTAGACGCTAGCCATGCTCATATTGCCTCTGAGCTATCGTCCCATCGATCTCCCCAGCGGAGCGATCCTTTGGTCTATCTTCATTTTCGGATAGACCATACTCAACGAATCACTCCTCAATGAGTTTTTCGGATATTAGTTTACGTCCATATTACCTCTGAACTGCTGTCATAATATTTCTCTCAGGCTGAGTTTGTCATGTCCATATTACCTCAGAGCAAACCTTCCGAGTTTTGGCTATCAATTTTTATGTCCATATTATCTCTGATATCGGTTGTCCTTGAGCTTATATTTTACGCTGTACTTATCGGAAAAAGCTCTGTTGTACGTCGATGGCTTCGAAGCCATATTTTACGCTGCCTAGCACTAGACTGCTGCGTAAAACCCTTTCAGCGTATTTTTTATGCTTCTACAAGACCCCCTTCAAAGCTTTCAAATTCCTCATAAGTTAAAACGCTTTGAATGAAGCATGAAATGGTCAAGTCTGATACGTTCTTCAAGGCTGACTTTCTGGCGGATTATTGGGGATTTGTTGGGATTTGGTGTATTCTCTTTGGCCTATAAAAAGGCTGAGGAGTTAACCTGTCTCTTCCTACATTTCCTTCACCACACAGAGATGATTGCCGGAGTTCGTCGGGTCAACTTGAGGAAGAAGAAGACCATGTTCTTCCAGCATGTAAGGAGCCAAAAAAGACGGCATCTTCGAGCAAATATCCTCTGCAACGATGGATCATGGAAGGATATCATAGCTTTCTTTGCTCGGGATAATCAGCAACTTTGTATGGCGGTTCTTCCAGGAGAGAGGAAGGGTCTCATTCGACCACACAGCTTGCAAGCTGTATTTTCTCCTGTCATTCGTGGACGAGAGCAAGCAAACTAGCTCTGTCCTCGAGTATTGAGTTGGGTCAAATACCTCAACTCAATCTATTATGGTATTCGGAGGATGGGATCTACATAATTTAGGCAGGTCCAGTTCTGTATCCTCCCGCCATTTATTATTTTCTTGTTAATCGGTTTGCAGAAACCGACTAACTGCTGAAGAAGACGCGAAAGATCTCCACCAATACGAGAACCTGGCAGAACAGATTCTGGAAATGATCTTTCGACGAAGATGGGGAAATCCTTTATAGACGGGATTTCCCTCATATGTAATCATGAAAATAAAGAAAAACCCTTTGTAGACAGGATTTCCCTCATATGTAATCGTGATTTAATAAAATCTTCTTCTTCTGTGCATATGATTATTCGCCATATCTTTTGCTGTGATAAAGTCTGAATATGTGTAGCTTCGACACGTCTAATACCTTTACGCCGACTCTGATAGAAAGAGTACTAGGTCCCGTCCTGTCTTTTACGCATAACTGAGGATGCGCAGAAAGTCGGTTTAGCATTTAAGTCAAATATTTGAACTGTCCTACTGTTAGGAATGGGGGGGAACTGTATAAAATTCTGAACTGTCACCCTTCTGAGAGAGAGAATTTTTGTTCAGACCATCATCTTCAAGAATAATTTCTCAAAAATCCCTTGAAACAGGGTGAGAAACGGCTGTCAAACTGAGTCGCCATCTTGAACTGTAGAAACTGGATTCTGGATGAACTTCCAATCGACCTAAGAAGAGTCATTGTTAATATTGAACTCTGTCTGCTTTGGGTACTTGGGATATTTTGAGGTCAAGAAGGAGTATCTTCTGTATGAACTCCTGCAATTGACCGCGTTGAGATTTGTTCAGATATACGCCTATTCTGGCCTGCGTATTCTCAAATATGCGGAAAGTCCTAGGTCTGTAAATGTGGATGAGCGGAAAATCATAAGTTCGTAGCCTCTCGAGCGTAAAAGCTGCTTAGCATAAAAGCATCCGGGCGTAGAACTATAGATTTGTAGCCTCTGAAAAGAAAATCTTTCGAGTGTGAAGTTGTGAATTTGTTGCCTCTGAGCGTAAAAGCCACCGAGCGTGAAATCATAGATTTGTAGCTTCTGAGCGTGAAGTCATAGGTTTATAGCCTCTCGAGCGTAAAAGCTACCGAGCATAAAAGCATATGGGCATAAAACTATAGACTTATAGCCTATGAGCGTAAAACCGTAGATTTGTAGCTGTCGAGCGTAGAAATCTCCTTAGCGTAAAACCACGAATCTGCTTTGCACGAAAACTTTTTGAATTCGTTGACTGTCCGCCTTCCCTGAGTAATAGGCTGACGTGGTCCCCAATCATGACCGAATATTAAATGTTGGACTTGGTTAGGGATTCGAGGAGTCCATTCGAACTCTATATATACCCCAAGGATTTCAGAGAAAAAAATTTATTTGTCTTCTTGCAAACAAAAGCCTTCGACTGTTCGAGTTCTCTCCTTCGTCTCTTCTCCGAGCATTCCGAGTTTTCAGCAATGACCCCAAAACAAATCTCTTCCTCTAAGTAAAGAAGACTGACTCTTCTTCTCGCTCCTCTGCCCAAGCAAGGACGACTCCGTTCGGGCAAGGCGACCTTCATTCTGAGCGAAGTGTCCCACCGACGAGCTCTGCGTCGGGCGTTATAGGTAAAGCATTTGGGATGACGAGAACGACGAAAATCCTTCTCACACGTTGTACGTGAACGCGCTAGGTCGTCTTCTGTGCTGATAGCCTCTTCGAGGAAGATGATGCAGAGAGATGATTTATCTTTTACGCCCACATTTCTAATGTGTCAGCGTAAAAACTCCATATTTTCGCAGTCTGGCGTAAAAGTACAGACTGTCGAAACTTGGCGTATACCATAAAATTTGAGTGTTACGCTTCTGGATAAAATTTTGGCGTAATAACTCAAACTTTGGCAGTCTGGCATAAAGCACAGACTGTCGAGTTTTTTTTGTATACTGCCAGTCTTGAATTTTATGCCTTGGAATAGGATTCCAGCGTAAAAGATCAAGTTTTTACTGTCTTGGCGTAAAGCACCGACTGTTGTCTTTTGGCATATGCTGCAAGATTGTAATGTCCAGTATAGAAACTAATGTGTCTTTTCTTGTATTTTGCAGTTAACTTGCGTGCGTCTCCGCTGGCCGAGGTGATGGGTTCCGCTGCCGGGATGCTGCATTCCAACTACCTGGAGGATTTGTCCCACGTGACATTTCCCATCTCTGGACCCCAATATCCAGAAGGAAGGGGAATCCTGATATCGTCCCAAGGAGAGCGGATGATGTTGAGCATGATCAACAGAGAGCCCCTGACGTCTATAGACGGGGCACAATATATAAAACCGGCCTTTCTCTTCAGGGACATGATTGACAAGCAGTCCCAGACGAAGCCCAAGAAAGAGCTCTTGGTTTTCCCTGTCGGGGGCTTGGTCATGTACCTGCCCAAGATGCCGAGAGACTACCCCATCTCGACATTCTTCTATGCCACACATCCCAGGAGGATGTCATGGACGCTGACTCCCAATCTTTACGGCCAGCCGGGGAAGATATTCTACCAAAAATTATCTGACCAAGGGTCCTTCGTCAGCCGCCCTACCGGCTCTGTGATGCCGTTCAGGGGATTATTTTCGGGCGTTGTCCCAAGTGAGGACACTGCACCCTTCCAGCCCGTCCAGATACCGACTTTCTGCAATGATTTCATGGGGCACGGAGGAGTATACCCAAAGGTTAATCCTCGGACAAGTGGGTGGATCACCCCCACAAATCTTCGCTGGGCTCATTTAGCTGACTGGGCCCTGAAGCATTTTTAGACCGAGCTGGAGAATATTGGTCTGTATGCAACCGTGATTGCCACCAGCTTTGGGTTACCTCTCAACCCTAGCCTATTTCTGGCTTTGATGGAGCAATATATCTCGCTCACCGAGACTTTCGCCACTCCAGTGGGGGAGTTGGGATTGGCCCTCCACGAGATGGCAGAGATCTTGAGACTGCAGATGGGGGATACTCCATATGAAGAGTATGTTCCCATAAACCGGGAGCTGAGGCATTCAGACCCTCGGGTAGTGGCAGTATACCAGGAGCTGATGTGCCACTATCTCGCTTGCACCGCCTTCTATAATGAGCCTTCAGATTTGGCTCATACCAATAAATGGGCATCCTATCTCTTCTTTCACCGAGGTAGGGCTGCTAAGCCAGAGAAGGTCTTGGATACTAAGGATCTGCCTCTGAGCTTTCTGAGCGTGCTTAGTGCTCAGGTAGTCGACAATCTTAGAAGACGCTGGGGCTCCAGATCAGATTCTCGACGAAGGGATAGGGAAATATCCTGCAGGAACTAAGGCCTACAGTTATTTGAGGTATTGTCGCAGGCCTCTGTCCAAGGAAGCTCAACTGGCTGGCTTCCTCTCTATATGGCTGTGCCGATTGGTGGTACCCGACATTGCATCCTTGGACCGCATTCACCGCAATACCTTGTGGCCTGCAGTGCGTCTAGTATTCGGGGCAAGACTGGGTTTGCTCCCTGCCATGGTGTGCCGCATACAAGCTGGCCTGAGGGCCATTACTGATGGGCTGCTCGCCGATGAAACTCGACGTGATAGCTTTCCCAGGGTAGAATTACCATACCTATACTTGATGGGATAATTAATTCTTCATAACCCCAGGGTGATGTCACCCGGCTCCGGCAGCAGTTCGAGGGGTAGTTTCTTGCTGAATTACAAGAATTCCTCCTGGAACGTGACCACAGTTTTAGACTGTCGGCGGGTACTGAATTTCAGTCACAGCTGGAAGATCTTCTGCACTGTCCTCTTTGTACATCTCAATTAATAGGGGCGCAGACTTCAGGACGTGGGCGACGGGAAGACCGTTCTTTCTCCTGAGGCTTTTAATTGGTTGGTCTGTATTAGAACTTCCCATTTACTGTACAGAAGTGAGGACCAGTGCTTCTTGGAACCCTACTTGCCTAGTCGGTTTGCCAGGCAGCTTGGGTACGACCAATTGCACGTTGGCAATACCGTCACCAGCTTCAGGTCCAGGGGTGGACTCATTGATGGAGCGAGAGCGTGGCGATACTTCATCATGGGTTGCACTGAAGCAACGTTTACTTCCATCGCGATTTTGATATGCGTGGAAGCTTTAGGATGCCCTCCTCCAAGCCTGGGGGAAGATACGATATCCCCTCAGTTTCCTCCGATGAGGGTGAAGATGCCGTCAATCCAGATGAGCCTTTGTTGGCAGTACCGAGGGGTGAAATACCTCAACCTGTCGGGCCTCTGGTCATCTCTAGTAAGCGAAGGGCTCCTGCTCCGACGGAGACTTCCCCTCGCAAGAAGAAAAAGAAGACGGTTAGCCGTCCTCTCAGGATTCCCGGCCATGAGGCTCCTAGAAGGGAACCTGTTGTTTCCCCTGTCGGGGACGATTCTTTGATTGGAGGTTCCTCGCCTTTTAGAGAGGGACCCTCTACAGTTCTGGCTGGCGGTGCTAGAGAATCTCTGTTCGAGGCTGTTGTCGCTGCCACTACTTCGGGCAGTAGTACGAGATCGCTTTCGGGGCCGAGCCGAATAAGGATACCTTTATCCAGACTAGCAACGGGAGAAACCCCTATCGTGTTTGTAAGTATTTCCAGTGAGATTCTAGCCGATGAGCCTCGGTTGGAACTTGACGAGGACCTGGAAGAATATTTGCCAGTGTTGGTTGACACACCACCTTCTCCAAGTATGACAGCTTGCTTAGCATCGTTAAGAAATGATTTAGCTGTACTGGCTACAGACGCGACATATATACCATCAGTCATGGATAAATGTCGTCTTTACGCCTCTTTTTTAGAAAAATTAATATCACGTTGATATTAACTTTCTTCTGTCTTCTTTTCAGGGGAAGACATCTACCGGGAGGGCAGTGTTGATGCCCTTTTTGGCTCTGCTTCAGCTCCTGGCGATGATATGGAAATGCCCGACTTTGGAGAGGAAGCACTTTCGGGTGCCGGCTCGCCTGAAATAGCTCTGCTATCTCGAGAGGAGGATGAACCTGTCGTTACGACAATACCTTCTTTGAGTACGCCGGCGGTTTCGTCTGTTGTCGGCACATCTTCTTTTGTCGCACCACCTGTTGAGGCGACGACTGTGGCAACATCGTCGGCAGTCATTCCTGGAGGGGGATTCTCTGATATTGCAGCCACCCCCAGCACCCATTTGAATCTTACCATATTGGTTGAGCAGTTTTCTACCATTTTCTACACCACTTTAAAGATGCTGATATCAATGGTGCTGGAGAAGAACTTAGGCTTTGAGGATCTGAAGACATCTTGCAACATTACTATCGTGCAGATTAGGCATTTCAGCAACACTGGAAGAGCTGATGCACTAGAGCAGATAGTTAATGGTTTGGAACAACCTATTAACGAATATCTGCAGTTATCCCGAGGGAAAATCGATAGTCTCGTTCAAGCTAGGTTTGACTCCTTGACTGCAGAGCTTGCTGGGCAACTGAAATCTCTGGACAAATCCGTCCAGGAACAGCAGCAGGAGATGGATCAGGATAGTGCCGAACTGGAGTCAAAGAATAAATATCCACTGCCACGCATTGATGACCTATTTGATCAGCTTAGTGGAGCCAAGATGTTCTCAAAAATAGATTTAAGATCGGGATATCACCAGGTAAAGGTACGGAAGGAGGACATCCCGAAGACCGTATTCCGGACTAGATATGGGCACTACGAGTTCTTGGTCATGCCATTAGGATTGACCAATGCTCCAGCAATTTTTATGGACTTAATAAATCGAGTCATCCATCAGTATTTGGACCAGTTCGTGGTCATCTTCATAGATGATATACTTGTCTATTCAAAGAGCCACGAGGAGCACGAGAAGCACCTGCGGATTATTTTAGAGACCTTGAGGAGAGAGAAGTTATATGCAAAGCTCAGTAAATATGAGTTCTTTTTGGACAGAGTCTCATTTTTTGGACATGGTGTTACAGGAGATGGCATTTCTATTGATCCAGAAAAGATCTCGGCAGTCGAGACATGGCCTGTTCCTAAATCAGCAGCGGAGGTAAGAAGTTTCCTTGGACTTGCGGGATATTATCGATGGTTCGTGGAAAACTTCTCAAGGATAGCAACACCTATGACTCGGTTAACTTGCAAAGATCAAGAGTTCATATGGACCAACGAGTGTCAAACCGCTTTCGACGAATTGAAGAAGCGACTGACTTCAGCACCAGTATTGACTATCCCATCAGGATCAGGAGGCTATGTGATCTACAATGATGCATCAGGGAAAGGTTTAGGATTCGTATTGATGCAGCATGGCAAAGTGATTGCATACGCATCTAGACAATTACGAGTACATGAGAAGAATTATCCAACTCATGACTTGGAACTTGCAGCCGTCGTATTTGCTCTGAAGCTATGGAGACATTACTTATATGGGGAACGAGTGAAAATCTATACAGACCACAATAGTCTCAAGTACGTCTTCACGCAGAAGTAGT
Organism: Iris macrosiphon; assembly: GCA_036927795.1. Taxonomy (NCBI): domain Eukaryota; kingdom Viridiplantae; phylum Streptophyta; class Magnoliopsida; order Asparagales; family Iridaceae; genus Iris; species Iris macrosiphon. The sequence goes on from JAYESA010000006.1 coordinate 99,911,545, forward strand.
TAAATATGAGGCAACGACGATGGCTCGAGTTGATGAAAGATTTCGAGATAGAGCTACATTTTCACCCAGGCAAGGCTAACGTTGTAGCAAACGCGTTGAGCGGTTAAGAGTGTGGCTGGTTTAATAGGGTGGGTTAGTGGTTGGTGTGTGGGTTGTATTTGGAGAGAGGAGAAAGTAGTGAATCCATAGAAGAGTGGTATTCGTTTGGAGTGGAGTAGAGTGGAGTGAAGGAGGAAGTAGGAAAGAAGTAGCAGAGAAGGAGAATAAGAAGAGAGAGGTTTGATTTGTAATATTTTTATTTTTTTTATGTAATATTTTTAGCCATAAGTATAATTGTTCTAAATAGTTGTATCATTTGCTAGCCATAATCAATTTTTTATTATAAGGTTTGATTTCTAATCTTAGCCATAATTATAATTGTAATCCTCTCCTAGTAGCCATAATCATTTAGTATAAACTAAATTATTAGTCATTCTTATAATGGTTAGAATGTTATTATAATTGTTAGCATGATGAAGGCAAGAGAAATATTTTTACAAAAGCTGAATAATATAGTGTTAGTGTTAATATTTAGCATGTTAATTATTTTTCTAAAAAGTTGTACCATTCTAGTTTTGATAGTTAATATTATTAATTAATTTTAGTATAAGAGAAGAAAAACTATTTATTTTAATTATAGTTATATTCTAATACTACTCTTTAACAAAATAGTTATGAGTATACCCTAATCATAACTATTTTGCTAATCCTAAGTACTTAATGTTAGTGGCAGTAGTTAGTGTTACTACGTAGTTAGTATTAGCGTTACTACGTAGTTAGTATTATGGTTATAGTTAAAATGATTAGGATTTAGGGTTAGAAAAATGGCTATAGTTATAGTATACTATAATACTAACAATTTAAACCATAACCCTAAACCTAATCATTTTTCTTAACCCAATTTCTAACAGTAAAACTAACTATGTTAACCTAACTCTAACCCTAACCATAACTATTTTTCTAATCCTAATATCATTACTAACACTAACTATTTTAACCATAACCCTAAGTTTAGGCAAACCGAAAAATATATGAAAAATTAACCTTAACTCTAACTTTTTTCTAATCCTAACCCTAATCCTAATACTAATACTAATAATAATATTAATACTAACCGTTTTAACCATAACCCGTTAGAAAAACTAACTATGTTAACCTAACTCTAACCCTAACCATAAATGTTTTTTAATCCTAATATCATTACTAATACTAATTATTTTAATTATAACTCTAAGTTTAGCCAAACCGAAAATTTTATGGAAAATTGACCTTAACCATAACCCTAACCCGACCATTTTTCTAATCCTAACCCTAATCCTAATACTAATACTAACCTTTTTAACCATAACCCCAAACATTTGTATAACCCTAATACCATTACTATTACTAACTATTTTAACCATAACCCTAACTTTAGCATAAATCTTAACCCTAATCTTAATGTTTTTTGAATCTAAATCATAACTAACATATTACAGATAGATACCCAAAATGATGGACGTATTTCGAGAGGGCCTACCACTGATATGATTATCCAGCAGCATGAGTCACACATTTCTAGTTTAGTATTTTATGGACAGGTATAGTAAAATTTAATTATTTTAGTCAATATAATTTATATTTTTTACATGTCTAATAATAACATCGTTTATATATCTCATAAAATAGCAATACGATTGTCCTGAAACTATACGAGCACGAGAGCATGTCTCATGGTGTTATAAGGACGACGTTGGGTATTAGATGTTGACTGAAGAATAATATGCAATGGTGAACGTATTTGGTTTTGATTATATTGATCAGATACATTTTCTATGTCACGATAGAGACTTGATCTTTAGTTTAGTTGAGCGGTGGTGACCCAGAAGAAATACCTTTCAGTTACCATTCGGAGAAAAGACTATTTTGCTAGTAGATGTGGTAAATATCTTAGGATTACCTATTACGGGTGAACCCATAATATTTGATGATGATGAGTCATTTTGCTGCAAAATTGTGATTAGGAAGTACTTACGCATGGAGCCGCTTAATATATATGGTAAAAGTTTTATGACGCTTTTGTGGCTCCGTCATAACTTTATGCACCTAGATCGTATTGGTGAGGAAGAAATAATAGTAGATGAGAATCGGATAAGTATAACATTTAATGTTATTATTTATGTAATACATATTTTTATTTAGTTTAATTGATATCATTTTCAAATTTTTTTGTTCAGATTAATGCTTGCACTAGGGCCTACTTACTAGGTCTAATCAATAAAATTTTATTTCCAAACTCAGGAGCTAGGGCAAATTTATGTTTTTTTACCTTTTTTATAAAATCTGGCAGAACATACGTGTCATGCATGGGAAGCATCTGTGTTGGCATATCTGTACAACTCCATGTCAACTTTTGTGCATTTTACTCCAGTGGATAAAAGAAATAAAAAAATGAGTGGATGTATAACATTAATATAGGTATAAAAAATTTATATAATTTTATTTACTTGTAAACCCCCTCACCCAAAATATGTATTTTGTGTGTATTTTATATTTATTTTATATTATTTTAAAATCAATTAAAATCTAATTATTTTATTAGGATACTTCACCGTAGTTTGGACATTATTGACGTAGAACGACCCCAAAATCTATATCGCCCTTCGTAGGAAGTAGCCTACACGGGAGACACAACTCGTAGAATCTTCTCATGATACAAAATTCGATCATTTAACATTAGTATGGCATTAGTGTAACAACTGTAGTTCTTGTATTTAATATTTAGAGATTTATATATATATATATATATATATATATATATATATATATATATATATATATATATATATATATATATATAATTTATTTATGATTATTTTCCAATCCAAATACCCAACCCAAAGCCATGAATTAATTTATTGGACACTAGTGGCTTAAAATAGGATAATTAAAATTATATATATATATATATATATATATATATATATATATATATATATATATATATATATATATATATATATATATATATATATTATGTAGAATTTATTTTAGGAGGATAGAATTTGAAACCTTCTTGATATAGGGTCAACCTTTGCACCTTATCTACTTTTAGAGCCAATCTAATTCTAATGTTCTCATATTTTGAAACCCTCTACTTTAAATATTCTATCTATCCATTTTTGGTACCATCCACCTATTTAAATTCATGAATCAAATCTTTGATTTATTCTCCTACAAATTAGGATCTTAATTAAATATATAATTTTCAAATTAGGAAAGATCCATATGCAATCTTGTTGTATATTAATTTAAATCTGAAATAAATCTTTTAAAATCTAATTTAAAGATTCTAGAGAATCCTCTCACCCTATTTTAGCCTCATTAAATCATATCCATAGATGAAAACACTAAATCAAATCCTAACCACCCACCTATTTAAACTACTTATATTTATCAACCCCCCAACACCTAAACCTAATAGCCGACATTCTCCTCTCTCAAACCCACAACCAAGAAGCCTCTCCCCCTCCCTCTCTTTTCTCTTTTTTATCTCCTTATTTCTCTCCATCTTTTCCCTCAAGGCCGACCACCCAAAGTCCTTGGCCGAACCCCTTAGGCCGACCAAAAATACCCCTTGAGGTTGGCTGCTACTACAGCAGATCTGGGCTATTTACAGCAGTAAAACTACCCCCCCCAAAAAAAAAACTTTATATTCTTCATTTATTAGAAATCCCTCAAGTTTTGTGGAGTTTGGAGTCCGTTTGGCACTCAAAAAGGTCCATGTCACAAGAAGAAGCTCCGACATAATCACGATCTAGTAAGTTTTAAAATTTCTTTTAAATAATTATTTTTTTCATGTATAAACCCTTGTGAAAACTCATAAATATGTTAGATGACAAATAAGAAAACCCCCATGCATGTGAAACCCTAATTTTTACATAAAAATTGCTCTTAGATGAAACAAATCAATTCTTGGCAATGTCGTGATCATATTAAATTAGTATTATTACATGTTAATATTTTATTATTAAATTATAATTTTCCATAAATTAAATATTTAATTTCAGAATATAAAATACTATTTTTATTATTAAATAAAAAATAATTTTGTTAGTAATTAAACTCCATTATTGATGTACCATCCTTTGACATGTATACTAGCAAAACTTGTTGCCAACCCTAATAGAATTGTTATTGAGTAAACCTAGACCAAAAACCCATATTTTTAGCATTTAAAATTACATTATTATTTTTTAATTCTAAATTTTTAAGTATTATTTCAGATTTACTTATTTGTCAAAAAATAATTTTTGGTGACTAGTAGGTAACCCGTTATGACCTAATTTTGGTTTCTACTTGGTTTTGGACTCATCGAATTTATAAGAGATGACCCTATCACTAAAAATCTTATTTTTTCAATAAATTCCATAATTAATAGTTTTTATTAAATAATATTTTAAAAATAATTTTTGGTAATGTTTGATGACTAGTAATATTTGGTGTGTAACTACTTGCATGTGCAAACCCATGTAGAATTAATAACTAGATAATAACCTAATTAAACTAGAAATAAGAGTCTAATTAGTATAATAATTAATTGGTAGGTGTTCGAGACGTTCCTGTGGATAGCTCCGGACCATATTTGTTGTGCTCGCAGCTTGGCTTGGAAGGCAAGTACACCTTGCTTTATTGTATTATTTGGTTTACATATGCCTAATTTTTATTTGTTTAGTTGTGTGCATGTGTCTTAGAGTAGCAGACTTATCTAGTATCTTTTGAAGATACGAGGTATCTTCTGACCTGATACATGATATGGTGGCCCAACCATTGTCCTTATCTAGTTGTGGGGTTGGATTATGGTGAAGGTATGAGGTATCTTCTGACCTGATAATGTTTTAAACACGTTCACTGTCTAAGTGAGTGAGTACATGGACTAGCGTGTCGACTGATTATCGGTACAAGAGTTCGAGTCTTGTGTTAATAGTTGGTATTTGTTTAGTTTTCTAGATATTATTTGACATTATTGCATTATGTTTGCACCGCGTATACGGTTCGGATAGTTCATTAGGAGAGAAGAATCTACTAGTGAGCTCATATGATTTCTTTTTCTTAAGGTTTATATGGTGTAAATGGTGTAACCTCGAGTTCTATCGAACGCCTGGTAGGATGACGGATTCTTCTATTTTTTTCCCTCATGCGCCACTAGAGATATCTCGAGTGTAATCACATAGATGGTTAGTTACCCTATTTATTGTTTACTGCTTTACTTTCATGCATGTCGATTTCTGGTGTACTTGTTATGTTGTCACCCTCACTTTTTCATTCAAGGGTAGTTTGATAATTAACATGGATAATTTTAAATTTAGGAATTATTTGTATTTAATATTGTACATGCATAATTTATTTAATTATTGTATTATTTATTTATTGCTAGATGTAGATTTGTTTTAGACTTGTGTAGTGGACCTAACCCATTTATTAGAATGCATGAACCTAACATTTTGGATGAGTTTAGTTTGAGCCCAAGAATTAGGACCATGGATTATGAGGTTGGATTAATTAGTGAAACCATTAGACTAGAACCTTTTCTCCCTAATTAATTTCTTCATGAGAGGCCCCAAGGGGTATTTGTGATATTTTACATTGCTTGGAGAGGGGGTTACATGGATGGCCCATAGAGGAGGAGAGAGAGTGCTCTTATTTCTTTTTATTCCCAAATTCTTAGATCTACAATTTTCCTCTTTCAATTTTCTTCTTTTCCTCTTCAATTCTCCACTAATTCTTCACCAATCTCTTTCCAAATTCTTCATTGAGGCTTCTACATCAAGGATCTACAAGAAAGAAGCAAGGAGCAATGAGGAGGAGGCTGTAGAAGCATGAAAAATATGCTGGAAAATAATACGCATAAAACCCTCAACATGCAGGAAGCCCGCGCAAAACAGAGCTCCAGCACTGGGTGGCGTAAGACATGACTTCAGAGCCATCGGCGTACAGCAGAGCATCATCGCTAGTTCAGCGTAAGATATAGCTCCAGAACAACCCGCGTAATATAGTCTGCTTCGACGTAAAAAGGTTGTTACATCACCACTTTGGCGTAAAAACCTGCTTGCTTTTAATGCAGTGGGAAGTCATACGAGGAACTCTTCGTATTCCTCGAACGAACCTGTCAAATCATGCAGTGAACCTGACTCCTGACAAAGAGTACTGCACAGTGATCGAGAGGACAGCTGTAATGATGATTCGGCACAAAATCCCAGACTGTCGTCTAGTGACATAACCCTTCATATAAGACGTCGTTTACGCATTCAAGGAATACGCTGCCTAGTTTTACACAGGCAGATGTGAGCTTTTACGCTCAGCAGGAGACGAAACGAACCGCCACGTCAAAAGCTGCCCTTCGTACAGAGCTCGAGGCACGTCTCTGCAGTTAATGCGCGTGGTGGGGGCAGATCTCTGTATTTAATGCACAAGATTTGGTTCTACTTTCAAAGACTGGGTGAGCCATTATTAAGGCTAATACGTCCACATCAACACCCCTGCATATTACGCCATCAGGCTATTTTCAGCTATAGGAGCACTTTGTATGTTATCTCCTCCAAATACGCCGACCTTGCTATTTTTAGCTATAGGAGCATGTTGTACGCTATCTCCTTGAAATACGCCGAATCAGGCTATATTTGCAAAGCATTAGGCTTCTACGCCTATTTGGCTCCTATGCCAACTTGACAACCACTTGGATTCTACGCCAATTTGACAGCTATTTGGGCTTCTATGCCTGCTGGGCTTCTACGCCTACTTGGCTTCTATGCCAACATAACAGTTACCTGGCTTCTACGACCAGTATGAAAGCTATTCGGTTTCTACGCCAATCATCTCTACACAAGGGGCAGTTACCCACGTGGCTTGTATGTCATGATCTTCGTAGAAGTTATACGCGTTACCCCATAATGGGACACGCGTCAAATGCAGAGTCGAGAGATCATTTAGACGTGGGTAGCAGTTATCATAACCTCCGCGTAAAGAGCGCCCCACTCTCCACTGTTCGGCTTCTACGCCGATTGGATGGTTACGGCAATTAGACTCTATAAATAGAGACCTCTATTGACAGAGGTGAGGGGTCGAAAAGGAGGTCGGAAATTGATTTTTGAGAGAGAAGAATCCAGAGCACAGACAGAGAGTAGTGATCGACGATTTTGGCATCGAGTATCCACTCCCTCTTGCAATTTTTGAAGCTTCTCCTTCTTCTACAGCACTTCTTTATCATTGTGTGGTCCAAGGAACAAAGTGATCGACCGCAGATCAGACTCCTATAGCAATATTTACCCAGATTAAATTATTGTACTTAACATCCTCGTATAGGATTAATTGTACTTCTTTTGTTGTTTATAAACCAAAGAAAGGGTTTCGTATAAACCTAGTTTCATTTCTTTCATTTATTATCAAACACAAGATGGCGACTCTGCTGGGGACTACTTTCTCATCTGACGAGAAAGCAATTGCTTAACACGATGCAGTATCAGTAGGATCAATGAAGAAGACCTTGGTCGTCCAATTCGACCATTCAGCCTACGAAGACATGCTTCGAGTAGGGGGTAGCTCTCATTCCCTCTCTGTCCAAGACAACAGGAAATTGCGTAAGGAGTGGATGCCCAGGACATCCCCTACCATTCCTGCCGACTCTCTGGTTTCTTCGACCAACAAGGTTGTAGCTTCGCAACCTGTGCGCCCCACGCGTAAAACTCTGTCTCCCGTCTGTGACGTGGCAGACAAAATTTCTAGCAATGCCTCAGTGCTAGTCCAGAAGTCTACTCCGCGCTCTACGCGTAAAACTCTGTCTCCCGTCTGTGACGTGGCAGACAAAGCTTCTGGTTATGCCTTAGTGCTAATCCAGAAGTATGCTCCGTGCCCTACGCATAAAATTCAGTCTCCCGTCTGTGATGTGGTAGACGAAATTTCTGATAATGCCTTAACAATAATTCAGAAATTCTAAACACGCTTCGCGCGTAAAAATACATCTTCCCTCCGTGGAAAAGCAGATGGTCCTTGCAATCAACGCAAGAGAAAATAAGTGGCGGATTTCCCAACCTCTCGGCCTTTACGCCATCAAGAGAAGAATCTGCCCGCTCTCAAGATTATGCGAGAAGCTGATGGCCGATTGAGGACTTCCTCAGTTTTACGCCAGCCTGAGCAAAATTCTAGACTACGCCAGGTCAAGCCCCTCATCGTAAAGAAGGCCCAGTTTGCGGATAGATATGCTCCTCCTTTATCATGTGCTACACACATGGCTGAACTGCTGTATACGGGTGGCAGGAGGAGAATTATGGTTCCCAATATCCGCATTCCAACTGATGTAAACAAGAAGAACAAGCTTTCTTCTTCTTCTGTTAATCCTCCTGACTTGCGTGAATTCTTGATCCAGAAACACAAAGACATGAGTCATAACCAGGATTCAGTTCCCCTAACTATCAAATGTGGGAAGATCATGTGGGAAGATGTGTCAACATCTAATGTCATTATGACATGTGGACCACATGAAGATGCTGCCTTTATTGTTCCTTCAACTCGTGACGACTAGCATCCAATAGTATTCGGTCGCATACGGAGCAGACCGATTGTACAAGAAGGATCTCGCGAGTCTGATGGTGGAAAAATGCAAATCCACAGATATAGCCCACAAGCTCTAAAGATTATACAAAGCATGGGTTATGATTTGAAGTTGAAACAAGGCCTCAACTATGGGAAAGGCAGACGAACGCCATTGCATGGTAATCCTTACTGTCAACAAACTCGTTTTGGGTTGGGGTATACTGCATCTCTTGCAAACTCAAAACCTCGAGAGTCTGATCCTGTAATACCAGAGGCAGGTCCTTCTAAATCAACTTCTGTGGACAAACGCCATGACATGTCTGGGGGTAGCCTACCTCGACAAAATAAGGCAACATCCAAAGCTGGGGGTAGAATTTCCTCTGAGTCCGAAGATGATGCAACGATGACGATCTTTCCGGAAGATCGTAAAACTCAGGCATCGGGAGCCCGAAGGCCAAAAGAGACTTTCTCCTTCAATGAAGATGACATCATTGAAATCTTCAATACATTGACGAAGGAACACAAAATTCCGCTACCCAACATCAAATACCCTGAGAGGGCTGACAAAGTCGATGACCCTGATTATTGTCTCTTTCATCGGTACATTCATCACCCCACAAGGGCATGCTATGTACTGAAAAGGAGAATCCGGAGTTGATCGACGCCAAAGTCATCACCTTGCATCTGTAAACGAGGGGACGATCACTGCAAATTGATTTCACTCTAAACGTGACAATTTGCTCCCTCAGGAATATACCGGATAATGAGTCCCTAAAGTTTCCCAGCGGATTCTTCAGGACTATCCCCACTCAGGAAAATCACTCCACAGAGAATTTTTCGGATATGAGTTCATGTCCATATTACCTCTGAACTATTGTCCAAATATTTCTTTATTTCCCCAGCTGAGTTTTTTATGTTCATATTACCTCTGAACAAACCCTCCGAGTTTTGGCTATCGATTATCATGTCCATATTACCTCTGATATCAGTTGTCATCTCAACTTAACACCCATACTTAACTCTAAGTACGCCAGTGGTGTTATGTCCACAAAAACTGCCATGTCCATATTACCTCTGAGCAGATGTATACCTCCACCCTCAGTGGAGTCACAACTCAAAAGTTTATCATGTTCATATTACCTCTGAACAAACCCTCCGAGTTTTGGCTATCGATTATCATGTCCATATTACCTCTGATATCGGTTGTCATCTCAACTTAGCACTCGTACTTAACTCTAAGTACGCCAGTGGTGTTAGGCCCACAAAAAACTGCAACGTCCATATTACCTCTGGCAGGGCTTGTCCTAAACTTATTACTTGCACTCTCGTGCACAAGAAGTAATAAGCCCACAAAAAATTTCCCTGTGGAATGCCCGCAAAGAAAAATGAATTGTTCATGTTCATATCACCTCTGAACTATCCTCATTTTCCCCAGCGAAGAAAGAGTCTGTCCATGACCAACCCCCACAGAGTCGTATTTTATCGTGTCTATATTATCTCTGTCAGGATTTGTCTAAAATCTATTATTTGCACTCTCGTGCGCAACAAATGATAGGTCCACCGAAAATCCCCCAGTGGGATGTCCTCAACAAGCACAGTATTGTACTACATCCATATTACCTCTGGTATGATATCCCAAGCTCATACAAACAATCATAAAGAACGGGAGGGCTCTTATATGATTGCAAATAACACTTACAGATTAGCCAAGTCTAATGAAAAATTTGATAATGGCTACTATCAACTGCAAATTCCCTAAGAAGTACTATACTTGATCTCCTTCGTTTAACGGAGTATGACGAAGATCTTATTCTGACAATACCATGCACAAAGGTTAGCCGGATCACATTCTATCAGATTCGTATGACCTCTTAATGGATATGCCTAACTAATTTGTAAACCTATCACGTTCATATTACCTCTGATAATGTTTAGTATACAAATTTAGTTGGATTATATTCTATCAGGTTCATATTACCTCTGAATAGATTTACATTCAGCAAAACCTTAACGAAAGTATGTCATATTAATGATACCTCTGATATTACTTTTATCTTAGCCTATCATATTCTAAAGTGATGGGTCCACAAAGTCAGAAAATGTGTCTTTATTATCTCCGAGAAATTACAGGAGAAATAAGAAGGTACATCATTGGGGAGGAGCAGTCAAATCGCGGATCTGCTGCGCCAGAGCGGCCATCCTCTCATTCCCGGAGTTCAAGACGTTAGCGCGAGCCCGTTCCAACCTTGCCTCCTTATTGTTCAAGGCAGACAGTTCAGATCGAGCATGTACAAAACCTGAGTGGGTGACACCCGTATGTGCCAAGTTCTGTTGAGCCGCTTCCATTCGGTCCTTTAACATATCTCGAGCTACCGATAAAGCGAGAGCCCTCTCCTTTGCCTGAGCGAGTTCATCTTCCAAATTGCGGACCCTCGCTGCCTCTTCCTCATATTCGGCCTCGCACTTAGCCAGTTGGGGAATGATATACCCCAATACGGCATGCTCTTCATTCATCCCTTGCTGCTGTACCTCGATGGATTTGTGCCTCGATGGATTTGTTTAGAGTTTCCATCTCCCCAACAAGCCTCGCAGTCAAGGAGTCATACTCAGCCTGAATCAGGTCATCAATGCCACCTCGAGATAGTTGCAAATACTCATTAATGGGTTATTCTAAACTATTAACTATTTGCTCCAGCGCATCAGCTCTCCCAGCATCGTTGAAATTTTTGATCAGCGCTATCGCAACCTGGGAGGACATCCTCAGAGCCTCGAAGCCTAGATTCTTCTCCAGCACCATTGATATCAGCATTTTTAAAGTGATATAGAAAATGCTAGTATACTGCTCAACTAGCATGGCAAAATTTGAATAGGTGCTGGGAGTGGCTGCAATATCGGTGAATTCCCTTCCAGAAACTACTGCAGAGGGTCTCGTCACAACAGTCGCTTCAACAGATGGCACAACAAAAGTAGAAGCACCAACAATGGTCAAAGTTGTCGACATGCTCGACAGAGGAGGCATAGTTGAGACAATCGGCTCATTCTCCCCCGATATCATATGCACTGGTACTGGCGGAACAACATCCAATAATGTTGCATCAGCAGCGTCAAAGCTTGCTCCCTCAATGTCGGACACCGCCGGTTCATTGGCCGAGTCCGCAACAAGCTCAGAAGTGGTGTCAACTCCACCCTCCCCAATGATGTCTTCCCGTGAAAAGAAGACAAGAGAAAGTTAATATCAACCTGATGTTAATTTTTCTAAAAAAGAGGCGTAAAGACAACATATACCCATGGCTGATGGTATATATGTCACGTCCGCAGCCAGTACAGCTAAATCATTTCTTAATGATTTTAAACGAGCTGTCATACTTGGAGAAGAGGGTACACCAAATGACGTATGAGGGTAGTCATCCAAGTCTTCACCCAGATCCACTCGAGGTTCATCGGGTGGAATCTCGCTGGAGATACTTACAAATGAAGAAGGGGCTGAACCCATTATTGGTTTGGATAAAGATATCCATAATACGCTCGGCCTCGGAGGTGACCTCACTACACTACCAGTAGCGGTAGTAGCGACAGCAGTTCCGAGCAAAGAATCTTCGGCACTGTCAGCCGGAACTGTGGAGGTTCCCTCTCTAATAGGCGAAGGACCTCTAGTCAAAAAATTATCCCCAACAGTAGAAATGACAGGATCACTCCTAGGAGCCTCATGGCTGGAAGTCCTGATAGGACCACTGACAGTCTTCTTTTTCTTGCGAGGGGAAGGCTCTTTCAGAGTAGGAGCCCTTCGCTTACTGGGGATAATAAGAGGCTCTGCAGGTGGAGCTATTAGGCCTCTCGGTATCGTCATCAAAAATTCGTCTGGACCGACAGGGTCTTCGCCCTCGTCAGAGGAGACTGATGGGACCCCCTCTCTTCCAGTGGATTTATGAGAGGGCATCCTAAAACTTCCACGCATATCAAAATCACGATGGAAGGTGTTAATGGATGCATAAAATTGGGCGTACGAATGGAGCATGCGCAACTCCATGGAAAGAGAAGTCGCGGGCACGGTAAAAGTTGCTCCAGTACAACCCATCATGAAGTACCGCCATCCTCTCGCTTCGTCGATAAGTCTCCCTCTGAACTTGAAGCTGGTGATAGCATTCCCCACACGCAACTGGTCATACCCAAATTGCCTGGTGAATCGGCTAGGCAGATACGGCTCTAGATAGCTATGGTCCTCACTCCTGTACAGAAGATGAGAAGGTCTAATGCAGACCAACCAGTAAAAGGCTTCAGGAGAAAGAATGGTCCTTCCTTGGCCTGCATCCTTAAGTTTTGTCCCCTATTGATTGATATGTACAGTGGGGACGATACAGAAGAGCTTTCAGCTGTGAGCAAAATTTAATGTCCGCCGATAATCCACGACGGTGGTCATGTTCCATGAAGAATTCTTGTAATTTAACAAGAAATTATCTCCCGAACTACTGGCAGAGCTGGAAGACATCACCCTGGGGTTATGAAGGATTAACCATCCCATCAGATATAGGAATGGTAACTCCACTCTCAGAAATCTATCACGCCGTGTTTCATCCGCGAGCAGCCCATCAGCAAGGGCCCTCAGGCCTGCTTGTATCCGGCATACCATGGCAGGGAGCAGGCCCAGTCTTGACCCAAATACCAAATGCACTGCAGGCCATAAGGTGTTGCGATGAATCCGATCTGCGGATGCGATGCCAGGTACTACCAATCGGCGTAACCATATAGAGAGAAAGCCAGCCAGTTGAGCTTACCTTGACAGAGGCTTGCGATAATGCCTCATATAACTGTAGGCTTTAGTGCCTGCAGGGTAACCCCCTATCTCCTCATCGAGAACATGATCTGAAGCCCCAGAGTCTTCAATAAGATCATCGACCGTCTGAGCAGTAAGCACACTCAGAAGATTCAAGGATTTATCTCTGCTATCCACAACTTTGTCTGTCTTAGCATCTCTGGCCTGATGAAAGAAGAGATAAGATGCCCACTTGTTGGTGTGAGCCAAATCAGACGGCTCCTGATAGAAAGTGGTGCAAGCAAGGTAGTGGCACATCAGCTCCTGATACACTGTCACTGTCCAAGGGTTTGTATCCCTCAATTCCCTGTTTGTAGGGACATACTCCTCATAAGGAGTGTCCCCCATTGGCAGTCTTGAAATCTCTGCCATCTCGTGAAGGGCTAAGCCCAACTCCCCCAGCGGAGTGGCAAAAGTCCCTTTGAGTGAGATATACCGCTCCAACAATGCCAAAAATAGGTGGGGGTTGAGAGGTAATCCAACACTGGTAGCACTCACAGCCGCGAACAGACCAATGCTCTCCAGCTCCGTCTGAAAGTTCTTCAGGGCCCAGGCAGTTAAACGGCCCCATCGAAGATTCCCAGGGCTAACCCACCCGTTGTTCCGAGGATTAACCTTGGGGTATACTCCTCCATACCCCATGAAGTTATTGTAAAAAGTCAATATTTGGACTGGCTGGAGCAGTGAAGTATCTTCACTCGGGACGCTGCCTGGCAGTAATCCCCTGAAAGGTATGACAGGGCCTGAAGGGCGGCTCACAAATAATCCTTGGCCTGATCCTTTCTGATAATATATCTTCCCTGGCTGGCTGTGAAGATTAGGGATCAGGGTCCATGACATCTTCTTGGGATACGTGGCATGGAAGAATGCCAAGATAGGGTAATCTCTGGGCATCCTTGGCAGGAATATGACCATGCCATCAGCAGTAAATACCCAATTTTCTTTCTTGGGCTTTGTCTAGGATTATTTATCAATCATATCCCCGAAGAGGAAAGCTGGCTTCCTATATTCGGTCCCATCTATATACGTCAGGGGCTCCCCACTGAGAATACTCAGCAGCATGCGCTCTCCTTGGGACGATATCAGAATTTCCCTCTCTTCAGGGTAATTGGGTCCAAAAATGGGGAATGTCACATGTGACAAATCCTCCAGATAATTCGAGTTCAGCATCCCAGCAGCAGAACCCATCACGTCAGCCAAAGGAGGGATCTGCAAGTCCACTGCAAAATACAAGAAAAATGAGTCAGTTTTTACACTAGACATTACACTCTTGCAGTTTGCTCCAAAGATTATCAATCTGTGCTTTTACGCCAAGACTATAAAAACTTGAGTTTTTACGCCGGAATTTATTTTTCTATTGCGTAAAATTCAAGGTTGGCAGCAGATAACAATCTAAGCTTTTACACTGGATTGACAAAATTTGAATTTTTACGCGGGTATTCATCCAGCGCATAAAATTCAAGGTTTGTAGTAAAACACCAAATCTCGACAGTATGGGTTTTTACGCCAGACTGCAAAAATTTGGAGTTCTTATGCTGACACATTAGGAATGTGGGCATAATGATAAAACATCTCTGTGCATCATCTTCCTCAAAGAGGCTCTCAGCACAGAAGATGACCTTGCGCGTTCACGTACAACGTGTGCGAAGGGTTTTGTTTTTTCTCTTCCCAAAAACTTTACCTATGACGCCTGGTGCACAGCTTGACGGTGGGATACTTCGTTTATAGCGAGGTTCGCTTAGCCTAATGGGAGTCGCTCGTGCTTGAGCAGAGGAGCGAGAAGAAGATGCAGCTTTCTTTCCCTTAGCGGTGGAAGGTTGTTTTGGTGCCATGGCTAAAACTCAGAGTGCTCAGAGAAGAAGCGAAGAAGAGTTCTCAAAGAGACGAAGGTTTTTGCAAAAGACAGATGAAGGGTTTCTTCTCTTAATGCCTTGGGGTATTTATAGAGTTTGGATGACTCCTCGAATCCCTAACCAAATTCGATATTTAATATTCGATTATGATTCGGAACCACGTCAGCCTATCATATAGGGAAGACGGACAGTCAGCGGATTCAAAATTTTCGCGCAGAGAAAATCTACGATTTTACCCTAAGGAGCTTTTTACGCTCAGAGGCTACAAATCTACGGTTTTACGCTCAGAGGTTATAAGTCTATGGTTTTATGCCCGAATGCTTTTACGCTCGAGAGGCTACAAACCTACGACTTCACGCTCAGAAGCTATAAATCTACGATTTTACGCTCAGAAGCTATTTCACGCTCAGAAGCTATTTCACGCTCGAGAGGCTACAAACCTATGATTTTATGCTCAGAAGTTACAAATCTACGCTACGGATCTATGACTTTCCGCATATCTTAAAATACGCAGGCCAGAGTATGCGTATATCTGAACAATTCTCAAGACGGCCAATTACAAGGGTTTACGTAGAAGATTCTCCTTCTTGGCCACAAAACACCCCAAGTACCCAAAATGACTCTTCTTCTTGGGTCGATTGGAAGTTCATCCAAAATCTAGTCAGAATCTTTTCTCTACAGTTCAAGCATGGCCAGTTTTGACAGCCATTTCTCACCCTATTTCAAGGGATTTTCGAGAAATTATTCTTGAAGATGATGGTCTGAACAAGAATTCTTCTTATCAGAGAAGTAATAGTTCAGGAATTCTATGCGACTCCTTGTTCGAAATAGCATGATAGTTCGGATATTCGATTAAATTCTAAGGAGCTTTCTATGTGTCTTCGGCTGTGCGTAAAAGACAAGACGAGTTCAGGTACTCTTTTATCAGAGTTGGTATAAAAATATTCAGACGTGTCGAAGCTGCACACTATTCAGACTTCATCACAGCAAAATATGGCAAATCATCAGATGCGTAAAAGAAGACAATTTTATTGAATCATGATTACATATGATGGAAATCCATCCTACAAAGGGTTTTCATCTTCATTATTACATATGATGGAAATCTTTTTTCCTACAAAGGGTTTTTCATTCTCATTTAAGATCACGCCAAGAATCTATTCTGCCAGGTTCTCATATTGGTGGAGATCTTTTTTGTCTTCTACAGCAGTTCATCGACTTCCACAGTCGATGAATAAGAAAATGATCAATGGCGGGAGGATACAGAACTGGGACTGTATAAATTATTCAAGAACCCATCCTCCATACGCCATGGTAGGCAAGCCCTTGAAATTGAGTTGGGGGTTCAGACCCAACTCAATACTCGAAGACAGGGCCAAACTGCCTATCCTCGGCCAGCACCGTAACGGGAGAAAATACAGCTTGCAAGCTGTGTGGTCTAATATGTCACGACCCGCACCCGGTGTAAGGGTACTAGTCGGAAACAACGCCCAGCCTACGCCATAGAATCGGCGGTAGAACGCTGTCTAAATAATCTATCTAACAATATAATGAACCACTAATAATAATAGTATACTCAATCACAGAACTAAGAGAGAAATGAACACGAATCAGATAAGAATAGAATAGTCACAATACAACTCATGAGTCTAAAATAATACATTAATGAGTCTGAAGAAATACAGAAATAAGTTGGAGATAAATCCAGTACAAAAGAATACTATGAGGCTACAACTCCAGGGTCAACTGTCTCAGTTGGGATAAGTCCCTCTTGAGCCAGGGTCTCAGAATCTAAACCCACAACATCCTGGGGTCCATAATAGGTAGGGTATCACTCCTCAGTGTCATCTGGAAAAATATATTCAGTCAGGAAAGGAGCAGAGTACATCTCTAACAGCAGTTCTAAATAATGATAAAAACTATATAATAGTAAATAGCTATGGATAAACAAGATGCACAATAGATATAAGAGATATATGTACAATAAGGAAATACTAGAAATAAATACAATAATGAATAATATGCCAATGAAACAATAATACTAATGACTAAGTGTGTGAGTACTAGCTTAACATGTGATCGGCTTGGGCAAGATGCAATGCGGCCTGGCTAATCATACGTGCGGTGCATGATCAACACTATTCTGTAATCTGTACTTTATTCAATAGGGATATTGATCACATATCTATACTAATACTCCCTACCCCCGACTGGTATAATAGATCCAACCACGGTATTCTATGGCACTAGATTTCCCAAGAAGATAGCTAGTCTTCCCGAGAATCGGTGTCTGTATATGTACAAGATAACCAATAAAATAATAGTTGCACCATATACACCATATACCAAGGAATAAGATCTTATGACGAGATCTGGATATACCAATCCGTGTAACCATAATGTCAAGAGAATATGGATATCTACACTAGATACAATGAACATAGAGGATATCATATATGAGAAACTATCAGAGAATGTACTCGCCTGAAGTCCAATAAATAGTCTCATAGATATCTGACTCGGTGCCTCGAAGACCTAGATATGGAATACAACATCAATACAAGGTCTCGAAAAGAGAATAAGTTAAACTAGTCAACTTCTAGGTCAATAAGTCAATTCTAAGTCAAAAGTCAACTATGGTCAACTCTAAAGTCAACTAAAGTCAAATATGGTCAACTATGGTCAAACCAAGGTCAACCATCTATTTCTAGGTTGCACAAGTCTAGCACCAAAATCTTGGTTCAAAATACTAAGATCTAAGCCATAAAACTACATCCTTAAATATTAGGATACCGTATCTTCGGATACGTGAATCCAAGGTAAACCTCACAATACCTATATATCAATCAATAAAGTATATAATATAGAATATTAAATACAATAATTAGGAATCATGGTTTTGAACCAACTTGGTATCCACACAAAGTAATGCTCAAGATACATAGATATAGTATTTACCCTTATACATAATATAATATATATAAACTAATATTATACAATTAAGAATATAACAATACTAGTATTATATCTCACAATAAATACATATATATATATATATATAAATATAATATATAAAATATAAACTAAAAATGCCTAACTGTCACTGAAAAACTGTTTGCTAAAACACTGATTTTAAATAAACAGGCTTTCAGTGACAGATCCAACTGTCACTGAAAACGCCGTCGCCAAAATCTGCTGTGTAAATGCACTGCTGTCACTTTATTGGTGACAGTTATCAACTGTCACAGAAATGACTGTCACTGCTGCTGTTTAAATCCTGCCCACTGTATTTAATGACAAAATCTGTCATTAAATACCCAATAAAGCTACAGCGGCTGCTGCTGCTGTTTAATGACAGAAACTGTCATTAATGCAGCTGTCGCCAAAAGTTTAAATATATAACTAAATATATATATATATATATATATATATATATATATATATATATATATATATATATATATATATATATCAATATATAAATCAATATATATATATATATAAAATAATTAAATAGGTATATACTTCTATATATACATAATCCTACACAAATAAATAAATAAATACTAATAGCTATAAAACACATTCTATGTACTAATGTACATATTTTAACATGGTTAAATGCACACATAAAAATACATTCATTTATATACAGTTAATTATATAATAATTATAAATAATATAATTACTCATTTAAACACATAAATATATTTTATAAAATATTTACATATAATTTATACTACTAACATAATTGGTAACATATATAAATGCGTATAAAAGAAAGCTACATATATATTTATACATTATATTAGTATAACTACAATACATATTTCTATGCTACCAAAAATACCATAATAAATACACTAAAATAAATATATAACATCTATATATATTTACTAATTATAATTCGAGAATTAAAGTATAAATAATTAGATCTACACATAAACACACACAAATGGAGAGTATCACACCGTATCCCACTAAATCTAGGATACGCATACGACACGAGTCCAACACACAACCAATTGCACCCGGAAGGACACAAATAAGTTATAAATATTATTTATGAATAAATCAAAGTGTCAAATATAGATCTATGTGTCCGTGTCAAAATACGACATATACAAAGTCCCGTGTCGGAGGGAAAACCCCCAAAATAATACGTATCACCAAATTATTGGGATACGATCTACACGTACCCAATTGTGGACATGACACTAGCTCCAAACACATAAGCACATGCCCAATTGATCTATAGGATCAATTGACACATACAACAAAATGTCAATTCGGAATTCCCCCAAAATTGACACAAAAAGCACCATAACTTTCTCCATGGGTCTCCTATGAACACAAAACCAAGTCATATGGGTAGTACATACATATGGGTTAATTTTACATGATTAAATCTCAAATTTAAAATCTATTTTAAGGGGAAAAACTGAATTATACTTATTGGGAGATGGATTCCCAATGAAACCTCCAATTGAGATGAAATTGCTTCCAAATTGTAGATCCTTGCTCCTCTTTGTAGATCCTTGCTTCCTCCTTCTAGATCCTTGCTTCTCAACTTTCTAATGGTGAATTGGGAAGAATTTGGAATGAATTTGGTGGGGATTGGAATGAGAATGAAGGGAATTTGGTAGTGGAAAATTCTAGATCTAGATTTGGAATGAAAATGAGAGGAGAGAGAATTTCCCCCCCCCCCCCCCTCTATTATAGGCCGGCCCTTACCCCTTCCCCAAGCAATTATAAAATGTCCAATGTACCCCTTGGGGCCTCTCATAAAGAAATAATTAAGGAAGGAAGCTTCTAGTCTAATGATTTAATTAATTTAATCCATCTCCTTAACAATGGGCTTTCTAAATGGGCCAAGTCTAACTAATTAATTCATGTTGGTCCATTGGTCCAAACTAAACTAGTTGGGTCCACTAATACAAGTCCAAACTAATTAAATAACATCTAACAATAATTAAATAATACAACAAATAATTATTTACCATGCACAATAATTAATTAAATAGAAAAAGACTAAAATACCCTTTCCTAGAAAATATGGTAGTGACAAGTCTACCCTCCTTAAAATAATTTCGTCCTCGAAATTCAAAGACGAAAACTACCCCCAAAAATAACAGAACAGAACTAAAGAATCACAACTAACTAATGAACAGAATATAACAAGAAAATAACATACCTCAAGGTACAAATAAATATGGATAACGCTCTCGTATGTCATCCTCTCTCTCCCAGGTAGACTCCCCCGGAGAGTGATGCCTCCATGCGACGCATACCAAAGGAATAGTCTGGTTCCTCAGCACCTTCTCTCTTCGATCCATAATCTCAACTGGCTGCTCTGGATAGCTAAGAGTAGGGCCCACCTCTATCTCTGAGTGATCCAATCCATGACTAAGATCTGCCACGTATCGTCTCAACTGTGACACATGAAATATGTTGTGCACTCCCTCCAATGCAGGTGGCAAGTCTAGTCTATAAGCAACTGCACCGACCCTCTCTAGAATAATGAAAGGTCCGATGAATCGCGGACTAAGCTTTCAGCCTCCACAGAAGCGAATCGTGCCTCGTGTCGGAGAAATCCTCAGAAACACCAAACCACCCACCTATAACAAAATACCACCTTAAGAACTTAATCTATAACAAACAAGAACAAGCACAAACAAAATCTAAACTATACCTCAAACTCCAAAGGTCTCCGATGGCTATCGGCCCAATGCCGTTGTCTGTCCTGCGCCACTCGAAGTTTGTCTCTGATCAACTGAACCTTCTCTGCTGTATCCACAACCATCTCTTGCCCAAGCAAAACTCTCTCTCCAACATCGTCCCAAGACAAAGGAGTACGACACCTCCGATCATATAGAGCTTCAAAAGGCGACATCTCTATATTGGCCTGATAACTGTTGTTGTAAGCAAACTCTACCAAATAGAGATGGTCCTCCCAAGAACCCCCGAAATCTAGTATACAAGTGCGCAACATATCCTCGAGAGTCTGAATAGTCCTCTCTGACTGCCCATCTGTCTATGGATGATATGCAGTACTGAACTTGAGCTGAGTGCCCAAACTCTCCTGCAAACTCTTCCAGAAATGAGAAATGAAACGACTATCCCGATCTGAGACTATGCTGACGGGAACTCCATGTATCCTAATGATCTGCCTCACATACATCTCTACTAGCTTCTCCGTAGACAAACCCACCTTGAAAGGCAAGAAATGGGCCGACTTGGTCAACCTATCAACAATGACCCAAATCGCGTCTTTCCCTCCTGGAGATCGTGGAAGTCCAGACACAAAATCCATAGTAATGTGTTCCCACTTTTACTCTAAAATAGGTAATGGCTAAAGTAAACCTCCTGGCCTCTGCCTCTCGGCTTTCACCTGCTGGCACACTAAGCATCTGGATACAAACTGTGCCACTTCCCTCTTCATACCATACCACCATACACTCTCTCGCATATCCCGATACATCTTATTAGCACCTGGATGTATGGAATACTGAGAGCGATGCGCTTCCTGCAACACCTCCTCTCGCAACTCCCCACTAGGCACACACAATCTAACTCCATGCCTCAAAGATCCATCCTCTGCAATAGTGAAATCATCCTCCAATCCTGCTCTCACCTGAGCTCAGATACTCCTCAGAGATACATCCTCATACAGTGCTGCCTTGATCCTGTCCATCAAATCTGAGTGTATCTGCAATCCCCATATCTGCATAGCACACCCAAGAACAATCACCTCAATGCCCAAGCTCTCCAAGTCCTCCAACAAATATCGATCCGGCGTCAAGAACATAGCTACCGGATACCTGCTCAAAGCATTGGCAACTACATTGCAAAGAGATATCAAAATCCTTTATCAGTTCCAACCACCGACGCTGCCTCATGTTCAACTCCTTCTGTATGAAAATATACTTTAAGCTTTTGTGGTCTGTGAAGATCTCCATACGCTCTCCGTACAAATAATATTTCCACAACTTCAGGGCGAATATGACGGCTGCCAACTCCAAATCATAGGTAGGATAGTTCTTTTCATGAGAAAGCAATTGCCTGGATGCATAGGCAATCAATTTCCCATGCTGCTGAAGAACACAACCTAAACCCTTCCCCGATGCATCACTATAAATAGTGAAATCTCCGGACCCTGATGGCAACGTCAAAATAGGAGCAGACGTCAACCTCTTCTTCAACTCCTCAAAAGTAACCTGGTAATCCTCTGTCCAAACAAACTCTACATCCTTCCTTGTGAGTCTGGTCATCGGCTCGGCAATCCTCGAAAAATCTTGCACAAACTTCCTGTAGTAGTCTGCCAATCCCAAGAAACTCCTGATCTCTGCTACCGAACTCGGAGTCTTCCAAGATTCCACTGCTGAAATCTTCTTCGGATCCACTGAAATACCATCACCAGTCACAACATGCCCTAAGAACTCCACCTTGTCCAAGAAAAACTCACACTTGGACAACTTCCCATACAACTTCTCCTTCCTCATCACATCTAACACAATCCTCAAGTGCTCCTCATGCTCCTCCGGTGTCCTCGAGTATATGAGTATATCGTCGATGAACACCACCATAAACTTGTCAAGGTACTGGTGGAACACCTTGTTCATCAAGTTCATAAATACCGCCGGTGCATTAGTCAAACCAAACGGCATCACCATAAACTCGTACTGACCATACCGAGTTTTAAAAGCAGTCTTCGGTATGTCCTCCGGCTTCACCTTTACCTGATGGTAGCCTGATCTTAAATCTATCTTAGAAAATACCTTGGCACCACTCAACTGATCAAACAGATCATCAATCCATGGCAAAGGATACTTATTCTTGATAGTGAGATTATTCAAAGCCCTGTAATCAATGCACATGTGCACCGATCCATCCTTCTTCGGCACAAACAATACTGGGGCTCCCCATGGTGAAGAACTCGATCTGATAAACCCCTTATCCTGCAATTCGTCCACCTGCTTCTTCAACTCGACCAGCTCGCTGTTGTTTACTCTATAGACATGCTGCAAAATTGGTTCTGCACCTGGCACCAAGTCTATAGAAAATTCAACATCTTGATCTGGCGACAATCCTGGTAATTCCTCAGGAAATACATCCAAGAACTCTGCTATCAACGGATGCGGCAACTCCTTGTCTTCCACCATAGCTCCACAAATATGCCTTCTTCCTGCTCCGCAGCTCCTCTAAAAAACTCGAACTTTGGCTCTCCTAGCGGACCAAACAAAACTCTACCTCCTCTACAATCTATGCTAGCACGGCACCTACTCAACCAATCCATCCCGAGTACAATGTCGTAGCAAGGAAGTGGCATTACAAGTAGACACGCACTCAACTTCCGGCCTCCCAGAGTAACTCTCCGGTCCTTGCAAATATCATTAACCAGGATAATGCCTCCCCCGGTCATGATCTTGCAAGTCCTAACCAAAGACTCAGCTACCAAACCATGCTTTAGAGCAAAAGAAACAGATACAAAACTATGGGAAGCACCACTATCAAACAAAGCTAAAGCTGGAATGGAATCAAGAAGAATAGAACCTGTGATGAAATCTCCGGTGGGTTCCTCCTCTTCGATGGTCATAGCAAACGCTCGTCCCTGCCGAGCACCTCCTTGCTGCTGATGTTGGACAAAACGCTGCTACTGTGTCGAAAGTGGTCCCCTCGGCTGTGCTGCAGATGGTCTTGTCTGTGCCCTCGAAGCTGGAGCTGCTCCCTGAACTGCACGACGAGGACACTCCCTCGATTGATGCCCTTCAGTACCATAATACAAACAAACTCCTAGCCTCCTCCTGTAAACTTCCCAGATGTGGTCGGGCTTCTTGCAGTAGTTGCATGGAGCTTGTTGTAACTGTCTCTACTGCTGAGGTGCCTGGTGAAAAGGTGCTCTAGCTGGAGTCTTGTCACGACCCGTACCCGGTGTAAGGATACTAGTCGGAAACAACGCCCAGCCTACGCCACAGAATCGACGGTAGAACGCTGTCTAGATAGTCTATCTAATGTAATGAACCACCAATAATGATAGAATACTCAATCACAGAACTAAGATAGAATGAGCACGAATCAGATAAGAATAGAATAGTCATCATACGACTCATGAGTTTAAAATAATACATCAATGAGTCTGAAGAGTAACAAAATAAGCTGGAGACAAATCCAGTACAAAAGAATACTATCATACAACAAAGCTACACTCCAGGGTCAACTGTCTCAGTTGGGATAAGTCCCTCTTGAGCCAGGGTCTCAGAATCTAAACCCACAACATCCTGGGGTCCATAATAGGTAGGGTACTCCTCAGTGTCATCTGGAAAAATATATCCAGTCAGGAAAGGAGCAGAGTACATCTCTAACAGCAGTTCTAATCCATGATAAAAACTATGTAACAGTAAATAGCTGTGGATAAACAAGATGCACAAAATAGATACAAGAGATATATAGACAATAAGTAAATACTGGAAAAAAATACAATAATAAACAATATGCCAATGAAACAATAATACTAATGACTAAGTGTGTGAGTACTAGCTTAATATGTGATCGGCTTGGGCAAGATACAATGCGGCCTGGCTAATCATACGTGCGGTGCATGATCAACACTATTCGCTTACCAATACTTTATTCAATAGGGATTTGATCACATATCTATACTAATACTCTCCACCCCCAACTGGTATAATAGATCCAACCACGGTATGCTATGGCACTAGATTCCCCAAGAAGAGAGCGACTCCTCCCAAAAATCGGTGTCTGTACATGTACAAGATAACCAATAAAACAATACTTGCACCATATGCACCATATACCAAGGAATAACATCTCATGACGAGATCCGGATATACCAATCCGTGTAACCGTAGTGTCAAGAGAAACATGTATATCTACACTAGATACAACGAACATAGAGGATATCATAAATGCGAAACTATCAGAGAATGTACTCGCCTGAAGTCCAATGAACAGTCTCACAGATGTCTGACTCGGTGCCTCGAAGACATAGATATGGAATACCATATTAATACAAGGTCCCGGAAAGAGAACAAGTCAAACTAGTCAACTTCTAGGTCAATAAATAAATTATAAGTCAAAAGTCACTATGGTCAACTCTAAAGTTAACTAAAGTCAAACATGGTCAAACTAAGGTCAACCTCACAAGACATCTATATAAATAATATAGAATAAAAAATACAACAATTAGGAATCAAGGTTTGATCCCCATTGGTACCCACACAAAGTATAAATAATGTACACTCTAATATAAAGTATATACAAACCAATATTTATACAAATAAAATAATATATTACTACTAGTATTATACCTCACAAAAGCACATATATATATAAGATATATAAATCAAAATACATATATATATATAAAACAATTTAATAACTATATACTTATATATATATATACATATAAACTTACACAATTAAATATCAATAGTTACATAACACATGCACATATTAATGTATGTATTTTACATGGCTAGAAGCACACATAAAAATATATTCATTAATATACAAATAATTATATAATAATTATAAATAATATAATTACACATTTAAACACATAAATATATTTTATAAAACATTTATGTATAAATTATTTTATTAACATAAGTACATATATAATTGCATGCAAGAAGCTACATATATATATTTATACATCACATTAGAACACATAGAAATATATAGATCTATGCTACAATAAATACCATAATAAATACACTAAAATAATATATAATATCTATATATATTTACTAATTATAAATGAAGAATTTAAAGCATAAATAATTAGATCTACACATAAACACACCAAATTGGAAAGTTTCACACTGTATCCCATTAGATCTAGGATACGCATGTGACACGAGTCCAACACACAACCAAATATACCCCGAAGGACACAAACAAGTCACAAATAATATTTATGAACAAATCAAAGTGTCAAAAGTAGATCTATGTGTCCGTGTCAAAATAAGACATGTTCAAAGCCCCGTGTCGGAGGAAAAACCCCCAAAATAACACGTATCACCAAATAGTTGGTATAAGAACCACATGTACCCAAATATGGACACGACACAAGCCCCAAACACATAAGCACATGCCCAATTGATCTATAGGATCAATTGAAACACACAAAAAAATATAAATTCGGAATTCCAACAAAATTGACACAAAAAGTACCATAACTTTCTCCATGGGTCTCCTATGAACATAAAACAAAGTCCTATGGGTAGTACATATATATAGGTTGATTTTATATGATTAAATCTCAGATTTAGAAGCTATTTAAATGGAAAAATCTGAATTATACCTATTGGGAGATGGATTCTCAATGAAACCTCCAATTGAGAAGAACTTGCTTCCAAATTGTAGATCCTTGCTCCTCTTTGTAGATCCTTGCTTCCTCCTTCTAGATCCTTGCTTCTCAACTTTCTAATGATGAATTGGGAAAAATTTGGAATGAATTTGGTAGGGAATTGGAATGGAGGGAATTTGGGAGTGGGAAATTCTAGATCTATATTGGAAATGAGAATGAGAGGAGAGAGAAATTCCCACCTCCTAATATAGGCCGACCATGCCCCCTTCCCCAAGCAATTGTAAAATGTCCAATGTACCCCTTGGGGCCTCTCATGAAGAAATAATTAAGGAAGGAAGCTTCTAGTCTAATCACTTAATTAATTTAATCCATCTCCTTAACTATGGGCTTTCTAAATGGGCCAAGTCTAACTATTTAATTCATGTTGGTCCATGGGTCTAAACTAAAATAGTTGGGTCCACTAAAATAAGTCCAAAATAATTAAATAACATCCAACAATAATTAAATAATACAACAAAAATTATTTACCATGCACAATATTTATTTAAATAGGAAATTACTAAAATACCCTTTTTCCTAAAATGTGGTAGTGACAAGTCTGGTTCTGCTGTGGCTGCTGGAAAGGTCTGGACTGGAAATGAGGACGTTTGGCAGATACTGCACTGCCGTTGGCCCCCAGAAAAGAATCACGGTCTCTCTTGGTCTTCAAACCCAAATCCCACTCAACCTTGCGTGCCTCCGCAAGTATCTCCGAGTATGTCTCATAAAAAGACAGAATGAGGATCAATATGGCACAAGATGTAAGATATTCAAGGAAAGGACAAGTTTTAAGGGATCAAGTATCAATATCAAAGGAGAATAGTTGAATCAAAAGAATTATCCTAGATGTGATTGAGTATCTCAGCCTATTTCCTATATCCTATTGCAGGCTCGCAGTAGTACAACTAAGTTGTCGTACTACCACGACATCACATACTCTGTGAAGCTTGACCTGTATGGGCCACCACCAAAAACGTGTCACAACCCGCACCCGGTGTAAGGGTACTAGTCGGAAATAACGCCCAGCCTACGCCGCAGAATCGGCGGTAGAACGCTGTCTAGATAATCTATCTAACAATATAATGAACCACCAATAATGATAGTATACTCAATCACAGAACTAAGAGAGAAATGAGCATGAATCAGATAAGAATAGAATAGTCACAATACAACTCATGAGTCTAAAATAATACATCAATGAGTCTTAAGAAATACAGAAATAAGCTGGAGACAAATCCAGTACAAAAGAATACTACGAGGCTACAACTCCAGGGTCAACTGTCTCAGTTGGGATAAGTCCCTCTTGAGCCAGGGTCTCAGAAACTAAACCCACAACATCCTGGGGTCCATAGTAGGTAGGGTACCACTCCTCAGTGTCATCTGGAAAATATATCCAGTCAGGAAAGGAGCAGAGTACATCTCTAACAGCAGTTCTAATTAATGATAAAAACTATGTAATAGTAAATAGTTGTGGATAAACAAGACGCACAATAGATATAAAAGATATATGTACAATAAGGAAATACTGGAAATAAATACAATAATAAACAATATGCCAATGAAACAATAATACTAATGACTAAGTGTGTGAGTACTAGCTTAACATGTGATCGGCTTGGGCAAGATGCAATGCGGCCTGGCTAATCATACGTGCGGTGCATGATCAACACTATTCTGTAATCTGTACTTTATTCAATAGGGATATTGATCACATATCTATACTAATACTCCCCACCCCCGACTGGTATAATAGATCCAACCACGGTATGCTATGGCACTAGATTTCCCAAGAAGATAGCTAGTCTTCCCGAGAATCGGTGTCTGTACATGTATAAGATAACCAATGAAACAATACTTGCACCATATACACCATATACCAAGGAATAACATCTCATGACGAGATCCGGATATAGCAATCCATGTAACCATAGTGTCAAGAGAACATGGATATCTATACTAGATACAATGAACATAGAGGATATCATAAATGAGAAACTATCAGAGAATGTACTCGCCTGAAGTCCAATAAATAGTCTCACAGATGTCTGACTCGGTGCCTCGAAGACCTAGATATGGAATACAACATCAATACAAGGTCCCGAAAAGAGAATAAGTTAAACTAGTCAACTTCTAGGTCAATAAGTCAATTCTAAGTCAAAAGTCAACTGTGGTCAACTCTAAAGTCAACTAAAGTCAACTATGGTCAACTATGGTCAAACCAAGGTCAACCATCTATTTCTAGGTTGCACAAGTCTAGCACCAAAATCTTGGATCAAAATACTAAGATCTAAGCCATAAAACTACATCCTTAAATATTAGGATACCGTATCTTCGGATACGTGAATCCAAGGTAAACCTCACAATACCTATATATCAATCAATAAAGTATATAATATAGAATATTAAATACAACAATTAGAAATCATGGTTTTGAAACAACTTGGTATCCACACAAAGTAATGCTCAAGATACATAGATATAGTATTTACCCTTATACATAATATAATATATATAAACTAATATTATACAATTAAGAATATAACAATACTAGTATTATATCTCACAATAAATACATATACATATATATATATATATATATATATATATATATATATATATAATATATAAAATATAAACTAAAACTGCCTAACTGTCACTAAAAAATTGTGTGCTAAAACACTAATTTTTAATAAATAGGCTTTCAATGACAGATCCAACTGTCACTGAAAACGCCGTTGCCAAAATCTGCTGTGTAAATGCACTATTGTCACTTTATTGGTGACAGTTATCAACTGTCACAGAAACGACCGTCACTGCTGCTGTTTAAATCCCGTCCACTATATTTAATGACAGAATCTGTCATTAAATACCCAATAAAGCTACAGCGGCTGCTGCTGCTGTTTAATGACAGAAACTGTCATTAATGCAGCTGTCGCCAAAAATTTAAATATATATATATATATATATATATATATATATATAAATATATAAATTAATATATATATATATATAAAACAATTAAATAGGTATATACTTCTATATATACATAATCCTACACAAATAAATAAATAAATAAATACTAATAGCTATAAAACATATTCTATGTACTAATGTACATATTTTAACATGGTTAAATGCACACATAATAATACATTTATTTATATACAATTAATTGTATAATAATTATAAATAATATAATTACTCATTTAAACACATAAATATATTTTATAAAATATTTACATATAATTTATACTACTAACATAAATGGTAACATATATAAATGCATGTAAAAGAAAGCTACATATATATTTATACATTATATTAGTATACCTACAATACATATTTCTATGCTACCAAAAATACCATAATAAATACACTAAAATAAATATATAACATCTATATATATTTACTAATTATAATTCGAGAATTAAAGCATAAATAATTAGATCTACACATAAACACACACAAATGGAGAGTATCACACCGTATCCCACTAGATCTAGGATACGCATACGACACGAGTCCAACACACAACCAATTGTACCCCGAAGGACACAAACAAGTCACAAATATTATTTATGAACAAATCAAAGTGTCAAATGTAGATCTATGTGTCCGTGTCAAAATACGACATGTACAAAGTCCCGTGTCGGAGGAAAAACCCCCAAAACAACATGTATCACCAAATTATTGGGATACAACCTACACGTACCCAATTGTGGACACGACACTAGCCCCAAACACATAAGCACATGCCCAATTGATCTATAGGATCAATTGACACACACAACAAAATATTAATTCAGAATTTCCCCAAAATTGACACAAAAAGCACCATAACTTTCTCCATGGGTCTCCTATGAACACAAAACCAAGTTCTATGGGTAGTACATACATATGGGTTTATTTTACATAATTAAATCTCAGATTTAAAAGCTATTTTAAGGGGGAAAACTGAATTATACCTATTGGGAGATGGATTCCCAATGAAACCTCCAATTGAGATAAAATTGCTTCCAAATTGTAGATCCTTGCTTCCTCCTTCTAGATCTTTGCTTCTCAACTTTCTAATGGTAAATTGGGAAGAATTTGGAATGAATTTGGTGGGGATTAGAATGGGAATGAAGGGAATTTGGTAGTAGGAAATTCTAGATCTAGATTTGGAATGAAAATGAGATGAGGGAGAATTTCCCCCCCCCCCCCCTCTATTATAGGCCGGCCCTTACCCCTTCCCCAAGCAATTATAAAATGTCCAATGTACCCCTTGGGGCCTCTCATAAAGAAATAATTAAGGAAGGAAGCTTCTAGTCTAATGATTTAATTAATTTAATCCATCTCCTTAACAATGGGCTTTCCAAATGGGCCAAGTCTAAATAATTAATTCATGTTGGTCCATTGGTCCAAACTAAACTAGTTGGGTCCACTAATATAAGTCCAAACTAATTAAATAACATCTAACAATAATTAAATAATACAATAAATAATATTTACCATGCACAATAATTAATTAAATAGAAAAAGACTAAAATATCCTTTCCTAGAAAATGTGGTAGTGACATAATATGACCCTTCATCTCTCCTGGACGAATCGCCATATGAAATTGCTGATCATCCCGAGCAAAGGAAGCTATGATATCCATCCATGATCCATCGTTGCAGAGGACATTTGCTCGAAGATGCCTTCTTTTTTGGCTCCCTACATGCTGGAAGAACATGATCTTCTTCTTCCTCAAGTCAGCAAAACGAACCTCGACAACCATCTCTTTGTGGTGAAGGAAGTATGGGAAGAACAGGTTAACTTATCAGCCTTTATATAGGCAAAGGAGAACACACTGAATCCCAACAAACTTCCAAAAATTTGCCAAAAAATCAGCCTCAAGGAACGAATAAGACTTGACCGTTTCATGCTTCATTCAAAGTGTTTCAAATTACGAGAAATTTAAAAACTTTGAAGGGGGTCTTGTAGAAGCATAGAAATTACGCTGGAAAATAATACGTGTAAAACCCTCAACATACAGGAAGCCCGCGTAAAACAGAGCTCCAGCACTGGGTAGCGTAAGACATAACTTCAGAGCCATCGGCGTACAACAGAGTTTATCGCTAGTTTAGCGTAAGATATAGCTCCAGAACAACCCGTGTAATGCAGTCTGCTTCGGCGTAAAAAGGTTGTTACATTGCCACTTTGGCGTAAAAACCTGCTTGCTTTTAATGCAGTGGGAAGTCATATGAGGAACTCTTCGTATTCCTCGAATGAACCTGTCAGATCGTGCAGTGAACCTGACTCCTGACAAAGAGTACTGCACAGCGATCGAGAGGACGGCTGTAATGATGATTCGGCACAGAATCCCAGACTGTCGTCTAGTGACATAACCCTTGATATAAGACGTCGTTTATGCATTCAAGGAATACGCTGCCTAGTTTTACAAAGGCAGACGTGAGCTTTTACTCTCAGGAGGAGACGAAACGAACCGCCACGTCAAAATCTGCCCTTCGTACAGAGCTCGAGGCACGTCTTTGCAGTTAATGCGCGTGATAGGGGCAGATCTCTACATTTAATGCACGAGATTTTATTCTACTTTCAAAGACTGGGTGAGCTATAATTAAGGCTAATACGTCCACATCACTATCCCTGCATATTACGCCATCAAGCTATTTTCAGCTATAGAAGCGCGATGTACGCTATCTCCTCGAAATACGCCAACCTGGCTATTTTCAGCTATAGGAGGACGCTATACGCTATCTCCTCGAAATACGCCGAATCAGGTTATATTTGTAAAGCATTAGGCTTCTACGCCTATTTGGCTCCTATGCCAACTTAACAACCACTTGGCTTCTACGCCAATTTGACAGCTATTTGGGCTTCTATGCCCAATTGGACTCAATAAATAGAGACCTCTATTGACAGAGGTGAGGGGTCGAAAAGGAGGTCAAAAATTAATTTTTGAGAGAGAATAATCCAGAGCACAGATAGAGAGTAGTGATCGACGATTTTGGCATCGAGTATCCACTCCCTCTTGTAATTTTTGAAGCTTCTCCTTCTTCTACAGCACTTCTTCATCATCGTGTGGTCCAAGGGACAAAGTGATCGACCGCAGATCAGACTCCTATAGCAATGTCACGCCCCAGTCCCAAAATACCGAGGGACTGGACACGTGGCAATGGCCAGCAGTACGCACCGATGGACAACCCAATTTAATGGATCCATCAGGGCATGCTTAAGCTGTAGTACAACAATAAATAGATCAATTGCTACAAGTCACAGTCTATACTAATCTCATCCACAACAGATAGTCACAGTCTATACTAATCTCATCCACAACAGATAATCACAGATTTATATGCCAGAATAATGTAAATAGAATAAACTAACAAATCTCAATAAAAGTGTCTCGGTGAACAATTCGAGAACAAGTCTGATACATTAAAGCAAATAGACAGGAAATAAAGGAACTGGAAATAGAAACAGAAATAACTGACTATATAAAGGCAATGATCAGGAGAAATCCTCTGGCATGATCTCGTTCTCAGGTTCTGGTACAGCTCCTGGAAGTGCTCCTATACGGTATATCTCTGGATGGATCT
This sequence comes from Iris macrosiphon, assembly GCA_036927795.1. Lineage (NCBI taxonomy): Eukaryota > Viridiplantae > Streptophyta > Magnoliopsida > Asparagales > Iridaceae > Iris > Iris macrosiphon. The sequence continues at coordinate 99,944,768 of JAYESA010000006.1, forward strand.
TTTCGGCTATACCTGGGGACATAATCCGGATCCAGGTCCTCAGGGGACATAGCAAGGTACAGATAATACAAGCCATAATAATGCAGTAAAATAGTCAATAAAATAAACAGGGTAAATATGTAACCATCTATGTGAAATACAGGTGAGAACATCACCAGTACTCAGGCTGAGACTACTACAAGCTGTGTAGGGGAGTCGGTAGCAGTGATATCATGTGGTCGTCTAGCTCAGCGGAAGACTGAGACGCCGGCATAATATAGTCAAGCTGTAGCCTGTGTGTCTCTCCAGCAATAAATGGAATAATAGGAAAAACACTAAATAACCAGCTAAGTGATATGCAAGATGAGAGCAGCACTAGAACTCAGGCTGAAACCACTACAAGCTCGGTGTCGGGGAGCCGGGTAGCAGTGATATCATGTGGTCGTCTAGCTCAGCGGAAGACTGAGACGCCGGCATAATATAGTCAACCTGTAGCCTGTGTGTCTCTCCAGCAATAAATAGAACAATAGGGAAAATACTAAATAACCAGCTAAGTGATATTCAAGATGAGAGCAGCACTAGAACTCAGGCTGAAACCACTACAAGCTCGGTGTCGGGGAGCCGGTAGCAGTGATATCATGTGGTCGTCTAGCTCAGCGGAAGACTGAGACGCCGGCATAATATAAAATTAACCTGTAGCCTGTGTGTCTCTCCCCACCTAATGTAATCATACGTCTCATGTCCATGTGGCCCCATGTCCATGTCACGTAAGATCATATCTAATGCAACAAGTCATATAGTATCTAGGAACATAATGTCAAAGTCAATCCTGTATCCTACACAGAATCACCATGAATATCTCAGGAAGATTCTGTCTGTATGAATAGTGTCAAGTGTCCTGGGTTATAATGTACTTGATAGGACAAGTACGAGAAAGATGGGGTCTCGGTATCCATGTCTAGATGACAATACACAACGCCGCGTACGGTGTTGGCACCCGACTATGAATCGGACGCTAAGTAAAGTCACACGGTCCTAGGTCAAGCATGAACCATAATATATATATATATATATATATATATATAAGCCAAGGAAATAAGTAACAAAGACTGCAAGTTTTGGCGAGGTACACTTGCCTGTGGTTCTGGCTCCAACTGTAGCTCTGGTCTCAGTGTGATTTGAAGGTACTACTCCGGTTGCTGAAATAAATATTACCATCAGATTCAAAAAATATCAAATAGCTAGAAATGCCTGTCCTTGAGTCCAATTTGGACACAGGGTCGAAAATAACCATTTCGGGTCAAAACGGGGTCCGCTTGTGGGCCCGCTTTGCACCGAAAAACATATCAGGGTCAAAGGTCTCCAAATTCGTCCAACTTAGTGTCAACAGGTCAGGAACGATGATACGAATCCAACGAAACTTTCAGAATTGGATTCTGATGAGCCGATCACAAAATCGCCCGTCAAGTGGAGCTTGTAGGGTCCACGACACGCAATTTTGTCAACGTTCTCAGAATTGAACCAAACTTGGGTCACAGGACCAGCGTATCGCTACAAGTCCGATGGCACAAGTTTTATTTTGATCCGACGTGTGTACACAAAGTTACAACACATTCCAGAAAGGACGGATACGGGACGGTGTCCGCGGATACGCGTTGATTCTGGTGTGCACGCACATCCGAATCAACTTCTGCGAAATCTCCCACGTCCATATCGACGGCACGCACGTATCGGTAAAGACCGCACGCGACCAAGTTGTCCCGTTTGGCGGGGCGTACTCAGTTCCGGGGTGAAATGGGGTGTTGATTTTCCTATTTTTGGATCGCGGTTCGCGATCGCCACAGGACGCGATGCACCGAGCGGGTTGCACGGGCACCGAGAGGGTTACGCAGGGTTCGCGATGCAACAAACGAAATAAAAAATGGGTAAACGAGCAGAGAGATACGGGTACCTGAACAGGGCTCCTGGAAACCAGAATTTTCGTGTTCGACACGTGTCCGACACGTGTCCGAGGGCTGAGTCGCCTACGGTTAGGGTTTGGTAAACTGGGCGGCGGCCGGAGCTGGGCGGCGCTGCGGCGGGGGAGGCCGGACGGAGGGGGCTGGGGCGGCGCCGGCGACGCTGGGCGGAGGCGGCGGCGCTGACAGAGGGCCGGAGGCGGAGCACGGCGACCGGAGGGGGCTCGGGGTCGGGTTCTGGGAAGGAGGAGGGGAGGACGTCGTCGGCGGCGAGGCAGCTGCGGGGAGGCAGCTGTACGGCGGAGCTGGGCGGGAGGAGGCGGCGTGCTGGGGCGGCGCGGGTGCGGTGAGGAGCGGCGGTCGGAGGCGGGGTTGACAGGCCGGAGGGGAGGAGTTGGGGGGATTTAAATAGGGGGAAGGGGAGGTCGGGGCTCCGGGCGAGGCTGGTCGAGGGCGGAGACGTGGCCGCGGGGTGCGGGGCTCCGGCCGGGCGAGGCAGCGCGGGGAGCGGCGGAGGATCCGGTGGTGGACGCGGGGGGGAGAGAACGGGTCAGGGGAGAGGGTGGAAGCGGGTTTCGGGTTTCGGGAGGGTCGGGTTCGGTCGGGCGGACCCGACCCGCTAGGCGGGTAGACCGGTCCGGTCTAGCTGAACCGGGTTCGGCCGGTTCAGTCCGGTTTGAACCCGGTTCAGTCCGGTCTATTTTGGTTTTTAATTTTAATTATTTAAAAATGGTTTTCGGGCATTTAAAAATGTTTTCGGGGTCCAATAAATTCTCAGAAAATTACCCTAAGTCTAGTTTTTTATTTTACACCATAAAATATTACTTTCATAATATTTTAATATATTTTAAAATCATTTAATTTTATTTAATGCCAAAAATACCTTGTTTTTAATTAGCAAAAAATTTCCGAAAAATCTCAGAAAATTCTAAAAAAATCAGTTTTGAAAATCTTGAAAAATCAGGGGGTTTACTAGCAATATTTATCCAGATTAAATTTTTGTACTTAATATCCTCGTATAAGATTAATTTTACTTCTTTTTCTTGTTTGTAAACCAAAGAAAGGGTTTCGTATAAACCTAGTTTCATTTCTTTCGTTTATTATCAAACAGAGGCCAAGATCTACAAGGAGATGAGCTACTTGGCACTTGGAGACTTTTCATTGGGAATCCATCTCCCATTAGATATATTTTAGTTTCCCCCTTCAAATAGACTCTAGATCTGAGATTTAACCATGGGAAACCAACCCACATGCATAGGCTACCCATAGAAATTAATTTTAGGTTCATCAGAGACCTACGGTGGAAGTTCTGTCCAATTTTATGCCAATTTTAAGAGAATTCTGAGATTGGCATATGTAGTGGTTGTAATTGGGTCTAATAGATCTAATTGGCATTTAATTTCTTGTTTGTGACTAGTGTCTTGTCCACAATTGGATACGTGTAGGCCGTATCTCGATAATTTGGCAAAATAGGTTAATTTTAGGAGTTTTTCTCCGACACGGGACCTTGTGCATATCATATTGTGACACGGACACGTAGATACTCTAATTACTATACGTATTTTTCATAATTAGTATTTTAGACTTGTTCGTGTCCTTGGGATACGTTTGGTTGTGTGTTGGAGCCGTATCGTGTGCGTATCATTGAGCAAGTGTGATACGGGTGCGGTGCACTCTATGTGTTTATTGTTTGGTCCTTTTTTTCTATACGTACATGTGTATTTATATATATCTAGATGATAATTTTATATATATGTATATATACATATGTATATATTAGTGTATTTACGATTAGTGTATATGTGTGTGTGTGTCAATATATGTATACATTAGAATATATATAGATCTATTTAAATATATATATGTATATATATATGTACTTGTATATATGTATGTGTGTGTTTGTATTTATGGGTAAGTGTATATATATATATATAAGTAGTTGTGATACCTTGATAACATATATCTATAGTGTATATATACATATATATATATATATATATAGCTAGTTACATATGTGTGTGTGAGTGTTTATATGTATATGCGTATTTGTGTTTGTGTGTTTGTGTGTTTGTGTGTGAGTAGTGTGGCTGTGAGTGTGTGTCAGTGGTGAGGAGAGTCTCAGTTTTTAGCAGCCAGGGGGAGAGAACTGCTCGAGCAAGAGTGCTCGAACACACTGCTCAGTGTAGCAGTAGAAGTTCCGCAACTAAGGAGACAGTTCACACAGGTGCGGGTACCAATCGGGTAGTGCAATGATCAGTGCACGAAGGGCAGCAACTGCAGCTCTAAGGCCGTGTACAGCTGCACTTATGCAGACAACTGTGCAACCAGCAAGAAAGAGAAAAGCAGTGCATCCAGCAACTGCCACACTGTAGCAACCTCTGCAACCTCGATCCAACAAGCAGCAGGCATCAACACAGCATTCACAAGGAGCTCGGCAATGCAGCAAGCAACCAACAGTGGAACAGCAATAGCTAGCTGCATCAACAACATCAGCAAATGCAAGTAGCAGTTGCAGGAGCTGGCATTCAGAAATCCTGCAGTATTAACACAGCAAGGGGAGCCCAGGGCAGTGCAGCTGCACTGGAGATCGACTGTAGTGGCAGTTCAGCAGCATGTGAGTAGTCTCTGTTTCAACAGTATCAGAAACTGAAGAACAACAAATGGCAGTATCCTCAACATCAGCAAAGCCATGGAGAGGCTCGGGCTTGCACAGTAACTACATCCAGTGCAGTTCAGTCATCTACACTATGTATCAGTGCAGGTATCAGAGAGTATCCAGATCAGCTTCAGTGTGTCAGTTAAGCTATCAATAGGTTTCAGTTTCAGGTATGGGTTAGTTGAGGTTTGAGTTAGCAAGGTATTTGGTTGGGTAGTTAGAACTTAGTTAGTTAAGGTTTTGATTTAGCTTGGTTTTGTTAGTAGATTAGTTGTTTATTTTTATTAGTTAGAATATTAGTATATAATTAGTAATATATGTATCTATGTTGATAGTTAACTATAGATATATGTATATTTGTATCTTGTAGATAGGTATTTTTGGTAGTATAGTTAGTTCTCTAATAGTATTGAGATATATTATAGTAGCTAGTATATGTTAGTTTATAGTAGTATATTAGCTTGGGGTTATATGTTATTAGCTATTTGTTTAGTATTTTGAATTACCTTGGGATACCAAGGTAATATCAAGATATTGGGCCGATATCCAAGGTATTGAGTTTGGGTATCGAGATAGGTGCGATACGCATTAGTGCAAGGTGTAAACCCTCTCACCAAAAATAGGTATTTTGTGTGTATTTTATATTATTATATTTTTTATAGATTATTTTAAATATTAAATTACTTTAGAGTATTCTCTTAGTTAATTAGAAAATAAACTTCTTAGTATATTTACTTATATAAATATTTATTTAGAAATATTTTTAGGCTATTTTAGATTTTTGAAAATTTTTCTAGAATTTTTAGGTAATTAAAACATATAGAACGTAAATTTTTAGGACTTCCATGATTTATTATGAGACCATACTTGCATATTATTTCTACCAAATATTTATTTTAGGTTAAAATATTTAATTATACTTTTCTGTAATTTATTTAGAATTTTAAGAAATTTATTTAGATTTTTGAAATTATTTAGGATTTATTTTGATATATATAGTCTTAATATTAGATATATGCTAATTTAGTGTTAATAGATATTAAAAATATTATATATAAATTATTTGTATTATCTTTAATTCTATTTAAGATTATAAATTATGGAGATAAACACAAACTCTATTTTAAATTAATTCAAATCCTGAGCCTACTAGGAATGCAATTTTATGCATATCCTATCCTTATCTAAACTCATCATAATCATATTCAAATTAGCCAATCCTAGTCGTATTCAATTAAGTAGTGTCCACCATTATAAATACCTCATTCTTCATATTTTTCTTCCCCAAATTCTTCTCTTTTTCGTCCAAAAATAGTCGAAATTGGTCATAAATTCAGCCTCATTTTCTAGTAGTTATGAAGACTTAAAAAGACGATATCTCCTAGCTCCGGACTCTAAATATGCTCCAGTTTTTTTATTGGAACTATATCAAGGTTAGTTTTCTGAATATATAAATTATTTTAATAATTTATAAAACTATTTTTCCATAAAATTCAAAAAGTGCCAGTTGTCCAAAATCAGATATGTTTCCGTATTTTTGAGATTTTGGGAGATCCCAAATTCAGAATTATGAACCGTTTAAAGTTTCGGAAAGTTGACATGATGAAATTACATAAAATAATATTTCCAGAATATAAAATATAATTTTAATCTACTGTAAAATTCGTGTAACGTAGACATAAATAGAAATTACCAAAAACTGTTATCTATGCGCCCTTGTGGCCATAATTCTTTACCGACTTTTGATTTTATGAAACCGTAGATTTCGGCATTCATGTAGCGCTAAAATCTATAGGATTCACACACAAATATAGGATTTGATTCAGTTGACTTTTTGGTCAACGGATTGCCTCGATTTGCGTGTCACGGATTACAAATCCATAAAGTTGACTTTCTTTGGACCAAAATTAGGGTTTAACAATAAAATCAGATTATGGTAAGATTAAAATACTATTTTATATGATTTTATTCAGAGTTAAAATAGATTAAAATGGAGAAAACTATTCACCCACTTTTGTAACCTAACTTGTTTAATTTATGTGACGGGTAGATCGGACGACGCCTTGAGTTGGGACTTCATCCTTTTTCAGACCAGGCAAGATATCTTGCCAAATTACTTATAGTACTTTGCATGCTTATTATATTTTTATATATTTATTGTATGTGTGTTTTCTTTCCGTCATAATTATATACTATATATATGTTGACACACAATTGACACATAGTATCATGGGAGGGGAGGACAATCAATAGGCGTATGGGCTATAACCACTCTGGTAAACCGTAGTAACTAGCACGCACTATGGTAGTCGTGTCTGATGGTCGCTACCCTCACGGTATGTCGGCTGATGGTGTCACGATGGTCGCTACCCTCACGGTATGATGGCTGATGATATCCCTGATGTGTATGTGAGTTGTGAGATTAGATAGAGTAGCCTACCCATGCCCATACGTCGAAAAATTGTCCTTATTATGCATTCATATAGATTGTCTTGTACAGCGTACTTATATATTTTCTACCTATTATGCATGTTTTTTACTGTATTCAATTGGCATGCTTTTATGTATCTTGTTACGTCCCTTTGAGGACATGGTCCCTTTCCAGGTGTAGACGATCTTGACTATTTGCAGGAGCACGGATCAGGACTTGCTACTTATCTCTCTTTCGAGTAGGTCTTCTCTTTAAGTCTCATTGTTCATTAGATGTACATTATGTGGTTTCTCTTATATTCTAGTTTGGTAGTGAATTTGTCTCTACCCAACTACTTGTTCTTATCAAGCATTTTATACTTGATTCAGTTATATAATTGATTGGTTATTTGATTCCGTAGATGAGATCTAGTTATGTCCTGTGACTTATAAAATAAATATATACCACTTGTGAATGACTATTCATAATACAGCATACGTATGTTGTATAGTTTCCATATATTGAATTTGTCATATATATACGGCTAGCATGCTTACGTATTCCTTATCCTACGTATTTTGGGACTGGAATGTGACATATTTTTGTGGTGGCCCATGCAGGTCGAAAGCATATTGTCTCGGTTACGTTACTGAACCGAGCAAGCCTGCGCATAGTGTAACACCCCAGATTTTTTAGAATTCAAAAATAATATTTTTGGGATTTTTTCTGTAATTTTTAACAAACTAAAATAAGTGTTTTCTGGTATTAAATAATTATTATAATTTTAATAAATATTAAAATATTATAAAAATAATATTTTTGGGTGTAAAATAATTAACAAGATATACTGTAATTTTTTAGAATTTATTGTACCCCAGAACTATTTTTAAATACCTAAAAACTTAGTTTTAAATAAACCAATTTAAACCGGATTAAACCGCATTAAACCAGAATGAACAGAACCATTTTCTGAACCCAACCAGCCCAATAAACCAACCCAGCCCTTATCAGGTCAGATCCGGACCCGTTAACCGACCCGACCCGCTAAAATCCGACCCGAATCCTATTGCTACAGTAAACAAACTTAATCCCTAACCCCAACTCTTCGTTTCATCTCCGATCGTTTCCCGACGGCCGATCCGCCTCCCCTATGTCGGCGGTTACACCTCCCCCGCTCCAACAGCCGCTCCATCTCCCTAATCGTCCGCCACCACCTCCCCTATATAAACCCCACAGCCACCACCGCCATCCCCATCACCCCATAGCCACCACCGCCACCACCGCCATCACCGCACCCCGACTCCCCCGCCGACCCAGCTCCGGCCGCCTCCGAGAGCTTTTCCCCGCCTCTCCAGCCCCCAATGAGCCCCACTGTCACCGCCTCCATCACCACTCTCCCCGATGAACCCCCAGCCGATCCTCGACCCGAGCCACCCTGAGCTTCCCGCAGCGGCCATCGAGCTCCGGCGACGACCACCACCAGCCGGCAGCCGCCGCCATCCCGCAGTCGCCAAACCGCGCCGCCCCGTGAACACTGTACAGTCATTTTCGAAGCCCTATTCAGGTAGAAATTTCTCTCTCCTCGTCGCACCATTTTCTGAGCGGTCTGTTCTAACCCATTCCATGTGTAACCCTCTCGAACCTCGTACAATTCGTTCGGGATATCGCATCCTGTGTCGGTCGCAAATCGTGACGCAAAATCAGGAAAATTTACCATATTTCTAAAAATCAAAAATTGTCCCAAACTCTGCGGTTCATGACCGTTTTGCGTGCAACCTGTTAATTATTTCTAAAATCCACCTGAACAGTTATTTAGACCACTTGACCAAGTTTTGAACCCTATTTTTAGTTTATTTTATTGAACTGTAATTTGTAATATTTTCGAGGGTGAAAATGACCAAAATATTGGTTATTTAAAAACCCTAATTTTCTCAGAACTGGGTGCGCTCCGCTAAACGAGGCGACTTGGTCGTGTGCAAACTTTACCGAAAGGTGCGCACCGTCAATACGGACGTGTATTTTGCGAAAGTTAATTTGGATGTGCATGCACACCGAAATCAATGTGTATCCGTCGACAATACCCCGTATCGGCCATATTCTGAAACTCATTGTAACTTTGTGTACGCTCGTCGTTTTAAAATGAAACTTGCGCCATCGGACTCATAGCGATACGTTGGTCCTGTGACCCAAGTTTAGTTCAATTCTGAGAACGTTGACAAAATCCCGTATCGTGGGCCCCATAGCTCCACTTAACGGACGATTTTGTGATCGGCTCATCGGAATCCAGTTCTGGATATTCCGTTGGGTTCATATCATTGCTCTGGACTTGCAGATACTAATTTGATGAATTTGGAGAACTTTGTATCTGGCACATTTTTCGGTGCGAAGTAGGCCACATGTGGACCCCGCTTTGACCAGAAACTGTCACTTTTGTCCCTGTGTCCAAATTGGACTTATGGACAGGCAATTCTAGCTATTTGATATCTTCTAAACATGATGGTAACATTTATTTCAGCAACCGAAAGGAGTACCTGCAGATCCCGCTGATACCAGAACAGCAGTTGAAAATCAAATCCCAGGCAAGTGTACCTTGCCAATCTTGCAGTTCTTGTTACAAAATATTCTTTTAATTTATTTATATGTTGTACCTGTTCAACCTAGGACCGTGTGACATTACTTAATATCTGAATAATATTCGAGTGTCAATGTCGTACGCAGAGTTGTGTAACGTCACCTAGACATGGATATCGAGACCCTATACATTTTTGTGCTTGCATTATCAAGTACGTCATAACATAGGACACCAGATACTATTTATGGAATAGAATCTTCCTGAGTCATTCATGGTGATTCTATATAGGCTACAGAATTTGTGACATAGACTATATATATATATCATATGACTTGCTGCATTAGATATGATCTTGCGTGACATGGACATGAGACATCGTGGACATGAGACGTGTGATTACATTGGGTGGGGAGAGACACACAGGCTATAGGTTGATTATATTATTACGGTGTCGTAGCCACTCCGAGCTAGGCCCCTACATGATATCACTGCTATCGGCTCCCCGACACAAAGATTGTAGTAGTCTCAGCCTGAGTTCTAGTGATGCTCTTATTTTGCATATCACTTAGATGGTTATATAGTTTGCCCTATTGATTCATTTCATATACTGCACTTATTTGTCTTGAGTTATTCTTGTACCTTGTTATGTCCCCTGAGGACCTGGAATCCGGATTATGTTCCCAGGTTTAGCAGAGGAGATCTACCCCGAGGTGTACCGGATATGAGAAATCATTGGAGTTATACCAGAACCCGAGGACGAGGTGATCGCTGAGGATTTCTCCTGAGTATCTGCTTTATCTATACTCAGTCTTTGATGTTGTTATACTCTTTTTTCTTGTCTATTGACTGTTGTACCAGACTTATTATCGGGTTGTTCCCCGAGATATGTTTTATTAAGACTTGATGTTGCTTATTATTTCATATTGACTGTATTTATTTCTGTGGATGAGATTAGTAGCATAGACCTTTATTGTTGTTTTACAGCTTAAGTACACCCTGATGGGTCCATTAAATTGGATTTGCCCATCAGTGTGTGCTGCTGGCCATTGCCACGTGTCTAGTCCCTTGGTATTTTGGGACTGGGGCGTGACATGGTTTTTTTGGTGGCCCATGCAGGTCAACGACTAAATTACTTTAGTTTTAACTTAAGAATCGAGCAAGCCTGTGATAAGGATATGATAAGTTATAGGATCTCATCCACTTGATTGAATCTTTCTTGATCTCTACATCGGATTCGAATTAATTTCTTGACTTGCATCCTGCCTTGATTTCCATGTGCACCTTTTATAGTTTATTTTGAATGCAGAGTAATGGATTCATAAGCAATCAACGAGACTCCCGCAGTAACACCACAAGTTGTAGTTGTCACCTACAACGATAAAGTGACACCAGTTGGTGGAGGACAATCATCTCAACAAAGCAATCAAACAGATCAGCACTCTTCCAGCAGGCCCAGCAACCGCAGAGGACTCCACCCCAAGGATGCAGACAAGCTTTTGCGATAATAATGGAGGATGCGTAGACTCGTGGATTAGCGAAGGCACATAAGATGTAAGTTATTCATTGATGTCTATTCGTAGTATTGCTTTAGCACGTGCCTGTTAGTTCATGACCTTATCCCTGAACCTAGTAATTTTGAACTTGTGAATAATTGATAACCTAGTTTTCCTCAGTTGTAGTTTTTCTTTGCTCTAACCAGATTTTCTTCACACTTGAATTACCTAACTTTCATTGTCTAGGGATATACTTTATTCCTTCCCGAGGTGTTTTGCTTAACCCTCATTCTTTGATTTTTCTTGATCATGATTCTTTGTTTGTGTCGTACTTCGAACATATTTTACAATCGTGTCATCTCTTCTGACCAGTTATGTTTCGTTATTCTTTGATTGTGGGGACCCAATCCTCTAAAGGGGGTAGATTGTGAACCCCCAGATTTTTTAGAATTTAAAAATAATATTTTTGGAAATTTTTCTATAATTTTTAACTAATTAAAATAAATGTTTTCTGGTATTAAATAATTATTCTGATTTTATTAAATATTAAAATATAATGAAAATAATATTTTTTGGTGTAAAATAATTAATTAGACATACTGTAATTTTTTTATAATTTATTGGACCCCAGAACTATTTTTAAATACCTAAAAACTTAGTTTTTAAATAAACCAACTTAAATTGGATTAAATCGAATTAAACCAGAATGAACCGAACCATATCCTGAACCCAACCGGCCCAATAAACCAACCCAGCCCTTTCGGGTTGGATCTGGACCCGTTAACCGACCCAACCCGCTAAAACCCGACCTGAATCCTATTGCTACAGTAAACTAACCTAATCCCTAACCCCCGACTCTTCATTTCATCTCCGGCCATTTTTCGGCGGCCGATCAGCCTTCCCTCCGCCGGCGATTATGCCTCCCCCGCTCCCGCAGCCGCTCCACCTCCCTAACAGTCCGCCACCACCTCCCCTATATAAACCCCACAGCCACCACCGCCATCCCCATCACCCCACAGCCACCACCGCCATCACTGTACTCCGACTCCCACATCGACCCAGCTCCGGCCGCCTCTGAGAGCTTTCCCCCGCCTCTCCAGCCCCCGACGAGCCCCACTGTCACCACCTCCACCATTACTCTCCCCGATGAACCCCCAGCCGACCCTCGACCCGAGCCATCCTGAGCTCCCCGCAGTGGCCATCGAGCTCCGGCGACGACCACCAGCAGCCGGCAGCCGCCGCCACCCCGCAGTCGCTAAACCGCATTGCCCCGTAAACACTGTGCAGTCATTTCCGAAGCCCTGTTCAGGTAGAAATTTCTCTCTCCTCGTCGCACCATTTTTCGAGCGCTCTATTGTAACCCATTTCCTGTGTAACCCTCTCGAACCCCGTACAATTCGTTCGGGGTATCGCGTCTTGTGTCGGTCGCAAATCTCGACGCAAAATCAGAAAAATTTACCCTATTTCTAAAAAATCAAAAATTATCCCAAACTCCCCTATTCACGACCGTTTTGCGTGCAACCCATTAATTATTTCTAAAATCCACCTGAACAGTTATTTAGACCACTTGACCAAGTTTTAAACCATGTTTTTAGTTTATTTTATTGAGCTGTAATTTATAATATTTTTGAGGGTGAAAATGACCAACATATTGGTTATTTAAAACCCTAATTTTCCCGGAACTAGGTGCGCCCCACTAAACGAGGCGACTTGGTCATGTGCGAACTTTACCGAAAGGTGCGCGCCGTCAATACGGACGTATGAGATTTCGCGAAAGTTGATTTGGATGTGCGTTGCACACCGGAATCAACACATATCCGTCGACAACACTCCGTATCGGCCCTGTTCTGAAACTCGTTGTAACTTCGTGTACGCTAGTCGTTTCGAAACAAAACTTACGCCATCGGACTCGTAGTGATACGCTGGTCCTGTGACCCAAATTTGGTTCGATTCTAAGAACAATGACAAAATCCCGTATCGTGGGCCCCACAACTCCACTTGATGGATGATTTTGTGATCGGCTCATCGAAATCCAGTTCTGGATATTCTGTTGGGTTCGTATCATCGCTCTGGACTTGTAGATACTAAGTTTGACGAATTTAGAGAACTTTGTCTCTGGCATATTTTTTGATGCGAAGTGGACCACATGTGGACCCCGCTTTGACCAGAAACTGTCACTTTTTCCCCTGTGTCCAAATTAGACTTATGGACAGGAAAATCTAGCTATTTGATATCTTCTGAACATGATGGTAATATTTATTTCAGCAACCGGAAGGAGTACCTGCAGATCCCGCTGATACCAGAACAGCAGTTGGAAATGAAACCCCAGGCAAGTGTACCTTGCCAATCTTGCAGTTCTTGTTACAAAATATTCATTTGATTTATTTATATGTTGTACCTGTTCAACCTAGGATCGTGTGACATTATTTAACGTCTGAATAATATTCGGGTGTCAATGCCGTACGCGAAGTTGTGTAACGTTCAACCTAGGATCGTGTGACGTGGAATCCGGATTATGTCCCTAGGTTTAGCAGAGGAGATCTACCCCGAGGTGTACGGGACAGGAGCAATCATTGGAGCAGTACCAGAACCCGAGGACGAGGTGATCGCTGAGGATTTCTCCTGAGTATCTGCTTTATCTATACTCAGTCTTTGTTGTTGTTATACTCTTTATTTCTTGTCTATTGACTGTTGTACCAGACTTATTATCGGGTTGTTCCCCGAGATATGTTTTATTTAGACTTGATGTTGCTTATTATTTTATATTGACTGTATTTATTTCTGTGGATGAGATTAGTAGCATAGACCTTTATTGTTGTTTTACAGCTTAAGTACACCCTGATGGGTCCATTAAATTGGGTTTGCCCATCGGTGTGTGCTGCTGGCCATTGCTACGTGTCTAATCCCTTGGTATTTTGGGACTAGGGCGTGACACATAAGATTAGAATATAGGATTTCATCCACTTATTTAATCACCTCCCTTGATTTTATTTCACATTCTTGATTTCTTGTATTGCATCTTGCTTGATCCTTTCACAACGTCAATCTTATCTTTTTTTTCATGCTTGACAGGGGTTAGGAAGATGACTTGTACTAGGTATATATACTCTATTGTTCAATAACACTATTAGTAAATTCTTGTAAGTTTAGTAGTATATCTCATAACCTAGTATCACATAGTCCTTTTGACCCATTAATGAAGTGTAATTGAATGACACCAACTATAGGCTTGCATAAGAAGATAGTGTTTATCCAGACTTTAGAACTGAGAGGCCCATACCCCCATTTTGGTTGACTTTAGACTTAGATAATAAGTTAGTATGGCAATTGTAGAGGCACAATACCGGTCTTCTTGATGAACTTTAATTATTATGTACCTTCCTCCATCATAATCCAACGTACTTATAATTTCTGGACTACTTCCGCTTATGCTGCTATTTTATAGCCTAGTTTTGCAAGCTTATTTTTTTATCGAGCTTGTTCACGACATATGTATTATTGGGGACGCCTACTAATACATTGTCTAAAATCAGAATTAGTGTATTACGGTCTGATCAACCTTAATGCATTTGGTTCGCTCTTTGCATGACTACTTTACGTGGATTGAGATATAATTGACTCAGCATGTTAGACGAATATACTTACCCTTTAGACATGTCCGAGCATATCTTATCGGTTACATAACTGTACTGATATGAGCATGTCAATAGAATTTACCAAAATAGGATCTCATCCGCAACTGCCCTTACAACTCTCTTTTTGAATTCTTTAATCGCCTTGAACCTCGTACTTGTATTCTATTACCTCCTCCTTAAATTCTTTATTATTGTTTTTCGTCTTCCCCTATTTCGGAAATACGAACGCTCGTGCTTAATATAAGTTCGATACACGGATAGTACTATATATACCCCATAGGCCAATCATATTACTTGGTGACTATCTTTTGTAATTAATGGCATAAAACATGTGAGATATTTTATGGATTGAATAATACGATTAAATAATTTGAGAAAGTTTTTCTTAAATGTATAGCCTATGTAATAGATCGGTAAATTCTAAGTTGGGTAGAAGTTGTATTGTCAACTTGAGGTAAAAAAATTTAGATTATAATCAAGTAAGATTAGATTGAGAGATTTAAGTCATTTTAATTTTAAGAATTTTTAGAAGAATAATTTAGATTATGATGATTTAACTTTAAAGATAAGAATGCCTTATAGAATAAATTTTAAAATTTTGATATTACAGACCAAATATTTATAATTTGAGCACATGATTTAAATTTTGAATATTGGAGATTGAATTAACGATTTAAATCTTGAGAAAAAAAATAGAACTCTAAACATGAACATTGATGGATTGAATTCAAAATTTTATAATTGGATGATTTGAATTAAAAGTAAAATTTTGATTGTTGGATCACCTATTTGAAATATTGATAATAGAAATTGAATTTAAAATTTGAAGAATACAAATTCTTAAGTTGAAATGTAGGAATAATATTTGATTAGAATTGTTTAAATTCTATAGGAGATTATGATAGTTAAAAATTGTGATATAAAATTTGATGTAGGTTATTTAATTCTTCAAGATGTCATATAGATTTGAATTAAATTTGGATGTTGATTATTTAAAAATCTAGAAAAAATTATGATAGGTTAAATTTTGATTTAAACAGTTGTTATTTTAATTTTGAAGAGATTGTGACGAATTTGAATAGATTTTGTCATTTAAATTTTTGAGAAGATTGTGGTTGACTTGCCTTAGATACAAATATGAAAGATTTAACAAATAATTCCCTATTTTTAATTTCAAGGACAAAATTTTTGTAAGTTGGGTAAATTGTAAACCCCCTCACCAAAAATAGGTATTTTGTGTGTATTTTATATTATTATATTTATTATAGATTATTTTAAATATTGAATTACTTTAGAGTATTCTCTTAGTTAATTAGAAAATAAATTTCTTATTATATTAACTTATATAAATATATTTTTAGAATCATTTTTAGGCTATTTTAGATTTTTGGAGATTTTTCTAGAATTTTTAGGTAGTTAAAACATAGAGAACGTAAATTTCTAGGACTTCTATGATTTACTATAAGACCATACTTGCATACTATTCCTAACAAATATTTATTTTAGGTTAAAATATTTAAATATATTTTTCTATAATTTATTTAGAATTTTAAGAAATTTATTTAGATTTTTTAAATTATTTAGGATTTATTTCGATATATATAGTCTTAATATTAGATATATGCTAATTTAGTGTTAATAGATATTAATAAGATTATATATAAATTATTTGTATTATCTTTAATTCTATTTAAGATTATAAATTATTGAGGTAAACGCAAACTCTATTTTAAATTAATTCAAATCCAAAGCCTACTAGGAATGCAATTTCATACATATCCTATCCTTATTTAAACTCATCCTAATCATATCCAAATTAGCCAATCCTAGTCGTATTCAATTAAATAGTGTCCGCCATTATAAATACCTCATCCTTCATATTTTTCTTCCCCAAATTCCCCTCTTTTTCGTCCAAAAACTGTCCAAATTCGTCATAAATTAAGCCTCATTTTCTAGTAGTTATGACGACTTAAAAAGACGATATCTCCTAGCTCCGGACTCCAAATGTGCTCTAGTTTTTTTGTTAGAACTATATCAAGGTTAGTTTTCTGAATATATAAATTATTTTAATAATTTATGAACCTATTTTTCCAGAAAATTCTAAAAGTGCCAGTTGTCCGAAATCAGACGCGTTTCCGTATTTTTGAGATTTCGGGAGATCTCGAATTCGGAATTACGAATTGTTTGAAATTTCGGAAAGTTGAGATGATGAAATTAAATAAAATAATATTTTAAGAATTTAAAATATAATTTTAATCTACTGTAAAATTCATGCAACGTAGACGTAAATAGAAAATTACCGAAAATTGTTATCTATGCGCCCTTGTGGCCATAATTCTTTACCGACTTGTGATTTTAGGAAACTGTAGATTTCGACATTCATGTAGCGCTAAAATATATAGGATTTCACACACAAATCTAATATTTGAGTCGGTTGACTTTTTGGTCAACGGATTGCCTCGATTTGCGTGTCACGGATCACAAATCCGTAAAGTTGACTTTCTTTGGACCGAAATTAGGGTTTACCAATAAAATCAGATTATAGTAAGATTAAAATACTATTTTATGTTATTTTATTCAGAGTTAAAATAGATTAAAATGGCAAAAACTATTCACCCACTTTTGTAACCTAACTTGTTTAATTTATGTGACGGGTAGATCGGACGACGCCTTGAGTTGGGAATTCATCCTTTTTCAGACCAGGCAAGATACTTTGCCAAATTGCTTATAGTACTTTACATGCTTATTATATTTTTATATTTTTATTGCATGTGTGTTTTCTTTTCGTCATAATTATATACTATATATATGTTGACACACACTTGACACATAGTATCATGGGATGGGAGGACAATCAGTAGGCGTATGGGCTATAACCACTCTGGTAAACCGTAGTAACTAGCACGCACTATAGTAGTCGTGTCCGATGGTCGCTACCCTCACGGTATGTCGGCTGATGGTGTCACGATGGTCGCTATCCTCGCGGTATGATGGCTGATGATGTCCCTGACGTGTGTGTGAGTTGTGAGATTAGATAGAGTAGCCTACCCATGCCCATACGTCAAAAAGTTGTCCTCATTATGCATTCATATAGATTGTCTTGTACAGCGTACCTATATATTTTCTACCTATTATGCATGTTTTATTGTATTCAATTGGCATGCTTCTATGTATTTTATTACGTCCCTCTGAGGACCTTGTCTCTTTTCAGGTGTAGACGATCTTGACTATTCGCAGGAGCACGGATCAGAACTTGCTACTTATCTCTCTTTCGATGAGGTCTTCTCTTCGAGTCTCATTGTTCATTAGATGTACATTATGTGGTTTATCTTATATTCTAGTTTGGTAGTGGATTTGTCTCTACCCAACTACTTGTTCTTATCAAGCATTTTATACTTGATTCAGTTATATAGTTGATTGGTTATTTGATTCCGTGGATGAGATCTAGTTATGTCCTGTGACTTATGAAATAAATCTATACCACTTGTGAATGACTATTCATAATACAGCGTACGTATGTGGTATGGTTTCCATATATTGGAGTTGCCATATACATACGACTGGCATGCTTACGTATTCCTGATCCTACGTATTTTGGGACTGGGGCACGACATAAGGCCAAGGTATCCTAAATTTATTGTTTTGTATAGATACTATATATAATGACTTGTATATATATACATAAACACTATTTTCATATTCGGAAATTTGTGCATCTTAGGATACGGCTCTTTGAGTGTCTTGTTATTTCTTAGCTTAGCTAGTATAATATAGTTTCATAGTGTATCGACTTAGTGACTTAGCATTAGACTCTTGCAAACTAGATTTTATTGGTTTGACTTAGAAATAGTGTATCGACCTAGAATTACATCAACTTCTCTTATTTTTATTCTTGAACCTTGTATTGATGCAACGTACCATATATAGGTTGTGTGACACCAGCTTGCGCATCGAGAGACACACCTTGCTCAGGACTTCAGGCGAGTACATTTCTCTAATAGTTTTCAATTCATAATATTGTATATATACATATTCTAGAATTGTATACATTGATCCCGACACAGTAATTTCACGGACTGGTACTATATGGATCCCGTCAAGAGATGTTATCCCCTACCGTGTTCAGCGGGTACTCGTGTACATTGTATCTCATCATGTATATTGGGTATTGATGATACTTAATGTTCACACACTGCTCGTTTTCAGTGTGCTTATTTGTGTACACCCACCGCTCGTATTCGGTGGTTATGATATTCGTGTACACCCACTTCTCGTGTTCAGTGGTTATATTTTGTGTTCGTAGCGTGTCGTAATTGGATCCATCGGTATTAGCTGGGGATGGGAGAGTAAGAGTTGATTATATGATCAAAGCCATTATTATATCTTGTACATTCTGGTTACATACCTCACTTGTAATCGTCTTACCTGATCATGTTCACCTAACCCGATCACATAATGAACTTGTATTCTGAGGCACATTAGTTAGTTAGATTGTAGTTATTCATCATATTGTTGATATTCATATTGTTGATCTATATTCTCGTACCTTACATGTATATCTATTGTTCATTCATTCATATGTATAGTAATATTGTATTTCATTTCTATATCTATCTATATGCTCGATTATGCTTTTGAAACTGCTTTCATAGGTATGTACTTCGCTCCAATCCTGACTGGATATATTTTTTTAGATGACTGGCTTATAGAGCAGTGTCCCACATGCTACGGGCCCCACAACGATGTACCTTTAGAGGATACTCCTATTGACCAGGAGGACTTAGTTACAGAGCCTGAAGAGATCTAGATTATTTTTGTATTGGATTGTATTAGACTATTCTTTTGGTGGATTCACAGTTTGTATATTATTTCATATTGTGGATTGTATCTTTTTTTCTTTCCTTTGTTATTCCATTCGTGCATTATTCTTCCTTAGTTTGTTTTGTGAATAAGATTAGTTATTCATGTGAGATACCATATTGCTCCTCCGTTTGGAGTTGAGATGATTGGCAGGTACCATATTATATTGTTGAGATGTTAGATAGTTAAAAATAACCCAGACAGCGTTCTACCGCCGATTCTACGGCGTAGGATGGGCGTAACCACGTACTCGTGTCCGAATATCTGGGTGTGGGTCGTGACACATTTTTAGTGGTGGCTCATGTAGGTCTCATCTATCCTATGATATCGCACTACTTGTGACTCTAGATAGATATCGTAGTTTTGCTCGTCTAGAGTACTGCTATGAGCCTGGTTTAGGAAACAGGATTTAGGCTGAGAGTTTACTCAATCACAACTAGGAAAATTCCAAAATCTGTTTTGCGAATCCTTATCGATTTAATATTGCTTTACTTTGAATAAAGTTCTGTCCTTCTTATGTTATCGTACCATATTCAATATTGATTCTATATTTCAATCTATCTTCAGGATGCCGCCGAAGACACGTTCCCAACGATCAGGTGCCGCGATAGCGCGATCAGTCACATCATCACCCATGAAGGTAGCACCCTCAGATGATGGTCTAGCACCTACATTCAGGAGGTCAGCTTCACCGGTCCAGGTGGGCGTATCGGTAGTAGCTTTCGGAGGTGCTCCACCTCCAGTACCAAAGAAAGAATAGACAGTTTCCGAGGATCTTCCACCTCCACCACCTATAGTTGATCATATACAGATGTTAGTGCTCTTCCAGCTGATGATGGAGGCACAACAACAACAGTCAGAGGTCCAGTGACAGAGCGTGGGGAATGCTCACCAGATTGTACTTACAGCAGTAAAGATAGCTACTTCAGCCCAGCTACAAACGGCACCAGCTCAGTTTTTTCCGTATCAGCCGAGGCCAGGTACCATCATCAACTTCAAGAGGATGGGCTCATGTCACGACCTGTCATGCCCCAGTCCCAAAATATCGAGGGACTAGACACGTGTCAATGGCTAGCAGCACACACTGATGGACAAATCCAATTTAATGGATCCATCAGGGCGTACTTAAGTTGTAATACAACAATAAGGGTCTAGATATACTAATCTCATCCACAGAAATGAATACAACAATATCAGAATCATAAAGCAAGATCAATCTCAATATAATATAAACTCGGGGAAATAACCCGATAATGAGTTTGATATATCTGTCAAGATACAAGAATAAAGATAACCACAGCAAATACTGAGTATGGGTAAGCCTATACCCAGAAGATACCCTCGGTGATCACTCGTCTACTGGATATGGTACTGCTCCAGTGCCTACTCCTGCTTCTGCTCCTGCTAATGCTCTTGTCCCGTGTAACTCGGGGTCGATCTCGTCTGCTAGTCCTGGGAACATAGTCCGAATCCAGGTCCTCAGGAGACATAACAAGGTACAAATAATACAAGACAAAATACAGTATAATAGTAAATAAAATAAATAGGGTAAACTATATAACCATCTATGTGAAATGCAATCTGAGAGCACCACTAAAACTCAGGCTGAAACTACTACAAGCTCTGTGTCGGGGAGCCGGTAGCAGTGATATCATGTGGTCATCTAGCTCAGCGAAAGACTGAGACGCCGGCACGATATAGTCAACCTGTAGCCTGTGTGTCTCAATAGTATAAACTATATAACCAGCTAAGTGAAATGCAAGATAAGAGCAGCACTAGAACTCAGGCTGAAACCACTACAAGCTCTGTGTCGGGAAGCCGGTAGCAGTGATATCATGTGGTCGTCTAGCTCAGCGAGAGACTAAGACGCCGACATAATATAAAATCAACCTGTAGCCTGTGTGTCTTTCCCCAACCAATATAATCATGCGTCTTATGCACACAACGTCTCATGTCCATGCCACGCAGGATCATAACTAATGTAGTAAGTCATAATGAGATCTAAGAATATAATGTCTAAGTCATGTAACATGTATCCTATACAGAATCATCATGAATATCTCAGGAAGATTATGTCCTATGAATAGTGTCAAGTGTCCTGGGTTATGAGGTACTTGATAAGGCAAGTACGAGAATGTAAAGGGTCACGATATCCATCTCTAAGTGACGTTACACAACTCCACGTACGGGGTTGGCACCCGACTATTAATCGGACGCTAAGTAGGTCACACGGTCCTAGGTCAAGCATGCACAAATATATATATATAGTCAAAGGAATAAATAACAAGAACTGCAACTTTCGTAAGGTACACTTGCCTGGGGTTTGAATACCAACAGTTATCCCTGTATCAGTGGATCCTGCAGGTACTCCTCCAAAAGCTGAAATAAATATCACCAACAGTCTCAGAAAATATCAAATAGCTAGAAACGTCGGTCCTTAAGTCTGATTTGGACACAGGGGCAAAAATCATAGTTTCTGGTCAAAGCGGGGTCCACATGTGGGCCGCTTTGCACCGAAAAACATGTCATGGTCAAAGGTCTCCAAATTCGTCAAACTTAGTGTCAACAAGTCAGGAACGATGATACGAACCCAACAGAACTTCCAGAATTGGATTCCGATGAGCCGATCACAAAATCGCCCATCAAGTGGAGCCTGTGGAGCCCACGATACGCGATTTCATCAACGTTCTCAGAATCGAACCAAACTTGGGTCACAGGATCAGCGTATTGCTACGAGTCTGATGGCGAAAGTTTCGTTTTGATCCGACGTGTGTACACGAAGTTACGACGTATTCCAGAATAGGCGGATACGGGGCGTTGTCGGCGGATACGCGTTGATTCCGGTGTGCACGTACATCCAAATCAACTTTTGCGAAATTCCACACGTCCGTATCAACGACACGCACATTTCGGTAAAGACCGTGCGCGACCAAGTCGTCCCGTTTGGCGGGGCGCACTCAGTTCCGGGGTGAAATAGGGCGTAGGTTTTCCTGTTTTGGATCGCGGTTCGCGATCGCCACAGGATGCGACGCACCGAGTGGGTTGCACGGGCATCGAGGGGGTTACACGGTCTACGCATCATAATTGACAGAACATAAAATGGGGCAACGAGGATAGAGGAAACGTTACCTGAACAGGACTCTGTGAAGACCGATTTCTCGTGCCGGTAGCTGTGTCTAGGTGCTGTGTCTAGGTGCTGTGTCCGGGTACTGTGCCGTATCCGGTACTGCTTTGTCCATGTCCGTGTGCTGCTGAGTCAGGTCAGGGTTCAGCGGAAGCTCACCGGGGCTGAGATCCGTCGTGGGGGCGGTGCTGGACTGGGTGGTCGAGGGCTTCGGGGAGAGGTGCTGGGTGGTGGAGCTCGTCGGGGTCGAGGGCTTTGGTGTCGGGGTGACAGGTGGTCAAGACTGGGCGAAGAAGATGGTCGGGGGAGATAGAACTGGGCGGTCGACAGGACGGGAAGAGGGAAACATCGGGTTCGAGGGTGGATGACGACGGCGAGGGTCGTTCAGGTAGTCGGGGGTCGACGGTTGCAGCGCCTCGAGGCCGTGCCGAGGTGGTGGTGTTGCACCGCTCACGGCTGAGCAGTTGACGCAGAGATGGGGGATCGGCCTAGTCGTTCATGGAGTTAGTGTTGTCAGTCCCCGGTGGTCCGCTTCGGTCGACAGGAGAAGGACGGTCGGGTTTCGGCTGGGGTAGGGGAAAGAAGGAGGAGTATGAACAGGGATTGGGGGGGTGTCGGCTGGAAACTTAGTTTTAGGGTGATTTTGGAAAAAGGAAAGGGAAGAAAAGTTATTTATATAGGTTTGACTTGGGTTGGGTGTTTTACCTAAAAGTTGACCTGGTCAATCCCCTTGGGTTTGGGCCTAGGATTTGGGCTGGGTCAATGCTCCTGGGCTTGGCTTCGGCTCTCATGGGGATGTTGGGTATTTGGCACGGGTTTAATTCGGTTTAATTCTGCATTGATTTTTAGGGCTTTAAAACTATTTTCGGAGTCCAATAAATTCACAGAAAATTACCCTATGTCCGGTTTTCCACTTTATACCAAAAATATTATTTCTATAATATTTTAATATTAATTAATTGCAATTAAAAATCATTTAATTACAAAATACCTAGGTTTTAATTACAGAAAAATCTCAGAAAATTATAGAAAATTATGAAAACTCTAAATAAAAAAATTCTTAAAAAATCAGGGGGCTTGCACGACCCGCACCCAGAATTTGGGCACAAATACGCGGGTACATCCAGCCTACGTCGCAGCATCGGCGGTAGAACGCTGTCTAGGTCATGATGCTATCTAAACAATCTCACACGAGTATCCAACTCCATAAGGAGACACGGATAACTCAAAAATAATATGAACAACATACTCAATCACATAACTACAGCACGATAAGATATCGAAGAAATAAAATAAAATATAACATAAGTCTAAATGTAAATAATCTAACTCAACAAATATCCATGTCTCAACAAGTATGCCGGAGACAAATCCGGTACCAAATGATCTACTAAAAGAACTAACTAGATAACAAGTGACTCCTGCTAGACCTCCCGGAATCACAACTGAACTACCAAGTCCAAGTCTGCAACTACTCACCCTGTGGTCCATAAAGTGTTGGATACCAGTCCTCTAAGGCATAGTCTGAAAAAATGTTTCTAGTCAGGAAGGAGCAAAGTATATCTCAAATAATAGTTCCATTTAATTGATAAGGACTATAAAACAATAAACAGATGTTGCTAGATACTGAGAGAAGACAGTGAATAAATGCAATGGCAAAATAAAGAGACAGGCAATGTAATAGGCAATATGATACAGTCAGTGCATATATGAAATGAAGAGAACAAGGTATAATATCATATACGGATGATATAGTATATGATCTAAAATAGAGAACTGTAACCATTCTAAGTGTTTGAAATAGTAGTTTCGAAATATGATCGGCTTAGGACTTGTACGAGAGCTACATGGCCTGGCTAATCATACGTGAGGAGTATGATTAACACCAATAATTTAAACTTGTACGATAGGTATTTGATCACATCTCTCACTAACAATTTCCCCCGCCCCCAACTAGTATTGTGGATCCAATCATGACACATCACGATACACGATCAATGTCCAATATATCTTGTACGATGTCTAATATCAATATCAAATATCAATATCGTGTACAATGTCAATACGATAACCAATGTAACATCTCATGACTAAAGATCCAATCTATATACTAGTCTGTGTAGTACAGTATCAAGAATCAGATGTAACATTTCTAGATACTGAAATTATAGAAATAATCAAACAATTAGAAACTATCAGAGAATATACTTGTCTTGGGTCCTTAGCTGGTAATACCAATGTCCTGTTCCAGAGTATCGTCTGGATGAACCAACAATCCTATAGACATATCATAAATATAACATTTGTATCATATGCTACACTAACACACAATCAAAATACATCGAACTCAGGGGCTATGCCAGGTATGGCACTAGTCAACTAGGGTCAAGTGCGTCAAGTTGCACGGGCGTCGCGTCTGTAATTTCTGTGAATTCAGACAGCCGGTGATACGGGTCTTGCCAATACGTGAGTGTACATATGGCAGCCTTCTATTAATTAACAGGGTTACAGGTCCATGTAAATACGGGACATCCGTAATTACACTCGGGTCGCCTACAATATTCATCAATAGACATATATCATTAAATAAAATACATATATATGTATATACCAATAATTACGTACAAAATATGTGTAAGTGTATATACACTAAAGAGAAATATATATATTATATATATACATATGTTACAAAATATACATAACACATTTATACATAACAACCATTATTTAAGAATATATATATATATATATATATATATATATATATATATATATATATATATATATATATATATATATATATATATATATATATTTATATATATATTTATATATATATTTATATATATATATATATATATTTCTATACTAGTGAAAATATACATATGTTATATTTATATATATACACCAATAAAAATATACCTATACTATAATTAATACATATACCATATACGTAAACAAGTACATATATATATACCAATACAAATATATATATATTACATATATACATACCAAAATACATACATATATATATATATATATGTATATACATATACATATACCAAAATACATATTTATATATATACCAATACAACATTAACATATATCATATATATATACAGATATATTAATATATATATACATTGAATACGTATATATATAAATAGAGAAATACACGATATATATATATATATATATATATATATATATATATATATATATATATATATATATACGAAACATACATACACACATAATACACCCAAATACGTACACTACATACATACGCACGCGAGGGGGAGGACCGTACCTGCGCGTCTACGACAACGGCGAAGATGTCGACGATGACGAGGTGGCGAAGACGACGACGATGGCGAGGTGGTGGTGGTGGAATATCTCGCCGGAGGAGAGATCAGGAGCAGGCCGGGGAGTGGTTGCCGGACTGGACTGACGATGGTGGTGGTGCTGGTTCTCGCGGGGAACTCGAGGGGGAGGTGGTGGCTCGGCGTGGAGGGGCCTGGTGGTGATAGGGTGGTGGTAGTGGTCGAACGGGTGGCTCGAGGGGTGGTGGTGACGGAGTACAGCAGGAGGTGCAGGAGGAGGAAGGATGATGACGATGGTGGTGGTGATTCGTGTGCAGTCGAAGTTGGAAGTTGGCCGGAGAAGGAATCAGCGGGAGGAGGAAAGCTGATCGTGGTGGTTCTACGGGTGCGGGGTGGCTGATGTTCTGACGGTGGTGGCTCGATGTGGTGGAGGCCGGGGAATACAGGCCGGAGAAGATGGAGGGGAGTGGCGGAGCCGTGCCGGAGCAGGGAGTCGGGGGCTCGACGCGGGTCGAAGTGGATGCAGTTGTCACGCCCCAGTCCCAAAAATACGTAGGACTAGGACACGTAAGCATGCCAGCCGCATGGATATGGCAACTCCAATATATGGAAACCAAATCCATACGTACGCTGTAATATGAATATAAAATCCACAAGTGGTATAAAATGAAATACAAGTCACAGGTCAAAATCTAAATCTCATCCACCAAAATTATATAGAAATAAATAACCAGTATCTATGAAACTAGATCTCAACAAGAAGAATCTAAGGATGATAGTTGGGTGAAAACAAATCCACTACCAACTCAAATGGAAAAAGTAAATACAATATAGATACAACTCACTCAAACAATAAGTACCAGCTACCAATCACGGCTCGAAGAGAAGACATCCACGAAGCATCTATATCCTTCCAAATCTGTGCTCCTGCAAACACTCAAGAACAGGTACACCTGGCAGCGGACCAGGTCCTCAGAGGGACATAACAAGTATACTTAAACACATGCCAATAAAGTACTGAAATAAATATCCAGAGGGGTCGCCTAACCGTCTAAAGTGAATGCAGTTAAGAACAACTTTCCCCACAAGTGAGCTATCTGGCTGAAAACTGGGATTTGGCATGGTTCTCTTTTGAAGAGCCAGGGGCCCAAAGGCACGTCGTCTTTTGAACGGCGGAGGCCCGCCAATGTATATATATGGGTCATCACCACCCGTATCTCCAGCGGAGAATCCGGGCGTCACAGAAAAAGTGCAAAGGAGCTCAAATACGGTACTTGTTGTCCTTCCCACCCCATGCTCTAAGCATGTCACATCCATGACACGATTTTGTCCATAGCCTATTCTTAGTACCCTAGCCCAATCCTGCAACCAAACAAGTACAAGGATGGGACCACCGTACTATAATAAGCTATGTCCCTGGACCTCTAATAACTGCCAAGTCTACTAGCATACAAAGTTTCTAACAGCAGTTATCCCTAACGCACGGCCCATACGTACCGATGATCAGTCAATACATGCGTCCGTGATCTATATGAGACTCACAACTCGTGTAAAAATATGTGTCATGGCCAAATGAACCTAATGATACTATATGATAATGGGGTAGTCTCATGTACAGGGTCAATGCAATACATAAGTAAAAACATATCGCGACGTCACCGTCGCGAGCATTTTATATAACAATTAAAATATATGAACTAAGGGCAGAAAATAAAAATGCATGCAACATATGGAATGTAAATAACAGTACAATGGCAAGGTATACTTGCATGGCAAGAAATTGCAAAATGTCACGTCCAGATGTCCAATACACAGGACCAGAAGCTATGGCCACAGAACAAATGTCTCCGGATGCTGAAATAAATATCGCCAATATTTCCGGAATGAGCAAAATAGCTAAAAAGCACATCCCTTTCGTCCAATTTGGATACAGGGGCAAAACGGTAATTTTGGGCAAAAGTGGGGTCCACGTGTGGCCCACTTTGCACCAAAAAGCGTGCCGAGGGTAACAGTCTCTAAATGGGACAAACTATGGGTCAAACAACTCTAAATGTCAATACGAACTCAACGGTATGTCCAAATTTGCATTCCGATGAGCCGAACAATATTTGGTCCAAAAAGTCAACTGTAGGCCCGCCAATTGGCGATCTGGTCAACCATCTCAGAAATGCGTGAAAATTGGGTCACAGGACCAGCGCGTTATCGCGAGTCCAGTGGCGCAAGTTTCGTCGCAATCTGACAAGCGTGCACAAAATACTCGCGAGTTCCACAAAAGTGGCGATACGAAATGTGTCCGCGGATACGGCCTGATTCCGGCGCGCACACGCATCCGAATCAGTCCCCACAAATGTTTACGTGTCCCGTTATGCTGCGTGCACCATTCGGTACACTTGGCATACGGCGGGGCGGTCCCGTTTGGCGGGGCGCGCTCCGATCTCCAACTTTTGGAAAACCGGAAAAAGTGGATGCGCGCAGTTTTGTGACGAATATAATTCTGTCCACAGCAACTAATAGCACAAAGTTATAATACAGAAAATAAACTAGATCATGTAATCTACAGGTATCAAAAAGAATCACCGAATTCGGATCTCTGTGGTGGGAGATACGAACTCGACAATATGGGTGGTCAATCTGGAATTCTGCGATTGCAGAATTCTGTCTGTCCGTCCATTTTGGACGCTGATTTACACCTAGGGGCGCACGTTTTCCGAGGTTAACTATAAAACAAATACTGGAGAGGGTTGAGGGAAGATCATACCTATGAAAACGGAACAGCGTTTGGTCGTGCGAGTCAACGGAAAATCGTGCCGGAGCGAAGGTGCTTCGAGTGGGAAACTGCAGTTCGCGAGGTCGGCGTCGACGGAATGGTTGGATGGCTTGGGGAGGCTTCTCTGGCTGCGGTGACTGCTCTAGATGGGAAGAGGAAGTCTGGAGTTTAGGTTAGGGTTTTTGGAAGCTAACTATAGATATATATATATATATATATATAATATATTAGGGGGAGAGAGGGATTGGATGGGTCCGCGGGAGTAAACAAGTTGCTACGGTCTTTATCAATTATTTGCTACAGCCGCCCCATGGTAAGTAGTTGCTAAAGGAATAACGTGGGGTGGCCGGTCCAATCAAATAGCAAGTTGCTAGGAGCAACTTTAGCTAAATCTGGTAGGTGATAGTATTATTACTATTACTATTCTATTATTATTATTAGTATTATACTTAGTATTAGTTAATTACTTATTAATACTTATTTAATTCTTTTCTTTTTCCTTTCTTTCTTTATAAAATATATATACATATATATATATATATATTTGTATATACATATATATATATATATATATATACTCATAAGAAAATTTATATTTTAGGGTATTGCACATCGTTAGGCTAGCAACTGCTCAAGGGGTCTCCTACATGGAATAAATTCCAAAAAATTCCTGATGGTCCCACAAGTCCTCTAAGTGCCAGAACACCTAACATAAAAATTATTAAAAATCTATTTCTCCTATTTAGACCTAATTACTATAATTTAATTAATAATTAATAAATAAAAAGGTATATACGATTTTCTAGGAAGGGGTTTTATATTCTACCCAACTTATAAAAATTTCGTCCTCGAAATTAAAATTAAGCCACGATAGAATGCAAGGATGGTGCAAGATTTACATTGTTTAAAATGCAAGGCTAGGTTTAAAGGGGTGGGCGATGTTGCACGTTGCACATCATGAAAAAATCCATATGAGCGAAAAATATGTTTCTTCATGTGTCATGTCCAATGGTGTGGACACATAAATGCTCCTTTGCATAAAAGCGTCCAACAATTGGAAAATTGCACAAAGATGAGAATTGGATGATGGGCATGTCTAGGATAAGGGTGTAGAATTTGTAGGAAGGCAGTGGCTAGTGTAGTGCTCCAATTATCGGAGCACGGTAAGGCATGTCAAGTGATATCATGATGTAAAACTAAATAAAAATACCGTGTTCTTTTTCTAAGTGGATTCGTGCAAGCCTCAGTCTCACTATCTAGGCCGAGTAGATCAAATTCTTAGGTGAGGGGGGTTTCACAATTCAGCCAACTTAAGACAATGTCGTCCTCAAAATTAAATAAGGCGGAATCGGTTAATCCTTTATGTACAATAAGGCAAGTCAGTCGCAATCTTCTTGCGATAACTAAAATCCTAATCATATCCATTGCAATCACTTCTAGGTTAAGATGACCACTGCTCCAATCAAAATTTAACCTATGGTTATCTCTTCTCCCCTTGTTTCAAATTATCTATATCCATATAACATCTCCAAGATTTACATACGCATATAACTTTTACCTCACGATCTCTAACGATTCATAATCTCCTTTAGAAGTGGTTTGAGTCCTATATATTCCATTTTCACTTATAAAATTTTGTATGTCTCAACTCTTTAAATTCCATTCACCTCCTCATTATTTTAAATAGGTCGTCCAACCAAAATTTTAATTCTTAATTCAAATCACCAAATTAAAAATAATTTAAATGCAGTCCACCAATATTCAAGTCTGAGATTCTATTTTTATCCTCTAAATTCAAGTTGGTGATTCTACCTTCATTGTTCAAATTTTAACTCATGCACTTAAGGTATAAATATTGGGTCCTCAATATCAATTTATTGATCCTCATCATCTTATTCATCCTTCTAAATTTCTCAAAATTACAATGGCTTGAACCTCTCCCAATCTAATCTTACTCGATCATAATCTAAAAGAAATTCCTCCCGAGTTGACAATGCACTACTACCCAACTTAGAATTTACCCACTTATCACCTAAGGCTATATACCTTAAGAAAATATCCCTTAATTTATTTACTCATGTCGTTCAATCCTCGAAACTTCAACGCCGATCATATCACATATGATATGTCCTTAATTGCGAAAGAATAATCCTCAAGTATGTGATCGGCCTATGGGGTATATCTAGTACTCTCTGTGTATTAAACTTTATACCCAGCACGAGGTTTCGTCTTTCCGAAATAGGGGAAGACGAAGATCAATAATAAAGAGTTCAAGGGCAGCGTAGTAGAATAGAAGTATTGGGATCAAGGCGTTTAAAGAATTCAATTGGGAATTATCAAAGCAGTTGTGGATTAAAATCCTATTTTGGTAGTTCCTATTCACATGCTCGTATTAGTACGGTCATGTAACCGATACGATATGTCAGACATGTCTAGGACAAGTATATTCGTCTACTAATCACTACATATCTCAATCCACGTAAAGTAGCGTTACGAAGGGCGAACCAAGCGCACTAAGGCTAGCTAGACCTTAATACACTGGTTCTGAAATATATTAGTGTAGTACTCCAATAATACATGTCATGAACAAGCTCGATAAAGAATAAGCTTGCAAAACTAGGCTATAATAGCAGCATAAGTCAAGGTAGTACAAAGATTATAGATACGCTGGATTATGATGAGAGAAGTTACAAATAATTCAAGTTTGCAAAAAAACAACACAACATAAGCAACAATAACAAAAGACTCTACAATCTCTACAGTTATCATATTAATTCCTTGTCTAAGTCGATAGTCGACAAAGTAGGGGTATGAGCCTCTAAGTTCTATAGTCTGGATAAACACTATCATCTTATATTAGCATACAATTACTGCCATTCAGTTACACTTTATCAATGGATCACAAGAGCTATATGATACTAGGTGGTGAGGTATACTACCCAACTTATAAGAATTAACTAATACGGTGACAGTCTTAAGAGGGTCCTACACAATAATCTTGCACATGTAAATAAAACAGAAACTCTCTATTAGGGTATATGAGGAAAAATCTTGGTATTGATTAGGGTATCCTTTTTATGTAGGTAATGGTCATCCTAAGTCTTAGTCATAGCACTTACAAGCAAGTGTCGATGGTAAGGATAGAAGAGTTACTGGCCGTCAAGGAGGAAGGGTCTAACTTGTATCGAGGTGAGGGTACAAATTACACGATTTAAAAGCTAAGGGTTAATCATTAGTCACAATCTACAAAACAACTTAAACTTATCAAGTTCTAACTACCAAGCATAAAAATTTCACACTCAAGGCTACAACTATAAGCCTAGCAAACTATGAGCCCTTAACAAAAAATAAAATTACTTGGCCTACTATCCGAAGTGTCAGATGGCACAAGTTGAAAGATGAAGAGAAAAAACGTAATTAGCCGTCGCAAAATAGCGAGCGCTATGGTCGCAGGGAAACAATATATAAAATAAAGATAGAGGGCTCTAGATAGCATCATGGTTCTCTAAGGGGAGTGGGGTGTTAGTTGCTATGTTCGGGGTATGATCAAGGGAGAAGTGTTGATTACATTCCTCTAGGCTTCCTAGGGTGCTGTCTACTAATAACAAGATAATGATATAAGTTTATAGTTCCAATATCATCTAACTATGAAGGTTAGGTTCAGTCCAAACATTAAGTTTTGGTTTTCTATGGGTTCCTCAATGCTAGGGGCAACCATTATGGTAACCTTCTAACTAACTCTAGTAGTGTCTCTACTACTCTCAAGTCTTCATAATACATCTAGGGGTAATGGTAGACCAATCTAAAGATAAGGAATCCTAGGGTTCACTAGATATTCTAAACTTAGTGGTGTATCTATAATCTCGTTGTATTCTAAATAGGTGTGCTACTCTAATTATCATCTAACAACAGGAACTTCTATATTCTAGGAGTAGGCTATACTCAAGGAACTATTAGGGAAGCACAAGAATCAAGCAGGATATAATTGTTCAAATAGAACAGATAGGAGGAAGATGAATCATAGTCAATGTGAATGAGATCCTATATTCTAGTCCTAGGTGCAGGCTTGCTCGGCACAGTAACGTAACCGAGACAATATGCTCTTGACCTGCATGGGCCACCACAAAAATATGTCACGCCCCAGTCCCAAAAATACGTAGGACTAGGACACGTAAGCATGCCAGCCGCATGGATATGGCAACTCCAATATATGGAAACCAAATCCATACGTACGCTGTAATATGAATATAAAATCCACAAGTGGTATAAAATGAAATACAAGTCACAGGTCAAAATCTAAATCTCATCCACCAAAATCATATAGAAATAAATAACCAGTATCTATGAAACTAGATCTCAACAAGAAGAATCTAAGGATGATAGTTGGGTGGAAACAAATCCACTACCAACTCAAATGGAAAAAGTAAATACAATATAGATACAACTCACTCAAACAATAAGTACCAGCTACCAATCACGGCTCGAAGAGAAGACATCCACGAAGCATCTATATCCTTCCAAATCTGTGCTCCTGCAAACACTCAAGAACAGGTACACCTGGCAGCAGACCAGGTCCTCAGAGGGACATAACAAGTATACTTAAACACATGCCAATAAAGTACTGAAATAAATATCCAGAGGGGTCACCTAACCGTCTAAAGTGAATGCAGTTAAGAACAACTTTCCCCACAAGTGAGCTATCTGGCTGAAAACTGGGATTTGGCATGGTTCTCTTTTGAAGAGCCAGGGGTCCAAAGGCACGTCGTCTTTTGAACGGCGGAGGCCCGCCAATGTATATATATGGGTCATCACCACCCGTATCTCCAGCGGAGAATCTGGGCGTCACAGAAAAAGTGCAAAGGAGCTCAAATGCGGTACTTGTTGTCCTCCCCACCCCATGCTCTAAG
This sequence comes from Iris macrosiphon, assembly GCA_036927795.1. Lineage (NCBI taxonomy): Eukaryota > Viridiplantae > Streptophyta > Magnoliopsida > Asparagales > Iridaceae > Iris > Iris macrosiphon. The sequence continues at coordinate 99,978,455 of JAYESA010000006.1, forward strand.
CATGTCACATCCATGACACGATTTGGTCTATAGCCTATTCTTAGTACCCTAGCCCAATCCTGCAACCAAACAAGTACAAGGATGGGACCACCGTACTATAATAAGCTATGTCCCTGGACCTCTAATAACTGCCAAGTCTACTAGCATGCAAAGTTTCTAACAGCAGTTATCCCTAACGCACGGCCCATACGTACCGATGATCAGTCAATACATGCGTCCGTGATCTATATGAGACTCACAACTCGTGTAAAAATATGTGTCACGGCCAAATGAACCTAATGATACTATATGATAATGGGGTAGTCTCATGTACAGGGTCAATGCAATACATAAGTAAAAATATATCGCGACGTCACCGTCGCGAGCATTTTATATAACAATTAAAATATATGAACTAAGGGCAGAAAATAAAAATGCATGCAATATATGGAATGTAAATAACAGTACAATGGCAAGGTATACTTGCCTGGCAAGAAATTGTAAAATGTCACGTCCAGATGTCCAATACACAGGACCAGAAGCTATGGCCACAGAACAAATGTTTCCGGATGCTGAAATAAATATCGCCAACATTTCCGGAATGAGCAAAATAGCTAAAAAGCACATCCCTTTCGTCCAATTTGGACACAGGGGCAAAACGGTAATTTCGAGCAAAAGTGGGGTCCACGTGTGGCCGGCCCACTTTGCACCGAAAAGCGTGCCGAGGGTAACAGTCTCTAAATGGGACAAACTATGGGTCAAACAACTCTAAATGTCAATACGAACTCAACGGTATGTCCAAATTTGGATTCCGATGAGCCGAACAATATTTGGTCCAAAAAGTCAACTGTGGGCCCGCCAATTGGCGATCTGGTCAACCGTCTCAGAAATGCGTGAAAATTGGGTCACAGGACCAGCGCATTACCGCGAGTCCAGTGGCGCAAGTTTCGTCGCAATCTGACAAGCGTGCACAAAATACTCGCGAGTTCCACAAAAGTGGCGATACGAAATGTGTCCGCGGATACGGCCTGATTCCGGCGCGCACACACGTCCGAATCAGTCCCCATGAATTTTCACGTGTCCCGTTATGCTGCGTGCACCATTCGGTACACTTGGCATACGGCGGGGCGGTCCCGTTTGGCGGGGCGCGCTCCGATCTCCAACTTTTGGAAAACCGGAAAAAGTGGGTGCGCACAGTTTTGTGACGAATATAATTCTGTCCACAGCAACTAATAGCACAAAGTTATAATACAGAAAATAAACTATATCATGTAATCTACAGGTATCAAAAAGAATCACCGAATTCGGATCTCTGTGGTGGGAGATACGAACTCGACAATATGGGTGGTCAATCTGGAATTCTGCGATTGCAGAATTCTGTCTGTCCGTCCATTTTGGACGCTGATTTACACCTAGGGGCGCACGTTTTCCGAGTTTAACTATAAAACAAATACTGGAGAGGGTTGAGGGAAGATCATACCTATGAAAACGGAACAGCGTTTGGTCGTGCGAGTCAACGAGAAATCGTGCCGGAGCGAAGGTGCTTCGAGTGGGAAACTGCAGTTCGCGAGGTCGGCGTCGACGGGATGGTTGGATGGCTTGGGGAGGCTTCTCTGGCTGCGGTGACGGCTCTAGATGGGAAGAGGAAGTCTGGAGTTTAGGTTAGGGTTTTTGGAAGCTAACTATAGATATATATATATATATAATATATTAGGGGGAGAGAGGGATTGGATGGGTCCGCGGGAGTAAACAAGTTGCTACGGTCTTTATCAATTATTTGCTACAGCCGCCCCATGGTAAGTAGTTGCTAAAGGAATAACGTGGGGTGGCCGGTCCAATCAAATAGCAAGTTGCTAGGAGAAACTTTAGCTAAATCTGGTAGGTGATAGTATTATTACTATTACTATTCTATTATTATTATTAGTATTATACTTAGTATTAGTTAATTACTTATTAATACTTATTTAATTCTTTTCTTTTTCCTTTCTTTCTTTATAAAATATATATACATATATATATATATATTTGTATATACATATATATATATATATATATATATATATATACTCATAAGAAAATTTATATTTTAGGGTATTGCACATCGTTAGGCTAGCAACTGCTCAAGGGGTCTCCTACATGGAATAAATTCCGAAAAATTCCTGATGGTCCCACAAGTCCTCTAAGTGCCCGAACACCTAACATAAAAATTATTAAAAATCTATTTCTCCTATTTAGACCTAATTACTACAATTTAATTAATAATTAATAAATAAAAAGGTATATACGATTTTCTAGGAAGGGGTTTTACAACAGTGGAGTCGGCTACGCTGCGGGCCGCCGGTGAAAGAGCTGGAGGAGATCGAGATAGGAGGAGCCAGGGAATGCAGTATCACAGTCGAAAAAGAGAATGGCCGGCTGGGTGGAGAATGGGTCCTCCGGCGGGTCGACCGGAGAAGAGGGCCGGGGGTTGGTATCCCCCCTTCTAATTTTAAAAAGGAAGGAGAAGAAGAAGAAGAAGGAAGAAGAAGAAGAAGAAAAAGAAGAGAAGAAGAGAAGAAGAAAGGAAATATGAAGAAGCATACGGTTTGGGGCTTGTGAGGAGGGAGGAGATAGGGGCTTCCCTAGGTTTGGGGATTAGGTCATGGTCGGGAAGAGGGCCTTGAGGAGACATTAAATAGGAATAGGTGTGTGGAAAAAATGAGTGGTGATGATGCACCCATTTTGAATGGGTGGTCAGGATTTGACATGGAGGAATTACTCATGCAAGGGTGAGGGTTGTTGACTAGTCAAATATTTGGACTTCTCCATTAGTTTGAACCAATGGGGTGTTGACACCTAATGCAATATTTACAAATTAGCTCCCACAAACACATGAAATAATAAAAATTTGGTGGGCGATTTGGTATTTGGTATTTTGTAGGGTGAGGGGGTGTTGTGTATTGTATATGGGCTTAATTAATAGGGTACTGGAATTAAATCGGGATTAAACGGAATTAGTCAAAGTTGGTATCCCCAATTTAATTAGAAATAAATGCAAGTGGTGTTCTAAAATTAATTAGGAGTACATGGGGCCAAAATTAGGTTGGGACACAAATATCATTAGTGAAGAAGACTCAGAACAGAATATTACCCTAATTTGGGTTGCACTAAAAAATGGGTCAAGATTGCCTCCAATTTCGATTGGAACGCACAACGATACAAAGTTGAAATTTATTTAGAAATTAAATAAACGTCTGCGACGAATATTGTGTGGCTAAAATGAAGCACAAGAGAGCATAATTATGAGTTACAAAAAGGTCAGAATGGAAGGCGAGCACGTCTAGGGCAAGGTTATAAAATTTGTTGGAAGACAAAAGCTAGGATAGCGCTCCAAATATCGAAACAACGGTAAGGCGCAACAATTAAATAAAATTACGGTAATTAATCACAATCCTAATTAATTAAATTCTAATTAATACAATTTTATACATAACCCTATAATTCGATTAGGTGTTCGTCTAGTGGGCTTCTAGATCAAGTCTACCAGCTCAAACATTAATGAACACTATATATATATAATATATTTAAATACACATCTCACACAATTATTTAATTTAAATACACTTATCATGCAATCATTTAAAATAACTACCACAATATTAATAATATATAAAAAGTCAAAAATATCCCTGTTTTTAGAATGTGGTAGTGACAAATCTACCCTCCTTAAAAGAATTTTGTCCTCAAAATTTAAATCCTCAATAGTAGTGTTTATTCATACATATTATTATTTTCCATCAAAATTTAAATTCATCAACCACGAAATCAGGTAGTAATCCACAATGTCATTTCACAATTTTCAAAATTCTGTAATTATCGTATTCCTAAAAAATCCTCGAAATAAAAATCAAATTCTATTTTTATCACAATTTCCCCCGAAATTTTAAGTTAATAATTAAATACTCGAAATTTAATATCCACTCCTCTAATTTAATTTCAATCAATGCATATATATATAATTGAAATCTCGTCCCAAAAAGTTTGAATTCAAACTCTAATCCATCAATGATCTTATTCCTTGGTTTTCTTTTTCCTTAAAATACTCAACAATACGATACTTATGGATTCTTCAAATCCAACATCCATAATATAAATTTTAAAATTCATAACTTGCAGTCAAATAAATATAATGATAATCTCCTTAATTTTCTCAAGTTTTTAATGATAAATTATATCATAATCAATAAATCATCGATTCTACCATATTAAATTCTTAACCTTTTATTTAAATCAATGTTTATCCTCAAATTTTAATGATAATTTAATCATATCTCAATCTTGATAAAATTAATGATTCATCAATTCTGCCATATTAAATCCTTAACTCTTTATTTAAATTAATGCTTGTCCTAAAAAATTTATGCATCTTGTCTCTCTTGTCAAGTCATAACCTCTTTATTTACTCTACTATGGTCAACCCCAATAATCATGGTCTAAGAAAAATTATACCTACAGTCATACAACATACAATCTAAGAAAAAATATGTACGGTCATGGTGTCTTTTGTTATGGTATTGCAGTCTCTGTCAGGGTGTACTACTAACTACATTCTAACAAAAATCATGAATACAAGCTATGGTACTTGGGAATCAGTCAATCAATCAAATAGAAAGGAACAGAACCTGCTAACACATTACCTGCAGTATCGGTCTCCTCGACCGTCATCGCAAATGCCCCGCCCTGCTGGGGTGGTTCCCTTCGCGGGTGTTGAGCAATATACGGTTCCACAGGTAGCCTAACTGGATCTCTATAATTTGGAGCTGCGCGCTGGCCGGGAAGATAAGGGGCTAGAAGATAATCCCTCACACGATGTCCCGCAGCACCGTAGTGCAAACAAGTCTTAGCCTCGTTCTACAGCTCTCCCAAAGGTGACTTGGCTTCTTATAGAAATGACAAGTCTGCTGTGTCTCTCTCGGAGGCTGTTGCTGATCCTGCTGAACACGAACTGGTGCCTGGTACTGCTGTTGATGCTGAAATGCCCATGGCTATTGCTGAATATGAACTAGTGCCTCGTACTGCTGTTGATGCTGAAATGCCCATGGCTGTTGCTGAATATGAACTGGTGCCTGGTACTGCTGTTGATACTGAAATACCCATTGTTGTTGCTGAATATGGGGATGCTTGGCCGGTCCTATGCTACCATTCGTATCTCCAGAAATATTGTGACTCCTCTTAGGCCTGAGATCCAGATCCTTTTCTGCAATCTAGGCATCCATCAAGATTCCTTCAAAGGTAGCGGTACAACAACCTGAAGTGCGCGACCTAATCTCTCTCGTCAGCCCCTTTCTAAACTTTTGGGCTCGATCTCCTAGGTCCCGAATCATAGACGATGCAAAATGGCTCAATCGACAGAATTCTGCAGCGCACTCGTCGACCGACATGTTTCCTTGGACCAAGTCATGAAACTGACTTTCCAAGGTTCCCAATGCCACGTCGGGGAAGAACTTCTCCGAAAAGTGCAAATACTTCCCACATGCATCGGAGATGTAGGAGGATCTACGACTGTCGGTCCATCAGGTGGAGAGGTGGCAGACCCCTCTAAAGCTGGTGCTCTCACTCTCATAGATCTTGTCTTCGGCGACATCCTGAAGACAAATCCAAAAGAATCAATTTAAGGCAAAAATGCGATATCATCAAGGAAGGACAGTAAAGTTCTAAAGAAGCAACATTCAAGATAAATAGATTGGAAAATATTCCTATTTGTGATTGCATAGGTCAATGATGCATCCAAGGTTTGATACCTCTATCCTTTTAGGTACCACAGTTCTACTACAAGCACACTCATTGGTAGCTCTTTTACCTACTACAGTTGTTGATACTAGTTGTTCTTATCACTCAAGTGTATATTAAATGCAACACACCATACTAAGTACTTCTCCCTCTAATACAACCCTAGATGGACACCCAAGTCAGTTTGCAGTTGTCACTACCACATTCCAAAAATAGGTGTATTTTTGACTTTTTATATATTATTAATATTATGGTAGTTATTGTTTGATAATAAATGAAAGAAATAAAACTAGGTTTATACGAAACCCTTTCTTTGGTTTACAAACAAGAAGTATAATTAATCCTATACGAGGATGTCAAGTACAAAATTTAATCTGGGTAAATATTGCTATAGGAGTCTGATCTGCGGTCGATCACTTTGTCCCTTGGACCACACGATGATGAAGAAGTGTTGTAGAAGACGGAGAAGATTCAAAGATTGCAAAGGGGAATGGATGCTCGATGCCAAAACCGTCGATCACTACTCTCTGTCTGAGCTTTTCTCTCTCTGTTCTTAGACCTTCCGACCTTTTACTTCTGTTCTTCGAGTTTTCGACCTTTCGACCCTGGACCTCCGTAGACGGAGGTCTCGATTTATAGGGTTTAGTAACAGTATCCGTCCAGTCGGCGTAGAAGCCGGACAGTGGAGAGTGTGGCACTTTTTACGCGGCAGTTATTATAACTGTCACCCACGTATAAATGATCTTCTGAATCTGCGTATGACGCGTGTCCCATTATGAGGTAACGCGTATAACTGCTGCGAAGATCACGGCATGCAAGCCACGTAGGTAACTGCCCCTCGCGTAAAAAAGGTTGGCGTAGAAGCCAATAACTGTCACCCTGGCATAGAAGCCAAATAATTATCAAGTTGGCGTAAAAGCCAAGTAGGCATAGAAGCCTGATGCTGCATGGATAGGTAGCTAGCGTAAGGACAACCAGTTATCCTTGCTTGACTGAGGTCTTGTGCATATTCTGGGCCAAAGCCTTATCATGCACCAATGCAAATATAGCCTGAGTTGGCGTATTCCGAGGAGATAGCATACGGCGTGCTCCTATAGTTAAAAGTAGCCAAGTCGGCATATTTCAAGGAGATAGCGTACAGCGTGCTCCTATAGCTAAAAATAGCCTGATGGCGTAATATGCATAGGTGATGATGTAGACGTATTAGCCGTAATTATGGCTTACCCAGTCTTTGAAAGTAGAACCAAATCTCGTGCATTAAATGCAGAGATCTGCCCCCATCATACGCATTAACTGCAGAGACGTGCCTCAAGCTCTGTACAAAGAGCTGCTTTTGACGTGGTGGTTCATTTTGTCTTCTGCTGAGCGTAAAAGCTCATGTTTGTCTGTGTAAAACTAGGCAGTGTATTCCCTTGAATGTGTAAAAGCAATTTGTCTCAAGGAAATGTCACTAAACGATGGTCTGGGTCTCTGTGCTGAACCATCATTACAGTCGTCATCTAGATAGTTGTGCAGTACTCTTTGTCAGGAGTCAGGTTCACTGCATGATCTGACAGGTTCGTTCGAGGAATATGAAGAGTTCCCCGTACAATCTTCTCACTGTATTAAAAGCGAGCAGGTTTTACGCTACAGTGAGGATGTAACAACCTTTTTATGCTGAAGCAGTCTGGAAATACTACATTACGCGGGTTGTTCTGGAGCTATATTTTATGTTATACTTAGCGATGAAGCTCTGCTGTACGCAAATAGCTCTGAAGTCATGTCTTACGCCACATAGTATAAAAACTCTGCTTTACGCGGGTTTTGTGCATACTGCGTATAACTCTACAGCGTATTTTTCATGCTTCTACAAGACCCCCTTCAAAGTTTTCAAATTCCTCGTAATTTGAAATACTTTGAATGAAGCATGAAATGGTCAAGTTTGACTCATTCCTTGAGGCTGATTTCTCGGCAGATTTTTGGGATTTTGTTAGGATTTGGTGTATTCTCCTTTGCCTATATAAAGGCTGCTGAGTTAACATGTTCTTCCCATACTTCCTTTACCACACAGAGATGGTTGCCGAGATTCGTCGATTCGACTTGAAGAAGAAGAAGATCATGCTCTTCCAGCATGTAAGGAGCCATAAAAAGAGGCATCTTCGAGCAAATATCCTCTACAACGATGGATCATGGAAGGATATCATAGCTTCCTTTGCTCGGGATGATCAGCAATTTCATATGGCGGTTCATCCAGGAGAGAGGAATGGTCATATTCGACCACACAGCTTGTAAGCTGTATTTTCTTCCGTTACGACGGTAGACGAGGGCAGACAAATTGGCCCTGTCTTCTAGTATTGAGTTGGGTCGGAATCCCAACTCAATCTGTCATGGCGTACGGAGGATGGGCTCTTGAATAAATTTAGACAAGCCCAGTTGTGTATCCTTCTGCCATTAATCATTTTCTTGTTAATCGGCCGCGAAAACCGATTAACTGCTGAAGAAGACGGAAAAAGATCTCCACCAATATGAGAACCTGGCAGAACAAATTCTTGGCGTGATCTTTAAATAAAAAATGAGAAACCCTTTATAGAAAAAGGATTTCCATCATATGTAATCATGAAGATAAAAAACCCTTTGTAGACTGGATTTTTATCATATGTAATCATGATTAATAAAATTTTCTTTTACGCATCTGATGATTTGCCATATTTTGTTGTGATAAAGTCTGAATAGTGTGCATCTTCGACACGTTTGAATAACTTTATGCCGACTCTGATAAAAAGAGTATCTGATCTCGTCCCGTCTTTTACGCGTAACTGAGGACGCGTAGAAAAACTGCTTAATATTTAAGTCGCATATCCGAACTGTCCTGCTATTTTGAATGAGGAGTAGCATAGAATTCTGAACTATCACTTCTCTGATAAGAAGAATTCTTGTTTAGACCATCACCTTCAAGAATAATTTTTCGAAAATCCCTTGAAGTAGGACGAGAAATGGCTGTCAAAACTGGCCATACTTGAACTGTAGAGAAAAGATTCTTATTAGATTTTGGATGAACTTCCAATCGACCCAAGAAGAAGAGTCATTTTCAATGTTGAACTCTATATACTTTGGGTACTTGGGATGTTTTGAGGCCAAGAAGGAGCATCTTCTGCATGAACCCTTGTAATTTGTCGTCTTGAGAATTGTTCAGGTATATGCATACTCTGGCCTGCGTATTTTAAGATATGCGGAAAGTCATGTATATGTAATATAGATTTGTAACTTCTGAGCATAACATCATAGATTTGTAGCCTCCGAGCGTAAAAGCTGTTGAGCGTAAAATTATATATTTGTAGCCTCTGAGCGTGAAGTCGTAGGTTTCTAGCCTCTCGAGCGTAAAAGCTACCGAGCGTAAAAGCATACGGGCGTAAAACCATAGACTTATAGCTTCTGAGCGTAAAACCGTAGATTTTTAGCCTCTAAGCTTAAAAGCTCCTGAGCGTAAAATCATAGATCTACTCTGCGCGTAGAATCTGGATCGGCTGACTGTCTGTCTTCTTCTTTCAAATGATAAGCTGACGTGGCCCCAAATCATAACTGAATATTAAATATCGGATTTAGTTAGGGATTCGAGGAGTCATCCAGACTCTATAAATACCCCAAGGCCTTCAGAGAAGAAACCCTTCATCTGTCTTTTGCAAAAACCCTTTGTTCCCTTTGAGAGCTTTTCTTCGTCTCCACTTTCGAGAACTCTGAGTTTTAGCTATGGCACCGAAACCAACTTCCACCTCTAAGGGAAAGAAAGCTGCCTCTTCCTCTCGCTCTTCTGCTCAAACACGAGCGACTCCTATTGGGCAGAGCGAACCTCGCTCGGAACGTAGTATCCCACCGTCAAGCTGTGCACCAGGCGTCATAGGTAAAGCTTTGGGGACGACAAAAACAAAGAAAACCCTTCGCACATGTTGTATGTGAACGCGCTAGGTCATCTTCTGTGCTGAGAGCCTCTTTGAGGAAGATGATGCACAGAGATGTTTTATCATTTACGCCTACATTCCTAATGTGTCAGCGTAAAAACTCCATATTTTCGCAGTCTGGCGTAAAAGCTTTGACTGTCGAAATTTGGCGTATACTACAAACTTTGAGTATTATGCTCTTGATGAAAATTTTGGCGTAACAACTCAAATTTTAGCAGTCTGGCGTAAAAACACAGACTGTCAGATTTTTATGTATACTGCTAATCTTGAATTTTATGCCTCGGAAACAGATTCCAGCGTAAAAGCTCAAGTTTTTACAGCCTTGGCGTAAAAGTACAGACTGTTAATCTTTGGCATAAGATGCAAGACTGTGATGTCTAGTATAAAAATTGACTTGTTCTTCTTGCACTTTTGTAGTTGACTTGCAGATACTCTGTTGGCTGAGGTGATGGGTTCTGCTGCTGGGATGCTGAACTCCAATTATCTGGAGGATTTGTCCCATGTGACATTCCCTATTTCTGGAACCCAGTATCCTGAAGGAAGGAGAAGTCTGATATCGTCTCAAGGAGACCGAATGCTGTTGAGCATGATCAACGGGAAGCCCCTGACATATATAGATGGGGCCAAATATATAAAACCAGCTTTCCTCTTCGGGGATATGATTGATAAACAATCCCAGACGAAGCCCAAGAAGAAAAACTGGGTTTTTACTTCTGGGGGCATGGTAATGTACCTGCCCAGGATGTTGAGAGATTATCCTATCTCGGCATTCTTTCATGCCACGCATCCCAGGAAGATGTCGTGGACCCTGACCCCTGATCTTCACGGCCAACCGGGGAAGATATTTTATCAGAGAGGATCATATCAGGGATTATTTGTGAGCCGCCCTTCAGGCCCGGTCATGCCTTTCAGGGGATTATTTTCGGGTAGCGTCCCAAGTGAAGACACTTCACTCCTCCAACTAGTCCAATTACCGACTTTTTATAATGACTTCATGGGGCATGGAGGAGTATACCCCAAGGTTAATCCTCGGACCAGCGGGTGGGTTAGCCCTGGGAATCTTCGATGGGCCCGCTTAAGTGCCTGGGCCCTGAAGAACTTTCAGACGGAGCTGTAGAGCATTGGTCTATTCGCGGCTGTGAGTGCTACCAGTGTTGGGTTACCCCTCAATCCCAACCTGTTTTTGGCTTTTATGGAGCCGTATATCTCGCTCACTGGGACTTTTGCCACTCCGCTAGGGGAGTTGGGATTGGCCCTTGACGAAATGGCAGAGATTTCAAGACTGACAATGAGGGATACTCCTTATGAAGAGTATGTTTCCACAAATAAGGAGCTGGGGGATACAAACCCTCGGGTAGTGGCAGTGTACCAGGAGCTAATGAGCTATTATTTAGCATGCACCGCCTTCTATAATGAGCCCTCTGATTTGGCTCATACCAACAAATGGGCGTCCTATCTCTTCTTTCATCATGCCAGAGATGCTAAGCCAGACAAAGTTGTGGATAGCAGGGATAGGCCTTTGAACTTTCTGAGCATGCTCAATGCTCAAGTAGTCGATGATCTTATTGAAGACGTTGGGGCTTCAGATCAAGTTCTCGATGAAGGGATAGGGAATTATCCTGCAGGCACTAAAGCCTATAATTATATGAGGCATTGTCGTAGGCCTCTATCAAGGGAAGCTCAACTGGTTGGCTTCCTCTCTATATGGCTACGCCGATTGGTAGTACCTGGCATTGCATCTTCGGACCGCATTCATCGTAACACCTTATGGCCTGCAGTGCGTTTGGTATTTGGGACAAGACTGGGCCTGCTCCCTGCCAGGGTATGCCAGATACAAGCTGGCCTGAGGGCCATTACTGATGGGCTGCTTGCCGATAAAACACGGTGTGACAGCTTTCCCAAGGTAGAATTACCGTTCCTATATCTGATGGGATGGTTAATTCTTCATAACCCCAGGGTGATGTCTCCCGGCTCTGCTAGTAGTTCGGGAAATAATTTCTTGTTGAATTACAAGAATTCTACCTGGAACGTGACCACCGTCGTAGACTGTCGGCGAGCATTAAATTTTGCTCATAGCTGGAAGCTCTTTTGTATCGTCCCCACTGTACACCTCAATCAACAGGGGACGAGACTTCAGGATTCAGGTGAAGAAAAGACCGTTCTTTCTCCTGAAGCTATTTATTGGTTGGTCTACATTAGACCTTCCCATTTGTTGTACAGAAGTGAAGACCATTGCTTCTTGGAGCCCTATCTGCCTAGTCGGTTTGCCAGACAGTTTGGGTATGACCAACTGCATGTGGGAAATGCCATCACGAGCTTCAAGTCCAGAGGTGGACTTATTGATGGAGCGAGAGGATGGCGGTACTTTATAATGGGTTGTACTGGAGCAAACTTTACTGTGCCTGCGACTTCTATCTCCATGGAGTTGCGCATCCTCCATTCGTACGCCCAGTTTTATGTGGCCATCAATACATTCCATCGTAATTTTGATATGCGTAGAAGTTTTAGGATGCCCTCTCATAAGTCCGCTGGAAGAGAGGAAGTCCCATCAGTTTTCTCTAACGAGGGTGAAGACTCTATCGATCCAGATAAGTTTTTGTTGGCAGTACCGATAGGTATAATACCTCCGCCTACAGAGCCTCTTGTCATCCCCAGTAAGCGAAGGGCTCCTATTCTGAAAGAGACTTCCCCTCACAAGAAAAAGAAGACTGTTAGTGGTCCTGTCAGGACTTCCAGCCATGAGGCTCCTAGGAGTGAGCCTGATGTTTCCCCTGTTGGGGATGATTGTTTGACTTGAGGTCCTTCGCCTATTAGAGAGGGAACCTCCACAGTTTCGGCTGGCAGTGCCGGAGATTATTTGCTCGAGGCTGCTGTTGCTGCTACCGCTTCAGGTAGTGCTACGAGATCGCCTTTGAGGCCGAGCAAAATAAGGTTGCATATACCTTTATCCAGACCAGTATCGGGAGTAACCCCTGCCGCGTCTGTAAGTATATCCAGCGAGATTCCACCCGATGAGCCTCGAGTGGATCTTGGTGAAGACCTGGAAGAATACCTGCCATTGTCATTTGGCGTACCCCCTTCTCCAGGTATGACATCTCGCTTAACATCATTAAGAAATGATTTAGCTGTACTGGCTGCAGATGTGACATATATATCATCGGCCATGGGTAAATGTCATCTTCACGCCTCTTTTTAGAAAAATTAACATCAGGTTGATATTAACTTTCTCTTGTTTGTCTTCTTTTCAGGGGAAGATATCTACGGGGAGGACAGCGTCGACGCAACTTTTGGCTTTGTTGTAGTTCCTGCCGATGACACGGAGGTTCCCGACTTTGAAGAGGAAACATTTTTGGGTGCCGGCTCGCCCAATACAGTTCCGATATCTCGAGAGAAGGATGAGCCTGTCATCATGACTATGCCTCTTTTGAGTACATCAACCACTTCGATCGTTGTTGGTGCCTCTACCTTTGTCGCGCCATCTGCTGAAGCGACGACTGTGACGACACCCTCTGCAGTCATTCCTGGAAGGGGATTCACCGATATTGTAGCCACTCCCAGAGTCCAATCTGATTTCGCCATGGTAGTTGAGCAGTATACTAGTATTTTCTACACCACTTTGAAAATGCTGATATCAATGATGCTGGAGAAGAATCTAGGCTTCGAGACACTGAGGAGGTCCTCCCAGTTTGTGATAGTGCCGATCAGAAATTTCAATAATGCTGGAGAGCTGATGTACTAGAGTAGATAGTTAATGGTTTGGAGCAACCCATTAACAATTATTTTCAACTATCCCAGGGCAGCATTGATGACCTGATTCAGGCTGAATATGATCTTTGACTGTGAGGCTTGTTGGGGAGATGGAAACTCTGAGCAAGTCCATCGAGGCTCAGCAGAAAGAGATGAATGAAGAGCATACCGTATTGGAGTATATCATTCCCTAGCTGGCCAAGTGCGAGGCCGAATATGAGGAAGAGGCAGTGAGGGTCCGCAAATTGAAAGATGAACTCGCTCAGGCAGAGGAGAGGGTTCTCGCTTCATCGACAGCTAGAGATGTGTTGAAGGACCGACTGGAAGCGTCTCAGCAAAACCTGGCATGTATGAATGTCATCCACACAGATTTTGTACGTGCTCGGTCTGAAATATCTACCTTGAACAATGAGGAGACAAGGTTGGAGCGGGCTCGAGCTACAGTTTTGAGCTCCAGGAATGAGAAGATGGCCGCACTGGCGCAGCAGATCCGTGATTTGACTGCTCCTCCCAAATGATATACCTTTTATTTTTATATGTAATTTGCTCTTTCTGGAGATAATAAAGAGACTTTATCTGACTTTGTGGACCCATCATTTTTTGAATATAAATGACAGGCTAGGGTGAAAGTGATATCAGGGGTAATATGGACGTGATATACATTTGGTAAGCTTCAGCTGGACATATCTATTCAGAGGTTATATGGACATGATAGAATATTATCCAACTAAAATTTTGGAAGTAGTGTTGTCAAAATGAGATCTTCACCATACTCCATTTGAGCAAAGGAGATTAAGCATAGTACCTCTTCAGGAATTTGCCGTTGATAGGAGCCATTAACAAGTCTCCATTAGGCTTGGCTAATCTGTAAGCGCCGTTTGAGAACGTCGTCTCGATCACATAAGGGCCTTCCCATTTGGGTTAGAATTTACCCTTACTCTTGTGAGTAATAATCATTGGCCTTTTCACAGCCAAAACTAGCTCGCCAACTTTGAACACTCTTTCCTTCACTTTTTGATTAAAAGCTCTGGAAATGCGTGCCTGGTAGAACGTGATGCGCTGTTGACCTAGGAGGCGTTTCTTGTCTAATCCTTCTAGCTCTTGAAGCCGTAATCGATCATTATTTTCCTGAGTCAACTCATTAGCTATTACTATTCTGAGTGATGGAATTTGGATTTCAATGGGGAGAACTACTTCACTCCTGTATACTAATGAGAATGGGGTACAACCCGTCGATGCTCGTACCATTGTGCGGTATGCCCAGAGACATTCTTCTAGCTTCTCGTTCCAACATCTTTTGTTCGAAGAAACAAACTTTTTCAAGAGTTTGATGATGGTTTTGTTGAAAGCTTTCGCCAAACCATTAGCAGCAGGATTGTATATCGTAGAGGCCACATTTTGTATCCGATTTTTATCGCAAAATTGATAAAATGCTTGGCTGATAAATTGAGGCCCTTTGTCATGAATTATCCTTCGGGGTATCCCGAAGCGATAAATGATATGATGCTTGATGAAGCTGATCACATTGGATGTCTTCACCTCAGCAAGAGGGATCGCCTCTGCCTATTTGGAGAAACAATCCGTGATGGCCAATATGAACCGATGACCTCTGGAAGAAGACGAGTGAATAGGACCAATAATATCCATACCCCATGCTTCAAAAGGCCAGGATGCAACCGTAGGATATAAATGTTCAGAAGGTTGATGTATAAAATTTGCATGAACCTGACAGGCTTTGCATTGTCTTGCATATTTTATTGCATCTGTGATCATAGTAGGCCAGTAATAGCCCATTCTTCCGATACGATCCTGTAGCTTAGGGCCGGGTTGATGTGCTCCGCATACACCATCGTGAGCTTCACGGATAATCTGTTGTGCCTCATCATCGAATAGACATCGTAATAGTAGTCCATCGTAGGTTCAGTGATATAGACATTATGAAGACGCATCAAAATAGAAGCATAATGATCGTCTTTTGATGGATACTGCTTCTTTAGGATCCTCCGGTAAGATTTCGTATGCCACAAAATCTATAAAGGGACTTCTCCAGTCTCTCTTGGGAGGATCTATGTTCACAACGTAGCTGCGTTCTATGTGAAAGTTGTTTTTCACACAGAATAAATCTCTGTTAAGAAGGATCACCGAATTTTGCCTTCTTATAGGAATAGCTAAATCTTTAGCTAGACTGGCTAGGGCATCAGCTTCCAAGTTCTGAGATCGAGGTACATGCTCTAGGAAGAACCCTTTGAAAGACATGGCTATCTCGATCGTTTCTTGGTGATAAGGGATGAGGTCTGGATTACGGACTTCATATATTCCTCTAACTTGATTGACGATCAGCAGAGAATCACCGAAAGCTTCCAAATATTCGACGTCCAATTCTTTAGCGACTTGGAGTCCGATGAGTAGGGCATTATACTCTGCCACATTATTAGAGCAGGGTTCACTAAGAGAATATGCTCGATAGATGACGAGCTTATCAGGAGTGACCAGGATAATTCCTACTCCTGAAACCACGTTCCCCCTGGGACCAGTCCTGGAGGCACCATCGAAGAATAGCTGCCATGTATCACTTTGCATTGCGGAATTACATTCTGCCACTTTGTCGGGAATGTCCTCGTATAATCTGGAGGTTTCCAGAATCGGGTGAGCAGCTAGGAAATCAGCCAATGCTTGGCCTTTGATGTACTTCTGAGGGACGTACACCATATCATATGGTGTTAATAACATCGCCCAAGTTGTGAGTCGGGAATTGAGAACACTTGGCTTGTTCATCAATACCCGAAGAGGATTGATCCTGGAGATAATACGAATAGTCTGGCCTGTGACATAGTGTCGCATTTTCTGAATAGCGAACATTAGGGCCAAGCATTCTTTTTCTACTAGATTGTACCGGTGTTCAGCTCCGACCATCATCCTGCTTAAATAGCAGATAGCTTGTTCATGACCCTCATCGTTCTTCTGTGCGAGGAGAGCTCCCAAAGAATGATCCATTGCTCGAACATACAGCAAAAATGGTCTTCCTATGACGGGAGACACCAGAACTGGAGGATTAGTGAGGTAGCCTTTGATATCATTAAACGCTTGTTGACAGGCTTTGTCCCATACGAAGGATACACCTTTCTTCATGAGGCGAGAAAAAGGCTGACATCTTCTAGAGAGGTTGGATATGAATCTCCTGATGTAAGCCAGACGACCTTAAAATCCCCTGAGTTCCCTCAGATTGCGGGGTGGTCGTATTTCTAAGATGGCCTTCACTTTATCAGGGTCCACTTGAATGTCTTTGGCGGTAATGACAAATCCCAGGAATTTGCAACTGGATACACCAAGGAAGAACTTTGTAGGATTTATTTTGAGTTGGTGTTGGCACATCAACTCAAACACTGTCTTCAAGTCTTGGATGTGATTATCCTTAATGCGACTTTTGACAGCTATAACATCTACGTAATATTCTATTATTTTGCGTAAATGCTCATGGAATATGTTACTCATAGCTCGTTGGTACGTAGCCCCGGCATTCTTCAGTCCGAAGGGCATGACCGTATAGCAATATACCCCCAATAGTGTCCGAAATGTAGTATGCTTCTCGTCTTCAGGATGCATCTTGATTTGGTTGTATCCTAAAAATCCGTCCATGAAAGACATGCACTCAAAACTGCACGTATTATCGATCATGATGTCTGAAATGGGAAGAGGAAACTCATCCTTAGGGCAGGCTGCATTCAGATCCCGGTAGTCGATGCAAACACGCACTTTCCCGCTTTTCTTCATGACTGGGATAACATTGGCGACCCAGTCGGGATGTTGTTCTTTCCGGATGAACCCGCAGGCTATCAACTTCTTGATTTCAGCTTCAATGGTGTCCATCATATCCGGGCGGAACTGGCGTTTATGTTGCTTCACAGGCTTCGAATTGGGCAATATGTTGAGTTTATGAGTAGCCACTTTTGGATCAAGACTTGGCATATCCTCATAATTCCACACAAAGATGTTGATATATTCTTTTATCAGCTGGATTATTTCTTCCCTTTCTTCTTCGAAAAAATTGTTACTGATAAATATCGGCTTTGGTGAAATCTAATATCCAATATCGATCTGGATAACTTTATCTTCAATAGGGGGTTCTCTCTGCTCAAACCGGAGTTCCCACTGTGTATCCATTTGCTGAGCCCAAGAGTCATTCTCAAACGATTCAGATTCTTGTTCGTCTGCTTCGAAGGAATCTGTTAATACCGTATTTACCGATAATGCTCGTTCGAGATTATCATATGAGCCGAAAGTCGATGAGCCATATTGAAAAGAGGAAAAGATATCCTCATTTGACTCAGAAGTTTCAAAGGAAGTGGCATACCCTAACCCAAAACGAGTTTGTTGACAGTAGGGATCACCGCGCAACGGCATTCGCCTGCCTTTCCCATAGTTGAGGCATGGTTCCAGCTTTAAGTCATAACCCATACTTTGCATAATCTTCAAAGCTTGCGGGCTGTATCTGTGAACCTGTATTTTTCCAGCATCAGATTCGGGAGAATCTTCTTGTACAGTCGGTTCATTGCGCATGCGACCGAAGACTATTAGATGCTGACTGCTGCGAGTAGGCGGGACAATAAAGATAGAATCCTCATGTGGCCCATATGCCGTGATGACATTAGATGGTGACGCTACTTCCCACACATACGGATGATAGGAATCTATAGCTTTCAAGAATTTTTGTGCTATAGTTTCTATATCGCTATAGGGGGATGATTTCTGATTTGGAATTTGAGCGTCAATGTACTGGAAAAGAGGATCTTTATTATCGTCAAAAACCATATTCCTGGTTATATTTACATCAGTCGGCGCACTTCTTTTTGCTTGCCCTTGTCCACCGCAGTTGGTCTAGAAGGACCTGCCACTGGTATAACAGGTTCCTCTTCTGAAGGCTTGGCAGCTGAAGTGTCTGTCGATGTATCTTCCTGACTTCCTCCATAGTCCTTGAGGTAGGCTTTCCCTGAACGGGTTCCAGTAGCCAAAACCTCTTCTTCTGATGTCGAGAATACCGCAACCATTTGACATAGTTTATGCTTTGAGTTCTTTTTAGACTTAGCCTTAGCATCTTGAGTCTTTTCCTCGATCTCTGACATCAGATCTGGATGAACCCACATAATCTCGCCCCGCTGGGTAGTTAGGGGTACCAGGTCATGATTTTGACCCCTAGCTGGAGGAAGATTAACAATGTTCATCGTTGTCCGGGAAATGGGTACAACACCATCCGAAACTTCTTGAGGAGACAGATTGCTAAATTGAAGAGAGATCATGTTGGCTGTGACCGTTTTCTCGCTATTGTGCAGAGTGATGGCCTTAGTGTCGATCAACTCCTGGATTTTCCTCTTTAGTACATAATACGCCTTTGTGGGGTGATGTATGTACCTATGGAAAATATAGTACTTAGGATAATTGGTACTGTCGACTTCATTAGGCCGCTTTACCTCAAGAAGGATAATCTTGCCGCTTTTGACTAGACACTCGAATATGCTTGGAATATCGTCGTCGTCAAAAGAGTATACTTCAATGGGCCTGGAAGTCCCAGGTTTCGTCTGTGTGGTTGCCGCAGTCTTTTACCTGGATGTATTAATCGCCAGAGCTTCTTTTCCTTTGGAACCACGAGGATGGTCGCTGTTGGAGGATGACCTCTTGCCTCTATCAGAGGCAGATATCATAATTCCATTATCACGCGCCTTCTGACTGTTGTCTTCAGCGGCTACCGCTGAGATGATGAACGAGGGCCAATCATGGAACTGATATGGTCCTGTGAACACCGAGATCACTGGAAGAAGATTCTTCCTGCAAATGTCCACCAATTTCGAATCTGGAACTCCGGGAGGCATTTGCAAAGTGGCTTGACGAAAATGTTCGATGAAAGTGCGAACGTCTCTTTCTCTTTCTGTTTTACTTCGATGAGAGAGGACATAGACATGTCCATCCCTCCTTCATAGAATCGCGTGAAGAACAGAGTCTTGAAATCTTCAAAGGAAGTAATATAGTTGTCCGCAAGACTATGGTACCACTGATAAGCCACTCCCGAGAGACAGCCTTTGAACACTCGAGTGAGAAGGGCGTCATTCCCTTGCAATAATACCGTCATCATACTGAAGTAGTTCATGTACTGGCTCGGTGACGTCTTTCCCTTAAACAAAGTCATAGTCTGTGGTTTGTATTTAGGAGGGAAAGGGATCTCATCCCAGATAGCTGGGTTAGGCTGGTTGATTCCCAATTACTTGAGCTGATCCTTATGTTTTAAGGCATCAAATTGGGCTTTCAATTCCCGCACTGCCTACATCGGATCTTCAGCTGGAAGTGGGACCGCGGAGTGATGAGAGATCGGTTGTATAGTAACTCCAACAGAAGAGAATACATTCTTCGAGTTAGGAAGTGGAGGAGCTGCTGACTCTTGATTTAGAGAAGGCCCCTGATTCACTTTGGATGGTGGTAAGTCCACCCCCACACGTATCTGAGTCGGAGGGACCGATGCTTGAGCTATAGCAGTTATGTGTTGAGTCAGCATCATCTGGTGCATATTCTCCATCATAGACTGTATCTCTTTAAGAGATGTCAGCGATGCGTTGCTCAGTACTTCCTGATGGGGAAGCCTCTTCGCGTTCATCTTCAATGGCATAGACTCCTATTTCTCTGGATGTCATTGAAGGGTTAGTATAGGTCTCTGTAGAGATTGACTCTATACTTTCAGCATCTGATTCGGGAAACTGGAAACCCCTAGTGTCAGAATCAGAAGAATATGAAGCCGGTTGTCGTGACCTCGAACGGGTGTTTCGGAACACCCCAGCTTCAATGTTCTCAAGGAGTTTGTCGAATCTCCTTTGGCTTAGAGTTCTAGAGGGATGATGTCTTGAATTCGACCTTCCTCTAGGAATGTGTGAAGCCATATTCACTAATGCAAATGTAGGCTCTTCTTCCTGAAAAGACAGAGAGTAGTTCAACCGGTCGAAAACTGACTGTTTTGCTTCAGAACAGCAATAATTAACTAAAATCCTATGACTATTACAACAGTGCTCTCTAGGGGGCGTAATAGACATGTTGGAAGATCCTCTATCCTTGCGCTTCTGGATCAGATATTCACGCAAGTCAGGAGGATTAACAGAAGAAGAAGAAGAAGAAGAAGAAGAAGAAGAAGGCTTGTTCCTCCTGTTTACATCAGTTGGCATGCGGATATTGGGAACCATAACTTTTCCCCTGTCACTCGTATATAACTGTTCAGCCATATGCGTAGCAGATGATCCCCGAGGAGCGTGTCTCTCCGTAAACCGGGCCTTCTTTACGCTGAGGGGCGTAACCTGGCGTAGTTTAGGATTTTGATCAGGCTGGCGTAAAACTGAGGAGGTCCTCAATCGGCCATCCGCTTCTCGCATAATCTGGAGAACGGACAGATTCTTCTCTTGCTGGCGTAAAGGTCGAGAAGTTGAGAAATCCGCCAATTGTTTTCCCTTACGTAGATTATAGGGACCATTTGCTTTTCCACGGAGGGAAGATGTATTTTTACACACGGAGCGCGTTTAGAATTTCTGAATTGGCGCTGAGGCATTATCAAAAAATTTGTCTGCCACGTCACCGACGGGAGACAGGGTTTTACACGCAGAGTGCGAAGCAGACTTCTGGATTAGCACTGAGGCATAGCCAGAAGCTTTGTCTGCCACGTCACAGACGGGAGACAGAGTTTTACGCGCAGAGCGCGGAGTAGACTTCTGGACTAGCACTGAGGCATTGCCAGAAGTTTTGTCTGCCACGTCACAGACGGAAGACAGAGTTTTACGCGCGGGGCGCGCAAGTTGCGAAGCTACAACCTTGTTGGTCGAAGAAACCAGAGAGTCGACAGGAATGGTAGGGGATGTCCCAGGCATCCATACCTTACGCAGTTTCCTGTTATCTTGGACAGAGAGGGAATGAGAGCTATCCCCTGCTCGAAGCATGTCTTCGTAGGCTGACTGGTCAAATTGGACGACCAAGGTCTTCTTCGTTGATCCTACTGATACTGTATCGTGTTGAGTAATTGCTTTCTCGTCAGATAAGAAAAAGGTTCCCAACAGAGTCGCCAACTTGTGTTTGATAATAAACGAAAGAAATAAAACTAGGTTTATACGAAACCCTTTCTTTGGTTTACAAACAAGAAGTACAATTAATCCTATACAAGGATGTCAAGTACAAAATTTAATCTGGGTAAATATTGCTATAAGAGTCTGATCTGCGGTCGATCACTTTGTCCCTT
The DNA here is from genome assembly GCA_036927795.1 of Iris macrosiphon. NCBI lineage: Eukaryota > Viridiplantae > Streptophyta > Magnoliopsida > Asparagales > Iridaceae > Iris > Iris macrosiphon. Next base: position 100,000,142 of record JAYESA010000006.1, read on the forward strand.
GGACCACACGATGATGAAGAAGTGCTGTAGAAGTCGGAGAAGCTTCAAAGATTGCAAAGGCTCGATGCCAAAATTGTCGATCACTACTCTCTGTCTGAGCTTTTCTCTCTCTGTTCTTAGACCTTTCGACCTTTTACTTCGGTTCTCCGAGTTTTCGACCTTTCGACCCTGGACCTCCGTGGACGGAGGTCTCTATTTATAGGGTTTAGTGACAGTAACCGTCCAGTCGGCGTAGAAGCCGGACAGTGGAGAGTGTGGTACTTTTTACGCGACGGTTATAATAACTGCCATCCACGTATAAATGATCTTCTGAATCTGCGTGTGACGCGTGTCCCATTATGAGGTAACGCATATAACTGCTGCAAAGATCACGGCATGCAAGCCACGTAGGTAACTGCCCCTCGCATAGAAAAGGTTGGCGTAGAAGCCAATAATTGTCACCCTGGCGTAGAAGCCAAATAATTATCAAGTTGGCGTAAAATCCAAGTAGGCATAGAAGCCTGATGCTACATGGATAGATAGCTAGCGTAAGGACAGCCGGTTATCCTTGCTTGACTGAGGTCTTGAGCGTATTCTGGACCAAAGCCTTATCACGCACCAATGCAAATATAGCCTGAGTTGGCGTATTCCGAGGAGATAGCATACGACGTGCTTCTATAGTTGAAAGTAGCCAAGTCGGCGTATTTCAAGGAGATAGCGTACAGCATGCTCCTATAGCTGAAAATAGCCTGATGGAGTAATATATAGAGGTGATGATGTGGACGTATTAGCCGTAATTATGGCTCACCCAGTCTTTAAAAGTAGAACCAAATTTCGTGCATTAAATGCAGAGATCTGCCCCCATCACGGGCATTAACTGCAGAGACGTGCCTTGAGCTCTGTACAAAGAGCTACTTTTGACGTGGCGGTTCATTTTGTCTTCTGATGAGCGTAAAAGCTCATGTTTGCCTGTGTAAAACTAGGCAACATATTTCCTTGAATGCGTAAAAGCAATTTGTCTCAAGGAAATGTCACTAAACGACGGTTTGGGTCTCTGTGCCGAACCATCATTACAGCCGTCGTCTGGATAGTTGTGCAGTACTCTTTGTCAGGAGTCAGGTTCACTGCATGATCTGATAGGTTCTTTCGAGGAATACGAAGAGTTCCCCGTACAATCTTCTCACTGCATTAAAAGCGAGCAGGTTTTACGCCACAGTGGCGATGTAACAACCTTTTTACGCTGAAGCAGTCTGAAAATACTGCATTATGTGGGTTATTCTGGAGCTATATTTTACGCTGTACTTAGTGATGAAGCTCTGTTGTACGCAAATGGCTCTAAAGTCAAGTCTTACGCCACACAGTATAAAAACTCTGCTTTACGCGGGTTTTGTGCATACTGCGTATAACTCTGCAGCGTATTTTTTATACTTCTACAGTTATATTAAATGATTTCTTGATACATGTATTTAAATTAAATAATTATGTGAGAGGTGTATTTAAATATATTATTATATACAGTGTTCATTAATGTTTGAGCTGGTAGACTTGACTTAGAAGCCCACTAGACGAACACCTGACCGAATTATGGGATTATGTATTTAATTATTTTATTTAGAATTTAATTATTGGAGGTAGTAATTAATTATCGTAATTTATTTAATTATTGTGCCTTGTCGTTGCTTCGATATTTGGAGCGCTACCCTAGCTTTTGCCTTCCAGTAATTTTACAACCTTACCCTAGACGTGCCCGCCTTCCATTCTAACCTTTTTGTAACTCATAATTATGCTCTCTTGTGCTTCATTTTAGCCGCACAATATTCGTCGTGGACGTTTATTTAATTTCTAAATAAATTCCAACTTTGTATCGTTGTGCGTTCCAATCAAAATTGGAGGCAATCTTGACCCATTTTTCGTGTGACCCAAATTAGGGTAATATTCTGTTCTGAGTCTTCTTCACTAATGATATTTGTGACCCGACCTAATTTTGGCCCCATGTACTCCTAATTAATTTTAGAACACAACTTGCATTTATTTCTAATTAAATTGAGGATACCATTTTGACTGATTCCGTTAATCCCGATTTAATTCCAGTATCCTATTAATTAAGCCCATACCAAACACACAACGCCCCCTCACCCTACAAAATACCAAATACCAAATCGCCCACCAATTTTTTATCATTTCCTGTGTCTGTGCAAATACCCAAATTTAAGGGGGCTATTTTGAAAATATTGCATTAGGTGTCAACACCCATTGGTTCAAACCAATGGAGAAGCCCAACATTGACTAATCAACCCAACGCTCATCCTTACATGAAGGATTCCTTCATGACAAATCAAGACCACCCATTTAAAATGGGTGCATCATCACCATTCATTTCCCTCACACCTCTCCCTATTTAATGTCCCATCACCCACACTCTTCCCAACCTAGACCTAATCCCCAAACCTAGGGAAGCCCCCATTTTTCTCTCACCTCACTCCTCCCTCTACTCCAACGTAGGAAACAAATTTCCTTTCCTTTCTTCTTCTCTTCTTCTTCTTCCTTTCTTTTTCCTCTTCTCTTTTTATTTTGAATAGAGGGAAGGGAGGAAAATCATCTCCCCACTGCCACTGTTCATCGGCCGGCCAAGCCTCGACCCTGGCCCGGCCGAGCTCCTCCCGCTGCCAACTTCTCGGCCATCTTCCCCAGCTGCTGTCCGCTGCTCTAACATCGGAATCACCACTACCACCACCACCACCAGTACACTCCTCGACCCCGACCACAGCTCCGGTCGGCTGACCCGACCCCGGCGAAGTCTCCACCACTCTCTACTACGACCCCCTTTCCCGACTGTATTCCACCACCACTGCCATTCCTACCGGCTTTCTTTCCCCCGCCTGAAACTCTCGACCCCGACGTCGAGCTTCCCTCGGCCACTGTCATCTCCGACCCGAAGTCCACCCTACTCCACTGCACCCGACCCGAACCACCCCGACCTCCATCTCCCTGCACCGCAGCCCGACTGCTGTAACCCGCTACTCTGCCCGCTGTCCCGGCGTCGAGCACTGACTCCACTGCTCCGGCGAACACCCCGCCTGTACACCTCCAAGCCACCACCCGAACCACCACTGCTCATCCCCTCCGGCCTGCAGCAACTCCCTGACCCATCCCCAGCTTCCACTCCGGCCCAGCCGATCCCCGACTTCCCGCTGCATCACCCTGCACCGAGCTCATCCCGAGCCCTCTCCGGCCGGCCAGCCGAGCCACCCTCATCAGAACCAGTCATCATCACCATCTCCATTACTCACCTGACTCGCCACCACCGGATAACCACCGTGATCTCCTTCCTGCATCCTTCCCCGGCCGAGCCCCGACAGCCAGCTCAGCCTCCCCCTCCGGCAACGCTGCACCCCGACCTCCTCCTGCTGCACTCCGGCCAACCACCGAGAGTCTCCTCTCCCTCTCCCTTCTTCATTTTAGTATATATATATATACGTATAAATATGTATTTGTGTTTGTATGTGTATGTGCGTATATATGTATATGTATGTGTGCGTATATGTATATATATATATATATTAAATTATCTGTATATATGTATTTATATGTATACATGTATGTATTGGTTTAATTTCGTATAGTATATGTGTATTAAAAATATATTTTGGTATATGTATAAACATATATATAAATATAAGTATTATTTGGTATATATATATATATATATATATATATATATATATATATATATATTCAGTGTATATATATTTATTCCCCGTATACGTATAAATATTGGTTGTATATATATATATATATATATATATATATATATATATATATATATATATATATATATATATATATATATGGTATGTATATATGTTATATAATTCCATTAGTGTATATACACTCATACCTATTTTTGTACAAAATTACTGATATACACTTATATATATTATATACATATTTAATTGGTATATATATTCTGAGTATAAATGTATATTTATATATGTATCTCTACTAGATGACCCGAGTGTAAATACGGATACTCCGTAACTACACATGACCTTGCGACCCTGTGAACTGTTAGCAGACTACCATATACACTGACGTACTGGCAAGCCCCGTATCATTTTAACCGTCTGTCTTGTACAGCAATCGCAGATGCGACGCCCGTACAACTTGACGCACTTGACCCTAGTTGACTAGTGCCATACCTGGCATAGCCCCTGAGTTCGATGTAATTTTGATTGTGTGTAGTGTAGCATCTGATGCAAATGTTGTATTATTTTATTATATGTCTATAGGACTGTTGGATCATCCAGACGATACTCTGGGACAGGACATTGGTATTACCAACTAAGGACCCAAGGCGAGTACATTCTCTGATTAGCTTCTTATTTATGATATCCCCTATGTCCATTGTATCTAGTGTAAATATCCATATTTTTGACACGCTGGTTACACGGATTGGTATATCCGGATCTCGTCATGAGATGTTATTCCTTGTTTATGGTGTAGCTTGTACAAGTCTTGTTTCCTTATTATCTTGTGCATATACAGACACTAATTTTTGGGAAGATTTGCTACCTTCCTAGGGAATCCCGTGCCATAATGTACCATGGTTGGATCTACTATACCAGTCGGGGGTGGAGAGTATTTTAGTATAGATATGTGATCATACCCTTCATGTACAAGACTTGTTCACATGTTAGTGTTGGTCATACACCGCACGTATGACTAGCCAGGCCATTATACCTGTACAAGTTCCCAAGCCGATCACATGTTAAAGCTAGTACTCACACACTTAGTCATAGTATTCTTGCTTATTGACATATTGTTCCTTCCCGCATTTACTTACAGTATTTTTAGTATTTTCTTTATTGTATATCTCTCGTACATGTACATGCATCTTGTATATTTCCATCTATATACTGCTACATAGCTTATATCATTGATATAGACTGCTATTAGAAATATACTTTGCTCCTTCCTGACTGGAAATATTTTTCCAGACTATGCCTTAGAGGACCGGTATTCGACACTTTATGGACCACAAGGTGAGTAGCTGCAGACTTGGACTTGGTAGTTCAGTTTGATTCTGGGAGGTCTAGCCGGAATCATTAGTTATCTAGTTAGTTTCTTTCAGTAGTTTATTTGGTACCGAATTTGTCTCCGGCATACTTTGTTGAGACTTGGATTTATTGTTGAGTTAGATTATTTATATTTTAGACTTGTGTTGTATTTATTTCTTTGTTTTCTTATCGTGTTGTAGTTATGTGATTGAGTATGTTGTTCATTTATATTGTGTTAATCCGTGTCTCCTTATGGACTTGGATACTCGTGCAAGATTGTTTAGATAGTGCTTGACCTAGACAGCGTTCTACCGCCGATGCTGCAGCGTAGGCTAGACGTACTCACGTACTCGTGCCCAAATTTTGGGTGCAGGTCGTGACAGCAGTGCAATCTCAATCATGCTTAAGCCAACAGATCCTTATGCATGCACCTCATCTACTTATATACTAATATATATCTCTTCTACTATAAAATTTTATCCTCAAAATAAAATCCTCAAAACTAAATCCTCGAACAATTTAAAGTAAAATGCATATACTTTCCTCAAGGTCAAATATTCAAATACTAAAACGAAAATTTAATCACTTCCAAAAATTCTTACAGCTTTGTCTAGGTTCATTGAATTGAATCTGAATCCTCGAAAATTTTTAATAACATAATATCTCAACTTCTCAAAATTCTTAAAAATTGAAATTCATTTTCAATCTTCAAATTTTAATTTAAATCCACCTCTTGTAGTCCAATAGCCCTAATGTTAATCTTTCTCACTGTCCTCATCGACATGTGTCATCAGATAATACCATAAATTAGTTCGTAAATTCATCTTGATATGAATTCAAACTCTACAATGACACTAAGATCTTAATTTAATAACTGATCAACAATAATCAAATTCAATATCAACAAGTGAGAATGGACGGAAATAAGGGAAAATAATTTAAATTGGAAATTATAATAAGATTCTCAGGGGTCATCCCAGGAATCTCTCAAGGAATTGTGATTGAGTATTCGCTCTCAACCTAGTATGTTATATCCTAGATCCTATCGCAGGCACGCAGTAGTGTAACAAAGATGCCACATAACCACGACATCGCACAACTTGTGAAGTCTGACTTACATGGGCCGCCACTAAAAATGTGTCACGACCGGTACCCAGAATTGGGGCACGAGTACGCGGGTACGTCCAGCCTACGCCGCAGCATTGGCGGTAGAACGCTGTCTAGGTCATGATGCTATCTAAACAATCTCATACGAGTATCCAACTCCATAAGGAGACACGGATAACTCAAAAATAATATGAACAACATACTCAATCACATAACTACAGCATGATAACATATCGAAGAAATAAAATAAAATATAACACAAGTCTAAATATAAATAATCTAACTCAACAAATATCTATGTCTCAATAAGTATGCCGGAGACAAATCTGGTACCAAATGATCTACTAAAAGAACTAACTAGATAACTAGTGATTTCGGCTAGACCTCCCAGAATCACAACTGAACTACCAAGTCCAAGTTTGCAACTACTCACCCTGTGGTCCATAAAGTGTTGGATACCAATCCTCTAAGGCATAGTCTGGAAAAATATTTCCAGTCAAGAAGGAGAAAAGTACATCTCAAATAACAGTTCCATTTAATTGATAAGGACTATAAAGCAATAAACATATGATGCTAGATACTGAAAGAAGACAGTGAATAAATATAATGGCAAAATAAAGAGACAGGCAATGTAAAGAGACAGGCAATATAGGCAATATGATACAATCAGTGCATATATGAAATGAAGAGAACAAGGTACAATATCATATACGGGTAATGTAGTATATGATCTAAAATAGAGAACTGTAACCATTCTAAGTGTTTGAAATAGTACTTTCGAAATATGATCGGCTTGGGACTTGTACGAGAGCTACATGGCCTGGCTAATCATACGTGAGGAGTATGATTAACACCAATAATTTAAACTTGTACGATAGGTATTTGATCACATCTCTCACTAGCAATTTCCCCCGCCCCCAACTAGTACTGTGGATCCAATCATGACACGTCACGATACACGATCAATGTCCAATATATCATGTATGATATCTAATATCAATGTCAAATATCAAAGTCCTGTATAATGTTAATACGATAACCAATGTAATATCTCATGACTAAAGATCCAATCTATATACTAGTCAGTGTAGCACAATGTCAAGAATCAGATGTAACATTTCTAGATACTGGAATTGTAGAAATTATCAAATAATTGGAAATTATTAGAGAATGTACTTGCCTTGGGTCCTTAGCTGGTAATACCAATATCCTGTTCCAGAGTATCGCCTGGATGAACCAACAGTCCTATAGACATATCATAAATATAACATTTGTATCAGATGCTACACTAACACACAATCAAAATATATCAAACTCAGGGGCTATGCCAGGTATGGCACTAGTCAACTAGGGTCAAGTGCGTCAAGTTGCACGGGCATCGCGTCTGTAATTTCTGTGAATTCAGACAGTCGGTGATACGGGTCTTGCCAATACATGAGTGTACATATGGCAGCCTTCTATTAATTAACAGGGTTACAGGTCCATGTAAATACGGGGCATCCGTAATTACACTCGGGTCACCTACAATATTCATCAATAGACATATATCATTAAATACAATATATATATATGTATATACCAATAATTACGTACAAAATATGTATAAGTGTATATACACTAAATATAAATATATTATATATATATATATACATATGTTAAAAAATATACATAACACATTTATACATAACAACCATTATTTAAGAATATATATATACTGAATATATATATATATATATATATATATATATATATATATATATATATATATATATATATATATATATATATATATATATATTTATATATACTAGTGAAAATATATATATATATATATATATATATATATATATATATATATATATATATATATATATATATATATATATATATATATATATTACATATATACATACCAAAATACATACATATATATATATATATGTATATACATATACCAAAATACGTATTTTTATATATACCAATACAACATTAACATATATCATATATATACAGATATATTAGTATATATATACATTGAATACGTATATATATAAATAGAGAAATACACGATATATATATATATATATATATATATATATATATATATATATATATATATATATATATATATATATATATATATATACATATACATAAACATATATGCGTATATATATGAAACATACATACACACACAATACACCCAAATGCGTACACTACATACATATGTACGCGAGGGGGAGGACCGTACCGGCGCGTTTACGACGACGGCGAAGACGTCGACGATGACGAGGTGGCGAAGACGACGACGATGGCGAGGTGGTGGTGGTGGAATAGCTCGCCGGAGGAGAGATCAGGAGCAGGCCGGGGAGTGGTTGCCGGACTGGACTGACGATGGTGGTGGTGCTGGTTCTCGCGGGGAACTTTAGGGGGAGGTGGTGGCTCAGCGTGGAGGGGCCTGGTGGTGATAGGGTGGTGGTAGTGGTCGAACGGGTGGCTCGAGGGGTAGTGGTGACAGAATACAGCAGGAGGTGCAGGAGGAGGAAGGATGACGATGATAGTGATGGTGATTCGTGTGCAGCCGGAGTTGGAAGTTGGCCGGAGAAGGAATCAACGGGAGGAGGAAAGCTGGTCGTGGTGGTTCTACGGGTGCGGGGTGGCTGATGTTCTGACGGTGGTGGCTCGATGTGGTGGAGTCCGGGGAATGCAGGCCAGAGAGGATGGAGGGGAGTGGCGGAGCCGTACCAGAGCAAGGAGTCGGGGGCTCGACGCGGGTCGGAGTAGATGCAGTGGAGTCGGCTGCGCTGCGGGCCGCCGGGGAAAGAGCTGGAGGAGGTCGAGAGAGGAAGAGCCGGGGAATACAGTAGCACAGTCGGAAGAGAGAGTGGCCGGCTGGGTGGAGAACGGGTCCTCCGGCGGGTCGACCGGAGAAGAGGGCCGGGGGTTGGTATTCCCCCCTTTCTAATTTTAAAAAGGAAGGAGAAGAAGAAGAAAGAAGAAGAAAAAGAGAAGAAGAAAGGAAAAATGAAGAAGCATACGGTTGGGGGCTTGTTGGGAGGGAGGAGATGGGGGCTTTCCTAGGTTTGGGGATTAGGTAATGGTTGGGAAGAGGGCCTTGAGGAGACATTAAATAGGAATAGGTGTGTAGGAAAAATGAGTGATGATGATGCACCCATTTTGAATGGGTGGTCAGGATTTGACATAGAGGAATTACTCATGCAAGGATGAGGGTTGTTGACTAGTCAAATATTTGGGCTTCTCCATAGGTTTGAACCAATGGGGTGTTGACACCTAATACAATATTTGCAAATTAGCCCCCTTAAATTTGGGTATTTGCACATATACATAAAATAATGAAAATTTGGTGGGCGATTTGGTGTTTGGTATTTTGTAGGGTGAGGGGGTATTGTGTGTTTTGTATGGGCTTAATTAATAGGGTACTGGAATTAAATCGGGATTAAACGGAATTAGTCAAAGTTGGTATCCCCAATTTAATTAGAAATAAATGCAAGTGGTGTTCTAAAATTAATTAGGAGTACATTGGGCCAAAATTAGGTTGGGACACAAATATCATTAGTGAAGAAGACTCAGAACAGAATATTACCCTAATTTGGATTGCACTAAAAAATGGGTCAAGATTGCCTCCAATTTTGATTCGAATGCACAATGATACAAAGTTAGAATTTATTTAGAAATTAAATAAACGTCTGCGACGAATAATGTGCGGCTAAAATGAAGCACAAGAGAGCATAATTATGAGTTACAAAAAGGTCAGAATGGAAGGTGGACACATCTAGGGCAAGGTTGTAAAATTTGTTGGAAGACAAAAGCTAGGTTAACGCTCCAAATATCGAAGCAACGGTAAGGCGCAACAATTAAATAAAATTACGGTAATTAATCACAATCCCAATTAATTAAATTCTAATTAATACAATTTTATACATAACCCTATAATTCGATCAGGTGTTCGTCTAGTGGGCTTCTAGGTCAAGTCTACCAGCTCAAACATTAATGAACACTGTATATATATAATATATTTAAATACATATCTCACACAATTACTTAATTTAAATACACTTATCATGCAATCATTTAAAATAACTACCACAATATTAATAATATATAAAAAGTTGAAAATATCCCTATTTTTAGAATGTGGTAGTGACAGCTCGAAGGACTTCAGGGGCACAGAGGGGATTATCTATGCGGACGAGTGGATCGAGGACATCTAGCGGAACCTGCGGCTGGCGCAGATTTTAAAGATGCTACAGATAGAAGCAGCGGATTGTATGATGTTCGACATTGCATTGACATGGTTCTAGACAGACCCGAGGATTGCAGTACCAGGACTCTCTTGGAAAGCCTCCAAAGAGCTTTTCAAGGAGAAGTTCTTCCCAGACATGGCCCTTACATCTTCGGAGAGTCAGTTCCAATACCTCGTCCAGGAAGGTATGTTAGTGGACGAGTATGCAACGGAGTATTGCCGTCTAGGTCGCTTCGTGGAGGGTCAGTGTCACGCCCCAATCTCCCGTAGGCAATCAGCCGTTCCCGCTAGGCGGGAATTACCCTCGCCAGCGCTCCCGCGGAACGATCGCTTGACCCATCCGAGCGTGATGTCGCACGAGCGTGAGTCACGCCCGGGCAAGGCCGGGGTTCATTGGCTGGCGGTAAGAGTTCTAAGCCACAGAGTCGCATAGATTGTCCGAGTGCAGCGAATTCATGAACGCATAGGCGATCGATAACAGGTTCACTGAGTTGACAATATAGCGGAAGCATAGAAACACAAGTTGAAGTAAAGCAAGCTCTTTCATTGATATAAACATGTGTTACAGGCGGCGTATAGCCGAGATTACAAGTCGCTCAGGCCTCTCTCTAAAACAGTAAAAGTGTGCCAAGTGGCTACAATTGTGGAATGATTGTACAGGCGATGTTCAGGCGAGTTCGGGCTATGTTCCAACATTATATCTTGTATATGTGCTTCTGTTCCGGATGCACCGCTGCTTCGGAGTAATGTCCACGCCTTAGCACGTGCGAAGGAGGCATCCGCACCGAACGAGGTTCTCCCGCACCCTGCATACAAACTGGTGGATTATCAATACATTGAATGCACTGGTAGGGAAGCTACTCACCCGCTCGACAAATCCAAATACGTAGTATAAGTTCCGTGCACCAACTATTAAGTTGTCTTTCTAGTTGCCTTAGGATCAGTTTCATGCAAATATTGAATAGCCTAACGTGTCGGACAGTGCGCCGTGCAATATGAGAGGAAATACGGTGAGACTTACCAACTTACCATTTTACCTTCCCTGTCCAAGGCAAACATTATAAATCTGAGCACGGGCAATTATAAGCATTCGGGGGCATTCATAATAAAAACCAAGTTATAGCATATGCAACACGAGAGTCGTTATATCAAGATCGTTCAGGTGTTTAGTTATTCATTGATGCGATGCAATGACTCATACGCGGATAGCCGCTAAGCGAGGATGACTTATCTATATGAACATGAGTCGCTGGCATAGCCATAAAGGACCGTTTATAGTCTTGAACAAGGATGGAAAGCAACAAAGATTTGTTGGTGGCTGCAGACCATCCTGTCCAGATGTATGAGACTATCGTACAGTTTCATCCGGATCGGAACGGTCCCAGTGCCCCGATGACCGCCCGTGGAACCGAATGACCTTGTTTCCAAGTTGTCCGCGACATGCAGGTCAGGGTCAGTTTCAATCCACAACTTGAATGATAATCCGTGATTCGTGATCTGAATGAGCGTTTGCTTCAAAAATGAGATTCGTTCGTTACATGACGTGGTTCTCGTTCAGATATAAATTTGATATAATTATCATTCAGTTGTCACGTTATAAGATTCACGTTCAGTATTCATTACCCTGATGCGTGCCCCTGGTTCAGGGATTGCCTTTGGAGACCCAACGGTCCCGGATACTTGCAGGTTCATTCAGGCACGAAACGACTACGTAGTAGTCTCCCGGGGTTTGGATGAAAACATGATAATATTACAAGCAGACAAGCATGCATTTCTAAGGAACATAAGCAGCACGGTTGCTCAAGCCCGAAGGTAAGCCGAGAGATGAAACCGTTAGGGACTTAGCATGCGAGGGTCTGAATACAAGCAGTATTTCAATCCATGTTCTAGCATAAGCAATATGAGTTGGGATTATTCCCTTAGCTAGGCGCATTGGATTTATTAGCATGCAGGGGGTGAGTCACCTAGTGACTAGCATGAATATTCCAGATTTTATGTGTGCTGGCTAAGCAAAGACAAGTTCACCGTAGCCACCCACCTTAGCGATGATTCGCCTCGGTAGAGCGATACGTCAAGCGAGCCTCTAAAAGCCTAAGCCGAATTCCTGTAGGGACAAGTCTGGATATCCTTTGCTTCTTATTTAAGGCAAAGCGGGTCGAGACAATTGCATTTTTGTCGTTTGAGCCGGCAGTCCGCTTGAGCGGAACGGGGTGTTACATCCTACCCAACTTAGAAAAAGTCTCGTCCTCGAGACTTACTAAGGACAAGCAGTGATCTAGGGTTGAGGCAATCCTAGACAAGTCGTTGTACTTGTTCATTTGGATATTCACTTGCACAAGCTTCAAAATCAGCATATCGCTTAGTCTAGATCGTGCGCACTTTTAAAGTGCACTTCTAGCGTGAGCACGTCAACCAGCTTAGTGATAGCGAAGCCTTAGCACTCGAGTTTCACCTTTTCTTAAGTCTTGGATGGTGCACTAGTTCAAGGCGTCCCTCGAATAGATGCATTCAACCAAACTTAGAGTTTAGTAAAATCGGACAAGCTACTAGCGATACTCTCAAGGGTTCGCATAGGTTGGCACAAAGGCCGCTCGCAACATAAAATCAGACAAGCAATCATATCATTCAAAATATATTTTGAAAGTATTTAGACTTATTGTTGGAACATCCCATCGAGGCATTGAGAGAGAGCGTGCACATAACCCACGAACGAGCTTTCGAAACTGAGATAATCAAAATAAAGTCCAAAGGCGTAGAAGCCAGGCTCTGATACCACTATGTCATGCCCCGATCTCCCGCAGGCAATCGGTCGTTCCCGCTAGGCGGGAATCACCCTCGCCAACGCTCCCGCGGAACGATCGCTTGACCCATCCAGGCGTAATGTCGCACGAGCGTGAGCCACGCCCGTGCAAGGCCGGGGTTCATTGGCTGGCGGTAAGAGTTCTAAGCCACAAAGTCGCACAGATTGTCCGAGTGCAGCGAAGTCATGAACGCATAGGCGATCGGTAACAGGTTCACTGAGTTGACAATATAGCAGAAGCATAGAAACACAAGTTGAAGTAAAGCAAGCTCTTTTATTGATATAAATATGTGTTACAAGCGGCGTATAGCCGAGATTACAAGTCGCTCAGGCCTCTCTCTCTAAAATAGTAAAAGCGTGCCAAGTGGCTACAATTATGGAATGATTGTACAGGCGATGTTCAGGCGAGTTCGGGCTATGTTCCAATATTATGTCTTGTATATGTGCTTCTGTTTCGGACACACCGCTGCTTCGGAGTGATGTCCACGCCTTAGCACGTACGAAGGAGGCATCCGCACCAAACGAGGTTCTCCCGTACCCTGCATACAAACTGGTGGATTATCAGTACATTGAATGCAATAGTGGGGAAGCTACTCGCCTGCTCGACAAATCCAAACACGTAGTATAAGTTCCGTGCACCAACTATTAAGTTGTCTTTCTAGTTGCCTTAGGATCAGTTTCATGCAAATATTGAATAGCCTAACATGTCGGGCAGTGCGTCGTGCAACATGAGAGGAAACACGGAGAGACTTACCAACTTACCATTTTACCTTCCCTGTCCAAGGCAAACATTATAAATCTGAGCATGGACAAGTATAAGCATTCGGGGGCATTCATAATGAAAACCAAGTTATAGCATATGCAACACGAGAGTCGTTATATCAAGATCATTCAGGTGTTCAGTTGTTCATTGATACGATGCAATGACTCGCACGCGGATAGCCGCTAAGCGAGGATGACTTATCAATATAAATATTAGTCGCTGGTATAGCCATAAAGGACCGTTTATAGTCTTGAACAAGGATGGAAAGCAACAAAGATTCGTTGGTGGCTGCAGACCATCTTGTCCAGATGCGTGAGACTATCGTGCAGTTCCATTCGGATCGAAACGGTCCCAGTGCCCCGGTGACCGCCCGTGGAACCGAATGACCTTGTTTCTAAGTTGTCCGCGATATGCAGGTCAGGGTCAGTTTTAATCCACAACTTGAATGATAATCCGTGATTCATGATCTGAACGAGCATTTGCTTCAAAAGCTGAGATTCGTTCGTTACATGACGTGGTTCTCGTTCAGATATAAACTTGATGTGATTATTATTCAGTTGTCACGTTATAGGATTCACGTTCAGTATTCATTACCTTGATGCGTGCCCCTGGTTCGGGGATTGCCTTTGGAGACCCAACGGTCCCGGATACTTACAGGTTCATTCAGGCACGAAACGACTACGTAGTAGTCTCCCGGGGTTTGGATGAAAATATGGCAACATTACAAGCAGACAAGCATGCGTTATTAAGGAACATAAGCAGCACGTTTGCTTGGGCCCGAAGGTAAGCCGAAAGATAAAACCGTTAGGGACTTAGCATGCGAGGGTCTGAATACAAGCAGTATTTTAATTTCCATGTTCTAGCATAAGCAATATGAGTTAGGATTATTCCCTTAGCTAGGTGCGTTGGATTTATTAGTATGCAGGGGGTGAGTCACCTAGTGACTAGCATGAACATTCCAGATTTTATGTGTGCTGGCTAAGCAAAGATAAGTTTACCGTAGCCACCCACCTTAGCGATGATTCACCTCGGTAGAGCGATACGTCAAGCGAGCCTCTGAAGTCCTAAGCCGGATTACTGTAGGGACAAGTCTGGATATCCTTTGCTTCTCATTTGAGGCAAAGCGGGTCGGGACAGTTGCACTTTTGCCGTTTGAGACGGCAGTCCGCTTGAGCGGAACGGGGTGTTACATCCTACCCAACTTAGAAAAACTCTCGTCCTCGAGACTTACTAAGGACAAGCAGTAATCTAGGGTTGAGGCAATCCTAGATAAGTCGTTGTACTTGTTCATTTGGATATTCACTTGCACAAGCGTCAAAATCAGCATATCGCTTAGTCTGGATCGTGCGCACTTTCGAAGTGCACTTTTAGTGTGAGCACGTCAACCAGCTTAGTGATAGCGAAGCCTTAGCACTCGAGTTTCACCTTTGCTTAAGTCTTGGATGGTGCACTAGTTCAAGGCGTCCCTTGAATTGATGCATTCAACCAAACTTAGAGTTTAGTAAAATCGGACAAGCTACTAGCGATACTCTCAAGGGTTCGCACAGGTTGGCACAAAGGCGACTCGCAGCATACAATCAGACAAGCAATCATATCATTCAAAATATATTTTAAAAGTATTTAGACTTATTGTTGGAACATCACATCGAGGCATTGAGAGAGAGCGTGTACATAACCCACGAACGAGCTTTTGAAACTGAGATAATCGAAATGAAGTCCAAAGGCGTAGAAGCCAAGCTCTGATACCACTATGTCACGCCCCGATCTCCTACAGGCAATCGGCCGTTCCCGCTAGGCGGGAATCACCCTCGCCAGCGCTCCCGCGGAACGATCGCTTGACCCATCCGGGCGTGATGCCGCACGAGCGTGAGCCACGCCCGTGCAAGGCCGGGGTTCATTGGCTGGCGGTAAGAGTTCTAAGCCATAGAGTCGCACAGATTGTCCGAGTGCAGCGAAGTCATGAACGCATAGGCGATCGGTAACAGGTTCACTGAGTTGACAATATAGCGAAAGTAAAGAAACACAAGTTGAAGTAAACCAAGCTCTTTTATTGATATAAACATGTGTTACAGGCGGCGTATAGTCGAGATTACAAGTCGCTCAAGCCTTTCTCTCTGAAACAGTAAAAGCGTGCCAAGTGGCTACAATTATGGAATGATTGTACAGGCGATGTTCAGGCGAGTTTGGGCTATGTTTCAATATTATGTCTTGTATATGTGCTTCTGTTCCGGACGCACCGCTGCTTCGGAGTAATGTCCACGTCTTAGCACGTACGAAGGAGGCATCCGCACCGAACGAGGTTCTCCCACACCCTGCATACAAATTAGTGGATTATCAGTACATTGAATGCACTGGTGGGGAAGCTACTCGCCCGCTCGACAAATCCAAACACGTAGTATAAGTTCCGTGCACCAACTATTAAGTTGTCTTTCTAGTTTCCTTAGGATCAGTTTCATACAAATATTGAATAGCCTAATGTGTCGGGCAGTATACCGTGCAACATGAGAGGAAACACGACGAGACTTACCAACTTACCATTTTACCTTCCCTGTCCAAGGCAAACATTATAAATTTGAGCACGGGCAAGTATAAGCATTCGGGGGCATTCATAATAAAAACCAAGTTATAGCATATGCAACACGAGAGTCGTTATATCAAGATCGTTCAGGTGTTCAGTTGTTCATTGATGCGATGCAATGACTCACACACGGATAGCCGCTAAGCGAGGATGACTTATCTATATGAACATGAGTCGCTGGCATAGCAATAAAGGACCGTTTATAGTCTTGAACAAGGATAGAAAGCAACAAAGATTCGTTGGTGGCTGCAGACCATCCTGTCCAGATGCGTGAGACTATCGCATAGTTCCATCCGAATCAGAACGGTCCCAGTGCCCCGGTGACCGCCCGTAGAATCGAATGACCTTGTTTCCAAGTTGTCTGCGACATGCAGGTCAGGGTCAGTTTCAATCCACAACTTGAATGATAATCCGTGATTCGTGACCTAAAAGAGCGTTTGCTTCAAGAGATGAGATTCGTTTGTTCCATGACGTGGTTCTCATTCAGATATAAACTTGATGTGATTATCATTCAGTTGTCACGTTATAGGATTCATATTCAATATTTATTACCCTGATGCGTGCCCCTGGTTCGGGGATTGCCTTTGGAGACCCAACGGTCCCGGATACTTGCAGGTTCATTCAGGCACGGAACGACTACGTAGTAGTCTTCTGGGGTTTGGATGAAAACATGGCAACATTACAAGCAGACAAGCATGCGTTTCTAAGGAACATAAGCAGCACGTTTGCTCGGGCCCGAAGGTAAGCCGAGAGATGAAACCGTTAGGGACTTAGCATACGAGGGTCTGAATACAAGCAGTATTTCAATTTCCATGTTCTAGCATAAGCAATATGAGTTGGGATTATTCCCTTAGCTAGGTGCGTTGGATTTATTAGCATACAGGGGGTGAGTCACCTAGTGACTAGCATGAACATTCCAGATTTTATGTGTGCTGGCTAAGCAAAGACAAGTTCACCGTAGCCACCCACCTTAGCGATGATTCGCCTCGGTAGAGCGATACGTCAAGCGAGCCTCTGAAAGCCTAAGCCGGATTCCTGTAGGGACAAGTCTGGATATCCTTTGCTTCTCGTTTGAGGCAAAGCGGGTCGGGACAATTGCACTTTTAACGTTTGAGATGGCAGTCCGCTTGAGCGGAACGGGGTGTTACATTCTACCCAACTTAGAAAAAGTATCGTTCTCGAGACTTATTAAGGACAAGCAGTGATCTAGGGTTGAGGCAATCCTAGACAAGTCATTGTACTTGTTCATTTGGATATTCACTTGCACAAGCGTCGAAATCAGCATATCGCTTAGTCTGGATCGTGCGCACTTTCGAAGTGCACTTCTAGCGTGAGCACGTCAACCAGCTTAGTGATAGCGAAGCCTTAGCACTCGAGTTTTACCTTTTCTTAAGTCTTGGATGGTACACTAGTTCAAGGTGTCCCTCGAATAGATGCATTCAACCAAACTTAGAGTTTAGTAAAATTGGACAAGCTACTAGCGATACTCTCAAGGGTTCGCATAGGTTGGCACAAAGGCCACTCGCAGCATACAATCAGACAAGCAATCATATTATTCAAAACGTATTTTGAAAGTATTTAGACTTATTGTTGGAATATTCCATCGAGGCATTGAGAGAGAGCGTGCACATAACCTACGAACGAGCTTTTGAAACTGAGATAATCGAAATAAAGTCCAAAGGCGTAGAAGCCAGGCTCTGATACCACTATGTCATGCCCCGATCTGTCACGCCCCAGTCCCAAAATATTATGGAACTAGGCCACGTGGCATTGGCCAGCTGACACGTCTTCGAGGATATCCTAATTTAATAGATCCTAGCGAAGTGTGCTACGCTGTCCTAAATCTAACAAGTCTAATATATCAATAGGCAGTGTCTAATCTCATCCACAAACAACAAGTAAAATACTGAAATGAAAGACTAGAATATAAGGACATAGTCGAATGACATAATACAACTAAAATATGTCTGGTGGGAACAAACCCACTACAAAATGTGCTGATAGTCTGAAAATAAAGTACTGATAAGGAGAGTGACTGGAACAACGGCTAGCTAGGTAAGGAGCTCCAGTCATAGGCGGAAGGCCTACCAATCTGATCAGGGGTACTCTGATGGAAGTACCTCCAGCTCCTCGTCAAGAGCAAACCTCGCCTCCACACCTGGCCCATAAACTGTGGGATAATAGGCCTCGTCCAGATCTGGAAGATAACCAGGTCCTCAGAGGGATGTAACAAGATACAATATGCATGCTGGATATAGTACTGAAATAAAAGTAAAGAGGGGGTGTGCTAACCATCTAAGTGAATGCAATATAAGGACAACCTAGGAACGTATAAGTAGGTGTAGACATAACGTCCAACGTCCTCTAGAGTATGGTATCTGCAACGTCCATCATTCCGAGGAATGAGGTATCTGTGTATAAGTATATCGTCCACACTCTAAGGGCGTAGTGTCTGCAATGTATATATATGTCCGTAATACTCCGTAGAGCATGGTGTCTGAATATAGGGAGTCACCGGGTCTATGGTTCCTCTGGATACCACGGAATCCGGTGGGGGTATCCCATATGTTTGTCAGTTGTCCTTCCCGCCCAATGTAGATACGCAAGTCGAATGCACGACTTGAGTGTACCGTATCTAGATGCCAAGTCTCAATTAACTATATTATTCTAGAATACAAGCTAGTCCGTGATGCATGTCGTACGTACCGATAGAGAATCGGGTACGCGGACCCGCATCCCAATATGAGTGTACCATTACGATACGTGTATAGTGCTATGGTCAAGGAAGATATCAAAATATCCTCACAGTGGGTGAGTCAGCTAGCAACTAGGACATGTACACTACTCATCGACGCAATGTCGACCGCACTCGAGTCATTCTTGGACGCGCACAGTTCATGTATAATTAAAATATTTAACATTTAAATTTAAAGCAGTAATCCAGCAAGGTATACTTGCCTGCCCCAGGTAGCTGCGAAATCCAAAGCCCTGCTCCTGATGCCTCGGCAGTAGTGTCGAGCAATCCTATATAGGATATAGTAATGACCAAATTAGTCGCTACAATAGCACGACTAATACACGCTGTTCATATCTGCAGCTGTCATAGGGTCGGGACTGTTTATACATATAGTTATTATAAGTCTAAACTTATACCCTAAATCATATTATATTAAATAAAACGTATGTTTAATAGTACAAAAATAGTATTTATGAATTATTCAGCAATAATACCTGTATTAAATAAATACATATATATAAAATAGGTAACATTCAAAAGTCCTATATATATAACCATTTTGATACTATTTGTACATATACTCAACATTATTTATAAGTATTAAAATAGAAATTTTTGTGCCTAAGTAATATACATAACATTATTTATAAGTATTAAAATAATGTTTTATTCGTCCAAAAATTAATATTTACAAGTATCTATATATATATATATTTATTTATAGATGTATCACCATATTCATGTACTAAGTATACAAGTAAATAATGACATATATATGTAGGTAATATTTATACATTCCCATACTATTATACTGATTATATAAAGTATATCAAAATATTTATATATATACACACATTATTTATATACATATACATACACATATATACTTATGTGTATACACCAATAGTAAATATAGCATTATTTATATTTATACACAACATTATTAATTAGGTAACAATACATACATTATTTATTATTTCAGAAATATACATTTATTTGTATATATATATATATATATATATATATATATATATATATATATATATATATATATATATATATATATGCATATATACATATATACATATATACTTTACGTATTTGATCATACCAAGTATTTATATATATACTATGTATATATATACATTAATTAATTAATTATGCATTTATATATATATATATATATATATATATATATTATATACACATTATACTCAGAAGTATTTACAGTATATATACACATTTAAATACTATAAAATACAGAAAAGAATATATTTATATAGAATACATAATATACGTATTTAAATACTAAAAATACGAGATCCATATATATAAAAGCTTGCAACCTAAAATACATGCATAATTACTAATATTTATACATAAAATCATACACTAGGTTGTACCTTAGGTCGAGGGGGTCACGGTGGTGGATCGTCGCCGGCGGGGGTGGCTGGACGGCGCTCCGGCGAAGCTCGGGGTCGTCGGCACCGAACTGCGCGGTTCAGGGAACGGTGGCACTGCGGTCTTGATAGCTCCTCGAGGTGGTGGCGGCGTTGGCTGAAACTTCGCGGGGAGGAAAAGGACTGGCTGGGGAGGGCTCGGCGGAGTTTGGTGGCCGTACGTGCGGTGGCGGCGGAGTACGAACCAGAGGGGTGGTCGGCTGTGCACTCCGGGAGGGAGCAGCCGGGTTCTGTGCGGGTTGTTGGGGGAGCTGCTCCGGCATCGTGGTGGCCTGTGGCTGAGGTGGCAAGTGGGGAGGAGCTAGGTGAGGGTGGTCGGGTTGGTACGGTGGCGGTCGGTGGCGGAGTTTGGCCGGTGGGAGGCGGCGGGTGGCAGTATGCAGGGGTCGGGCTGAGGGGAGTGGTTTAGAGAAGTTAGGGTTTTAGGAAACTTTAGGTTTTAGTTTTTCTTTTAATGAGTTGTAATGTAGGTATATGTAGGAGAGGGAGTGAGGGGGGGCTGCCTAGGGGTTAGGGCCAGCTGTAGGAATTTGTTGGGGTGTTGGGAAGCTTCTACATGATGAGGGGAGGGCTAGGATTTAGTTATTCAAAATGTAGGGCCATGATGTGCCCTACATAAAGTGATGTAAGTACATAGGAAAGGGGGAAATCAAATGCATATGATTGGTCATGACCATTTCTTTTCTCCATGATGGTTTGGGCCAATGAGAGGGGGACACCTCATTGCAATTTTGCAATTAGGCCCCTGACAATTTGGTATTTGCACAATTAATTAGAATTAGGGATTTAATGTAAACAAACACCATGTTTGGTGTTCCTCATTGGACTAGGGTGGTGTATGGTGTTTTGTATGAGGCTTGTGGGTGTGGATATGGGTTTGGGTTGGAGTTGGGTCCAATTTAATTTAGGTTAGGTCACCACATTAATTAATTCTTAATTAATGTAACGGTGTTTCTAATTTAATTTAATTAAAAACTGGGAGTCTAAATTTGGTTGGACAAGGGTCTTTGGTGTAGTAGGCTCAGTGTACAATATTATCGTGATCTGGGTTGGTCAAAACTGGTTGAGGTTGGGTCTCAATGTCAATTGGAACGGGCAGCGAACGTAATTACGCATTTTAATTAATTTGTGCGCGAACGTTTGCAACGACTTTTGTGCGACTAAAATTAGGCACGAAAATCCGTATCCGGGGTTTGTTCTAGGTTCAATATGATGGGTTTACATGTCTAGGTCAAATATGTAGCATTCGTTTTAGGGCAACAGCTATGGTATCAACCCAATTAATCAAATCATTTCACAGGTATTTATAATACTATATATTAATCATAATTAAATCAGATTAACCCTAATCATGCTAATTAAATAATTTAACCCTAATTTCTGGTCGAGGGGGTTTACACGATCTCCCGCAGGCAATCGGCCGTTCCCGCTAGGCGGGAATCACCCTCGCCAGCGCTCTCGCGGAACGATCGCTTAACCCATCCGGGCGTGATGCCGCACTAGCGTGAGCCACGCCCGTGCAAGACCGGGGTTCATTGGCTGGCGGTAAGAGTTCTAAGCCACAGAGTCGCATAGATTGTCCGAGTGCAGCGAAGTCATGAACGCATAGGCGATCGGTAACAGGTTCACTGAGTTGACAATATAACGGAAGCATAAAAACACAAGTTGAAGTAAAGCAAGCTCTTTTATTGATATAAATATGTGTTACAGGCGGCGTATATCCGAGATTACAAGTCGCTCAGGCCTCTCTCTCTGAAACAGAAAAAGCGTGCCAAGTGGCTACAATTGTGGAATGATTGTACAGGCGATGTTCAGGCGAGTTTGGGCTATGTTCCAACATTATGTCTTGTATATATGCTTTTGTTCCGGATGCACCGCTGCTTCGGAGTGATGTCCACGCCTTAGCACGTACGAAGGAGGCATCCGCACCAAACGAGGTTCTCCCGTACCCTACATACAAACTGGTAGATTATCAGTACATTGAATGCACTAGTGGGGAAGCTACTCGCCCGCACGACAAATCCAAACACGTAGTATAAGTTCCATGCACCAACTATTAAGTTGTCTTTCTAGTTGCCTTAGGATCAGTTTCATGCAAATATTGAATAGCCTAACGTGTCGGGCAGTGCGTCGTGCAACATGAGAGGAAACACGGAGAGACTTACCAACTTACCATTTTACCTTCCCTGTCCAAGGCAAACATTATAAATCTGAGCACGGGCAAGTATAAGTATTCGGGGGCATTCATAATGAAAACCAAGTTATAGCATATGCAACACGAGAGTCGTTATATCAAGATCGTTCAGGGGTTCAGTTATTCATTGATGCAATGCAATGACTCGCACGCGGATAGCCGCTAAGCGAGGATAACTTATCTATATAAACATGAGTCGCTGGCATAGCCATAAAGGACCATTTATAGTCTTGAACAAGGATGGAAAGCAATAAAGATTCGTTGGTGGCTGCAGACCATCCTGTCCAGATGCGTGAGACTATCGTGCAGTTCCATCCGGATCGAAACGGTCCCAGTGCCCCGGTGGCCGCCCGTGGAACTGAATGACCTTGTTTCCAAGTTGTCCGCGACATGCAGGTCAGGGTCAGTTTCAATCCACAACTTGAATGATAATCCGTGATTCGTGATCTGAACGAGCGTTTGCTTCAAGAGCTGAGATTCGTTCGTTACATGACGTGGTTCTCGTTCAGATATAAACTTGATGTGATTATCATTCAGTTGTCACGTTATAGGATTCACGTTCAGTATTCATTACCCTGATATGTGCCCCTGGTTCGGGGATTGCCTTTGGAGACCCAACGGTCCCGGATACTTGCAGGTTCATTCAGGCACGGAACGACTACGTAGTAGTCTCCCGGGGTTTGGATGAAAACATGACAATATTACAAGCAGACAAGCATGCGTTTCTAAGGAACATAAGCAGCACGTTTGCTCGTGCCCGAAGGTAAGCCGAGAGATGAAACTGTTAGGGACTTAGCATGCGAGGGTCTGAATACAAGCAGTATTTCAATTTCCATGTTCTAGCATAAGAAATATGAGTTGGGATTATTCTCTTAGCTAGGTGCGTTGGATTTATTAGCATGCAGGGGGTGAGTCACCTAGCGACTAGCATGAACATTCCAGATTTTATGTGTGTTGGCTAAGCAAAGACAAGTTTACCGTAGCCACCCACCTTAGCAATGATTCGCTTCGATAGAGCGATACGTCAAGCGAGCCTCTGAAAGCCTATGCCGGATTCCTGTAGGGACAAGTCTGGATATCCTTTGCTTCTCGTTTGAGGCAAAGCGGGTCGGGACAGTTGTACTTTTGCCATTTGAGATGGCAGTCCGCTTGAACGGAATGGGGTGTTACAGTCAGAACCCTAGAGGCAGAGCAAGGAAGTTCAAGAAGGGCCTGAACCGGGAGGTCAAACCTGTAAAACCCTATATTTTTAAAATATTTTATTTATTTAATTATTTAGGTATTTAATTTATTTATATTATTACGTAGTTATCTGAATAATATATACGTAGCGATTTAAGTACCTAGAAAAATACTCATTTAGAGTTGTTGTACAAAAACCTATTCTTTTATTTTAGGAATAATTTAGAGTGGTGATAGAATTTTATAGAATTATATTAGGTACTAATGTATTTTTATATACCCTAAAATATATGTAAATAATATATAGTAGTAATAATAATAATAATAATAATAATAATGATATTATTATTATTAGTAGTAGTAATACTAATAATTTTAGTAATAGTAATAAGAAATAGAAAAAAAAGAAAAAAAATGAAAAGGAAAAGGAAAAGGAAAAGAATAAGAATAGAAAAGAAAAGAAAAAGAAAAGAAAAAGAATAAGAATAAGAAAAGAAAAAGAACAAGAAAAAAAAACTTAAACAGTAAAACACCCCACCCCCGCTGTTGTATTCCCAGAGGCCGCGACCCTATTCTACCCGTGTGGACCCGCTCCGCTCCCCTCTCCCTCGATCTCTATATATATCATATATATGGATGAACCCTAACCCTAGTTCCCTCCTCCACGACCGCCGTCGCCGCCGACCCGCCGTCGCCGGAGCACGCAGCCGCCGCAACCACCGCCCGCCGGCCACGACCCCGCACACTACATAAGCAACAATAAGTTCACAGCAGCATACTCTTGTTCCCACATCATTTTTTGTCGCATCGCTCAACCAAATCCGATCCCGTCTTCACCGATATAATCCCCACATATCCCTCTCTAAAACCCGTAAATTAGTTTCCATCGTGCAGCGCACAAAACTAGGTAAAAATCGACACCAACTTTAGGAAAAATCACGACTTTTTACGCTGCAGAAATCTGCTGCGATGATCCATGTTCATGGACTCGTATCTCTTACCACAGAGATCCAAATTTAGTTTTTTTTCTTGCTATATGAAGACCACCTATCAGAGATTAATTCCTGTCAATTACATTATTTTATTTAATGTTGTATGCTGAATTATTCTGGGTTAAAAATTACGAAAATACATGTTTTTTCAACCTTCAAATTTATGATACGGAGCGTGCCCCGCCAAATGGGACCGCCCCGTCGTGTACTAAGTGCACCAAAAGGTGCGCACGGTATACCCAGATGTGTGGGCTTTCGCAAAAACTGATTCGGACGCGTATGCGCGTCAGAATCAACCCGTATCTGCGACAAGGCCCCGTGTCACGACTTTTGCAAAATCTCGTACAATTTATTGTACGCTCGTCAGAACGCGATGAAACTTACGCCATTGGACTCGTGGTATCGCTTTGGTCCTATGACCCAAGTTTCATACGATTCTGAGATAGTTGACCAAACTGCCTATTTGCGGGCCCCACAGTTGACTTTTTGGGCAAATTTATGTTCGGCTTATCGGAATCCAAAATTGGATGTACCGTTGAGTTTGTATTGACATTTAGAATTTGTTTGACCTATAATTTTGTCCCATTTAGAGACCTTTATCCCTGTCACGCTTTTTGGTGCAAAATGGGCCACATGTGGACCCGCTTTAATATGAAATTACCGTTTTGCCCCTGTGTCCAAATTGGACGAAAGGGTAGTGTTTTCTAGCTATCTCGCTTATTCTGGAAACGCTGGTGATGTCTATTTCAGCATTCGAAGACATTTATTCTGAGCAGCTTCTACTCCTGCGTGCGTGATATCTGGACGTTACACCTTGCACCTTTCTTTCCAGGCAAGATACCTTGCCAAATTATTTACAGTACTTTGCATGCTTATTATATTTTTGTATATTTATTGCATTTCTATATATTCATTGCATGTGTAGTTTCTTTCAGTCATTACTATATATTAGATATGTTGACACACACATGACACTTAGTATCATGAGAGGACAATCAGTAGGCGTATGGGCTTTAACCACTCTGGTAAACCGTAGTATATAGCTCGCACTATGGTTGTGTGTTGCGCTGGTCGCTACCCCCGAGGTATGTCAATTTTTGTAGAGTCGCGTTGGTCGCTACCCCAGAGGTATGTCAATTTCTGATATCCCCTGACGGGTGTGTGAGTTATGAGACTTAGATCGAGTAGCCTACCCTTGCTCACACGTCAAAAAGTTGTCATCATTTGCATTCATATAGATTATCTTATAAAGCATACTTATATATATTCAAACATTATGCATGTTTATTGTATTCAATTGGCATGCTTCTATGTATCTTGTTATGTCCCTCTGAGGACCTGGTCCCTTGCCATGTATAGACAACCAGGAGTATCCGCAGGAGTACGGGCCTGGACCTGACTCATTACTTTCTACCGAGGAGGTTTTACCTTCTGAGAATCATTGATTATCTTTAGTGATGAATCTTCTTAGCTGATATACTTCTATCATTATCTTATTTTATATTGGAGATTCTACTCTTCACTCTCATTTTAGTTTTGATATAGTCATTGGTAGTGGATTTGTCTCCACCCGACTATTATTTTGGATATTTCAGACTCATTATTCTAGTTTAGTATTTCTTTTCTATGACTTGTTGTATGGATGAGATTAGTACTTATGTGACTTGTGATAATATATATACCACATGTGAGTTTATATTCATATTACAGCGTATGTGTGTATTATGGTATCCATATATTGGAGTTACCATATACATACAGTTGGCATGCTTACGTGTCCCTAGTCCTACGTATTTTTGGACTGTGGCGTGACATGTTTTTGTGGTGTCCCATGCAGGTCGAGAGCATATTGTCTCAGTTACGTTACTGTACCGAGCAAGCCTGCACCTAGGATTAGAATTTTTGGTCTCATCCACACTTGACCATAACTTACCTTCCTTCCAACATGTCCTACTTAAGTGCTTGCATCCTGCTAGATTCATATACTCTTCCTAATCCTCCGTCCATCTCTTGCAGAGAGATGAATTTGCATAACGGACAAGCCGCCACCGGGGACAACACGTCTCCAGGGGTCAATGGCCAATCACCAGGAGAGGCCTCAATAACTCTCTCTTCTTCCGGGACCGGATGGACTGACTAGCTATCCAATTCAATCAACTCCTTCCATGATACCTAATAAGACTGTTCCAATTCCACTAGCACCACAGGATATCCAGACACAGCTGTTCCAATTCTTTCAGATGATAATACAGGAACAGCGTCAGCAGACAGTCGCGCATGCTGCAGAGCAGAGGCAGCAAGTGGCAGAGCAGAGGCTAGAATTTCTGACAGCACTTAAGAGAATGGCCGCACTAGTCCATGTACCAGCCCAGGCACTAGTTTCAGTACCACAAGCTCGGGTTGGTTTAGTTAAGGACTTTGTGCAGATGGGCCCCAAGCCATATAAAGGCAATGAGAGTCCAGAGGAGACCACGAACTGGATTGCCAATACCAGGAAGTTGTTAGAAGCATCACAACTACCTACAGAACTATGGATGATAGGCGTAAGGACTCAGCTAGAGGGTAAAGCGCATCACTGGTGGGAATCAATGGAGTGCCAGTTGGGTATGCGTCACTTGGGAATAATTCTTGGAGTACTTTGAGAGGAAGTACTTCCCGGACACTGTAAGGAATGCATTGTACGATCATTTTCTACATCTAGAGCAAGGGAACAAGACAGTTGACGAGTATGACACAGAGTTTAGCTGCCTCAGTAAGTATGGCACCGTCCTAGTACCTAATGACTTAGAGAAGGCTAAGAGGTTTTACCGCAGGCTGACTTAGGAGCTCCAGCACTACATTATCTCACAGTCCCGGATCTCTTATGTCGAGTTATTGACAGAGGAGGCCATCAGCAAGGGAAACAAAAATCAGTAGAGAATTCACCAAGGACACAGCAAGGAGGACCCATTAGACACCCTTTGACACGCCAGCAACCAGATAGTGTCGCACCATACCCAACCAAGGGGCACCGTACTTGTAACTTTTATGGTATATCAGGTCATATTCATAGAGATTGTCGTCATCAATTGGGGCTGTGCATGGTATATGGATCAAGTCACCATCAAGCCTGAGAATATCCTCAGCAGAACCAGAGGTCTATGGCATTAGAATCAGGAAACCCGCATACACCCTCAAGTATAGGATACCAAAGGGACCCACTACTGCTTCTGCAGTCAGCATAAATGGAGGATACTAGACCCCAGTTGAACAACCAAGGACAAGGCCAAGCACTCATGATGACAAATATGGAAGAGCAGACACAGGAAGCCGTAGATACAGGTACGACCTTTTAGTTATAGTTGCCTTTGCATACTTATAACCCCATTGTGACACAAGATCTTAGATGTACAAATAGATGTAGAATTATATATATAGTAGTTTAGCAGTTATGAGGATATATTTATATTCTACCCAGATGGCATACACGCGATGCTAATGGATGACGCGAGTAGCAGTAGTAGTATTCTCTTTCTATCATCATCTCTCCCTCTTGGGTGGCTCATCTTCTCTTCTATATCCATTCCTTATCTTGTGCTTAACTCTTCCTATCATAGTTGTATCTTTTCGTGACATTATGAATTGTTTAATCTATATCAACCTCACCCTTATTTTGTTAGTTAAAACATAAATGTGTTAGTAATGATTAATAACTAAAGGATGAGTTCTTAATAATAACCCTTATGTATATGCACTATAGCAGTATCTGTATTCTTTATTAATTTAACCCTTAAGTAGCATCATTTAGCCTAATAGAAATTTGTTAGATTGTTGAACTAGTTCATACTTCAAATAGTTTTATAAAGTTAGCCAAGACCTAAAGTGTTTTCCTAAAACTTAGACTATGCCTAGAAAAGAGTTGAAGGCACTTGTTACGAACTGATGACTATGACAAATCGCTGGCGAGGTAGCGACAGTTGCAGCCAGATGATTATGGTAGAGTAGTCAAATTACTTGCAGTCATACTGGCAAGGTGGCATGGCAGTATTAGACTACGATACTTGACGGTTACGGGAAAAAGTCATAGTTATGAGATTCCAGACATGTATCCCAAGATTCTCGACCCAATGAATAAATTTTCCTTACAACCTAGACAATAGCTTCAAAAGACTGTGACTACTAGTATAATTTTTGTAAGTTAGGTAGTATAGACGAGTTAGAAGTAGAATAGTGTATGGACAATAAATGAGGAAGTATTAGAATGGCAGACCATGACTTTTAGGAAGCACTACTAGATACCAATGTAGTGTAATAGCTATAGTGATTATTATGAATATGGGTTAGTATCAATTTCAAGGACAAAATTTTTGTAAGTTGGATAGAATGTAAAATCCCATATTTTTAAAATATTTTATTTATTTAATTATTTAGTTATTTAATTTATTTATATTATTACGTAGTTATCTGAACAATATATACGTAGCGATTTAAGTACCTAGAAAATTACTCATTTAGAGTTGTTGTACAAAAACCTATTCTTTTATTTTAGGAATAATTTAGAGGGATGATAGAATTTTGTAGAATTATATTAGGTACTAATGTATTTTTATATACCCTAAAATATATGTAAATAATATATAGTAATAATAATAATAATAATAATAATAATAATAATAATAATAATAATAATGATATTATTATTAGTAGTAGTAGTAGTAATACTAATAATTTTAGTAATAGTAATAAGAAATAGAAAAAAAAAGAAAAAGAAAAAGAAAAGGAAAAGAATAAGAAAAGAAAAAAGAAAAAAGAAAAAAGAAAAAAAACTTAAACAGTAAAACACCCCACCCCCGCTGTTGTATTCCTAGAGGCCGCGACCCTATTCTACCCGCGCGGACCCGCTCCGCTCCCCTCTCCCTCGATCTCTATATATATCATATATATGGATGAACCCTAACCCTAACCCTAGTTCCCTCCTCCACGACCGTCGTCACCGCCGACCCGCCGCCGCCGGAGCACGCAGCCGCCGCAACCACCGTCGACCGGCCGCGACCCCGCACACCGCATAAGCAATAGCAAGTTCACAGCAGCATACTCTTGTTCCCATGCCATTTTTCGTCGCATCGCTCAACCAAATCTGATCCCATCTTCACCGGTATGATCCCCACATATCTCTCTCTAAAACTCGTAAATTAGTTTCCATCGTGCAGCGCACAAAACTAGGTAAAAATCGACGCCAACTTTAGGAAAAACCACGACTTTTTACGCTGCAAAAATCTGCTGCGATGACCCATGTTCATGGACTCGTATCTTCTACCACAAATATCCGAATTTAGTTTTTTTTCTTGCTATGTGAAGACCACCTATCAGAGATTAATTCCTGTTAATTATATTATTTTATTTGATGTTGTATGCTGAATTATTCTGGGTTAAAAATCACGAAAATACCTATTTTTCCAACCTTCAAATTTGTGATACGGAGCGTGCCCCGCCAAACGGGACCGCTCCATCGTGTATCAAGTGCACCAAAAGGTGCGCACGTATACCCAGACGTGTGGACTTTCGTGTAAACTGATTCGGACGCGTGTGTGCGTAAGAATCCATCCATATCCGCGACAAGGCCCCGTGTCGCGACTTTTACAAAACCCCGCACCATTTATTATACGCGATGAAACTTGCGCCATTGAACTAGTGGTATCGCGCTGGTCCTGTGACCAAGTTTCACGTGATTCTGAGATAGTTGACCAAATCGCCTATTTGCGGGCCCCATGGTTGACTTTTTAGGCAAATTTGTGTTCGGCTTACCAGAATCCAAAATTGGACGTACCGTTGAGTTCGTATTGACATTTAGAATTTGTTTGACCTATAATTTTGTCCCATTTAGAGATCTTTACCCCTGGCACGCTTTTCGGTACAAAGTGGGCCACATGTGGACCCGCTTTGACCCAAAATTACCGTTTTGCCCCTGTGTCCAAATTGGACGAAAGGGTAGTATTTTCTAGCTATCTCGCTTATTCTGGAAATGTTGGTGATGTCTATTTTAGCATCCGGAGATGTTTATTCTGAGGCCATAGCTTTTACTCCTGCGTGCGTGACATCAGGACGTTACACCTTGCAGCTTTCTTGCCAGGCAAGATACCTTGCCAAATTATTTACAGTACTTTGCATGCTTATTATATTTTCGTATATTTATTGCATTTCTGTATATTCATTGCATGTGTAGTTTCTTTCAGTCATTACTATATATTAGATATATTGACACACACATGACACTTAGTATATTGAGAGGACAATCAGTAGGCGTATGGGCTTTAACCACTCTGGTAAACCGTAGTATATAGCTCACACTACGGTAGTGTGTCACGCTGGTTGCTACCCCCGAGGTATGTCAATTTCTGTAGAGTCGCGCTGGCCGCTACCCCCGAGGTATGTCAATTTCTGATGTCCCCTGATGGGTGTGTGAGTTGTGAGGCTTAGATCGAGTAGCCTACCCTTGCCCATACGTCGAAAAGTTGTCCTCATTTGCGTTCATATAGATTGTCTTATACAGCGTACTTATATATTTTCAAACATTATGCATGTTTACTGTATTCAATTGGCATGCTTCTATGTATCTTGTTATGTCCCTCTGAGGACCTGGTCCCTTGCCAGGTATAGACGACCAGGAGTATCCGCAGGAGTACGGGCTTGGACCTGACGCATTACTTTCTACCAAGGAGGTTTTACCTTTTGAGCATCATTGATTATCTCTAGTGATGGATCTTCTTAGCTGATATACTTTTATCATTATCTTATTTTATATTGGAGATTCTACTCTTCACTCTCATTTTAGTTTTGATATAGTCATTGGTAGTGGATTTGTCTCCACCCGACTATTATTTTGGATATTTCAGACTCATTATTCTACTTTAGTATTTCTTTTCTATGACTTGTTGTGTGGGTGAGATTAGTACTTCTGTGACTTGTGATAATATATATACCACATGTGAGTTTATATTCATATTACAGCGTACGTGTGTATTATGGTATCCATATATTGGAGTTGCCATATACATACGGCTGGCATGCTTATGTGTTCATAGTCCTACGTATTTTGGGACTGGGGCGTGACAAAACCCCACACCAACAGAGATCCTACTGCCACCCAGCAATAACACGGGTCCAACAAAGAGGCCTCACTTCCAGCAGCAGCACCAAAGGCCTTACCAGCATCAGAGGCAGCAGTATCACGGGCCAACTAGCGCACCACTACAGCAGATGCATTAGATTCAGAGGGCAGCAGTTCCTTGCACTTTCTGTAAGAAGTAAGGACACGGATGGGACACATGCAGGATGAGTCTAGCCCAATGCTTATTCTGTGGATCGTGAGATCATCAGTTGCGGGCTTGTCCCAAAGTCCCAGCTCGTCCATCTCAGGGTGGAGGACAGGCACAGAGGGCACCCGCTAGACCACCAGCGGGTCAGTAGAGAGGACCTCTTCCACCACAGCAGCAGCAGTTGGCCCAACATCAGCAGCAGAGAGGAGCACGGCGACAGGGGCAATCTTTTTCCTTGACTGTCGATGAGGAGGAGCCGGTTAGCGAAGTCATCTCAGGTTCAGTTTATCTCGATTCCTTTGTAGCTCATGTTTTGTTCGATTATGGTGCTTCTCATAGCTTTGTATCTGTATCTTTTGCTTTGAGGCATCGTCTTGAGTCTGAACCGTTGGCGCGGACTTGCAAGATCACGGCCGGGGGTGGCATTATCCTGGTCAGTGATGTTTGCAAGAACCAGAGAAGTAAAAAAGCAGTAGGAACTAAAATAAATAGTACAATAGCAATAAGTGCGAGAATATTGACTTCCATAATCTTTTTTTTTTGTTTCACAATAACTCGGAATCTTTTATTAGGGAGGTCGTGAGCTGAGCGTATGTTTACTTGTAATGCCACTTCCGAGTTGCGATATAGTACTCGGGATGGATTGGTTGAGTAGACATCACGCTAGTATGGATTGTCGTAGAGGCAGAGTTTTATTTCAGACGCCAAGAGAGCCAGAGTTCGAGTTCGTCCGAGGAGCAGAGTAGAACGAAGGCAATTTCTATGAAGCTTTGGTCGAGGAGCAAGAGCCGCCACATCCATTGATTGCAGAGTTCTTAGATGTCTTTCCAGAGGAGTTGTCGGGGTTGCCGCCGGACAGAGATATGGAATTCTCTATAAATTTAGTGCCAGGCACAGAGTCGATCTCTCAGTACGTCTATAGAGTAAACAATAGCGAACTGGCAGAGTTGAAGAAGCAGGTGGATGAGTTGCAAGACAAGGGCTTTATCCGTTCCAGTTCATCACCATGAGGTGTTCCAGTACTTTTTGTACCGAAGAAGGATGGGTTGGTACGTATTTGTATCGACTGCAGGGCACTTAATAACCTCACTATCAAGAATAAATACCCGTTGCCGTGGATATATGACTTGTTTGACCAGTTGAGCGTCGCGAAGGTATTTTCCAAGATAGACTTGAGGTCAGGGTACCACCAGATAAAAGTGAAGAGGGAAGACATCCCGAAGACAGCTTTCAGGACTCGCTATAGGCAGTTCGAGTTCTTGGTGATGCCGTTTGGGTTGATCAATGCCCCGATAATGTTCATGAACCTGATGAACAAGTTGTTTTATCAGTACCTGGACTAGTTTATTGTAGTCTTCATAGATGATATTCTGATATATTCGAAGACCCCAGAGGAGCATGAGCAGCACTTGAGGATTGTTTTGGAGACCCTTAGGAAGGAGAAGTTGTATGGCAAGTTATCGAAGTACAAATTCATCCTTGATAAGGTTGAATTCCTTTGGCATGTTATCACATGAGATAGAATCTCGGTGGACCCGAAGAAGATCTCAGCAGTTGAATCTTGGTCTACCCCGAGTTCAGTAGCAGAGATCAGGAGCTTTCTTGGATTAGCAGGCTACTACCGGAGGTTTGTTTAGGAATTTTCTAGACTTGCAGAGCCGATGACTAGGCTGACCAGGAAGGACGTGAAATACGTCTGGACTGAGGATTGTCAGTCAGCATTTGAGGAGCTAAAGAGGAGATTGACTACAACTGCTATCTTGACACTACCATCAGGAGCAGGAGGATTTTCTATTTACAGTGATGCATCAGGGAAGGGTTTGGGTTGTATGTTATAATAGCACGGGAAGGTGATTGCCTATGCTTCCAAGCAATTACGCCCGCATGAGAAGAACTATCATACCCATGATTTGGAGTTGGCAGCGGTTATCTTTGCTCCCAAATTGTGGAAACACTACTTGTATGGAGAGAGAGTGGAGATCTTCACAGACCATAAGGGCTTAAAGTATGTGCTTATACAAAAAGAGCTCAACATGTGGCAATGGCAATGGTGGGAGCTGATGAAAGACTTTGATATATCCTTGCAGTACCATCCAGGAAAGGCCAACGTAGTCGTGGATGCCTTGAGCAGGTACCCGTGGCTATGTGCTTGACGAGAGACAGACATTTATTGGCAGATCTTGACAATTTAGGCATTGAGGTACTAGTTTCTGGAGTCGCAACACAGATGTAGAGACTTCAGGTTCATTCGGAGCTGATGGACCAGGTCAGAGCCGGACAGTATGAGGATGAGCCTCTGAGGAGTATCATAGCACAGGTTCAGTTGGGGCTGGCAGAGGACTTTATCATCGCAGATGATGGATCACTACGACACGGTACTAGGTTGTGTGTACCGAGAGGAGCATTGTGCTAGGAGATTCTGCAGGAGGCGCATCGTTCTCAATACTCTATGCATCCTGGTGCCAACAAGATGTATAGAGACATGAGGGAGCATGTATGATGGTATAGCATGAAGCGGAAGGTAGCTAGCTTCGTGTCTAGATGCTTAGTTTGCCAGCATGTCAAGACGGAGAGATAGAGGCCAGGTAGATTACTTCAGCTTTTGCCCATTCCAGAGTGGAAATAGGAGCATGTGACTATGGATTTTTTATCAGAACTTTCGCGTTCTCTAGGAGGCAAGGATGCAATTTGGGTCATCGTGGATAGGTTGACTAAATCAGCCCACTTTCTGCCATTTAAAGTTGGTACATCTACGAAGAGACTTGCGGAGATGTATGTGCGCCAGATTATCAGATTTTACGGTGTTCCAGTGAGCATAGTCTCAGATCGGGATAGTCGCTTCATATCCTATTTCTGAAGGAGTTTGCAGGCTAGCTTGGGCACTCAGCTCAAGTTCAGTACCGCTTATCACCCTCTGACAGACGAACAGTCGGAGAGGACTATTCAGACTCTCAAGGACATGTTACGCACATGTGTTTTGGATCTTGGAGGTGCTTGGGAGGATCACCTTCACTTGGTAGAGTTTTTATACAACAACAGCTACTAAGCCAGCATTGAGATGTCACCATTCGAGACATTGTATGGACAGAGGTGCCATACTCCGTTATCCTGGGATAATGTTGGTGACAAAGCTTTATTGGGACCAGAGATGGTAGTAGATGCAGCAGAGAAGGTGAAGCTTATCAGGGACAAACTTCGAGTGGCGCGGGACAGGCAGCGGCATTGGGCCGATAGCCATCGAAGACCTTTGGAATTTGAGGTATAGCTTTAGTTTTGTCTTGCTTGTGTTTGATTATTGTTTGTTAGAGTGCTAAGGTTGTGTTTCGTGCTAGGTTGGCGGTCTAGTTTTCTTGAGAATTTCTCTGACACGTGGCACGATTCGTTTCGGTGGAGGCGGCAAGCTTAGTCCGCGATTCATCGGACCTTTCAGTATTCTTGAGAGGGTCGGCATAATTTCGTACAGACTAGACTTACCACCTGCACTGGAGAGAGTGCACATGTTTTACGTATCGTAGTTGAGACAGTACGTGGCAGATCCCAATCATGTGTTGGATCACTAGGAGATAGAGATGGGCCCTACTCTTAGCTATCTAGAGCAGCTAGTGGAGATTCTGGATCGGAGAGAGAAGGTGCTGAGGAACCAAACGCTTTCTTTGGTGCATGTCACATGGAGGCATCACTCGCCAGGAGAGAGTACCTGGGAGCGAGAGGCCGAGATGCGCGAGTGATATCCATATTTGTTCGAGCCGTGAGGTATATCTTTCTTGCATTGTATTGTTTACTTTTGGTAGTTAGTTTCTTCCTTAATTTCGAGGATAAAATTTTTCTAAGGTGGGTAGGATTGTCACCCTCACTTTTTCATTCAAGGGTAGTTTGGTAATTAACATGGGTAATTTTAAATTTAGGAATTATTTGTATTTAATATTGTGCATGCATAATTTATTTAATTATTATATTATTTATTTATTGCTAGTTGTAGATTTGTTTTAGACTTGTGTAGTGGACCTAACCCATTTATTAAAATGCATGAACCTAACATTTTGGATGTTTTTAGTTTGAGCTCATGAATTAGGCCATAGATTAGGAGGTTGGATTAATTAGTGAAACCATTAGACTAGAACCTTCCCTTCCTAATTAATTTCTTCAAGAGAGGCCCCAAGGGGTATTTGTGATATTTTACATTGCTTGGAGAGGGGGTTACATGGTCGGCCCATAGAGGAGGAGAGAGAGTGCTCTCATTTCTTTTTATTCCCAAATTCTTAGATCTACAATTTTTCTCTTCCAATTTTCTTCCCCCCTCATCAATTCTCCACTAATTCTTCACCAATCTCTTTCCAAATTCTTCATTGAGGCATCTACATCAAGAATCTACAAGAAGGAAGCAAGGAGCAAGGAGGAGGAGGCCAAGATCTACAAAGAGAGGAGCTACTTGGCACTTGGAGACTTTTTATTGGGAATCCATCTCCCAATAGGTATATTTTAGTTTTTTCCTTTAAATAGACTCTAGATCTGAGATTTAACCATGAGAAATCAACCCACATGCATAGGCTACCCATAGAAATTAGTTTTAGGTTCATCGGAGACCTACGGTGGAAGTTATGTCCAATTTGGTGCCAATTTTGGAGGAAATTCTGAGATTGGCACATGTAGTGGTTGTCATTGGGTCTAATAGATCTAATTGACATTTGATTTATTTTTTGTGACTAGTGTCGTATCCACAATTAGATACGTGTAGGCCATATCTCGTCAATTTGACGAAACAGATTGATTTTGGAGGTTTTCCTCCGACATGGGGTCTTGTGCATATCACATTATGACACGGACACATAGATACTCTAATTACTATATATATTGTTCATAATTAGTGTTTTAGACTTGTTCGTGTCCTCCGGGATGCGTTTGGTTGTGTGTTGGAATCGTATCACACGGGTATCATAGAGCAAGTGTGATACGGGTGCGGTGCACTCCACGTATTTGTTGTTTGGTCCTTTTTCCTATACGTACATGTGTATTTATATATATATCTAGATGATAATTATATATATATATATATATATATATATTAGTGTATTTACGATTAGTGTATATGTGTGTGTGTCAATATGTGTATACATTAGAATATATATATATATATATATATATATATATATATATATATATATATATATATATATATATATATATATATACTTGTATATATATTGTATATATGTATGTGTGTTTATGGGTATGTGTATATATATATATATATATATATATATATATATATATATATATATATATATATATATATATATATATATATATATATATATGTATCTATATACATAAGTAGTTGCGATACCTTGATAACATATATCTATATGTGTATACATACATATATATATATATATATATATATATATAGCTAGTTACCTATGTGTGTGTGAGTGTTTATATGTATATGCGTATTTGTGTTTGTGTGTTTGTGTGTGAGTAGTGTGGCTATGAGTGTGTGTCAGTGGTGAGGAGAGTCTCAGTTTTCAGCAGCCAGGGGAAGAGGACTGCTCGAGCAACAGTGCTCGAGCACACTACTCAGTGTAGTAGTAGCAGTTCAGCAACTAAGGGGACAGTTCACACAGGTACGGGTACCAATCGGGCAGTGCAATTATCAGTGCACAAAGGGCAGCAACTACAGCTCTAAGGCTATGTACAGCTGCACTTGTGCAGACAACTGTGCAACCAGCAAGAAAGAGAAGAGCAGTGCATCCAGCAACTTCCACACTACAACAACCTCTACAACTTTGAGCCAACAAGCAGCAGGAATCAACACAACGTTCACAAGGAGCTCAGCAGTGGAACAGCAGTAGCTAGCTGCATCAACAACATCAGCAAATGCAAGTAGTAGTTGCAGGAGCAGGCATTCAGAAATCATGCAGTGTTAACACAACAAGGGGAGCCCAGGGCAGTGCAGCTGCACTGGAGATCAATTGCAATGGAAGTTCAGCAGCATGTGAGTAGTCTCAGTTTCAACAGTATCAGAAACTGAAGAACAACAATTGGCAGTATCCTCAACATCAGCTAAGCCATGGAGAGGCTCGGGCTGGGACAGTAACTGCATCTAGTACAGTTCAGTCATCTATACTATGTATCAGTGCAGGTATCAGAGAGTATCCAGATCAGCTTCAGTATGTCAGTTAAGCTATCAGTAGGTTTCAGTTTCAGGTATGGATTAGTTGAGGTTTGAGTTAGCAAGGTATTTGGTTGGGTAGTTAGAACTTAGTTAGTTGAGGTTTGGATTTAGCTTGGTTTGTTAGTAGATTAGTTGTTTAGTTTTATTAGTTAGAATGTTAGTATATAATTAGTTATATATGTATCTATGTTGATAGTTAACTATAGATATATGTATATTTGTATCTTGTAGATAGGTATGTTTGGTAGTATAGTTAGTTCTCTAATAGTATTGAGATATATTATAGTAGCTACTATATGTTAGTTTATAGTAGTATATTAGCTTGGGGTTATATGTTATTAGCTATTTGTTTAGTGTTTTGAATTACCTTGGAATACCAAGGTAATATCAAGGTATTGGGTCGATACCCAAGGTATTGAGTTTGGATATCGATATAGGTGCGATATGCATTGGTGCAAGGCCAAGGTATCCTAAATTCATTGTTTTGTATAGATACTATATATATTGACTTGTATATATATACATAAACACTATTTTCATATTCGGAAACTTGCGTATCTAAGGATACTGCTCTTTGAGTACCTTGTTGTTTCTTAGCTTAGCTAGTATATCATAGTTTTATAGTGTATCGGCTTAGTGACTTAGCATTAGACTCTTACAACCTAGATTTTATTGGTTTGACTTAGAAATGGCGTATCGACCTAGAACTGCATCAACTTCTCTTATTTTTATTCTTGAACCTTGTATTGATGCAACGTACCATATATAGGTTGTTTGACACCAGCTTGGGCATCGAGAGACACACCTTGCTCAGGATTTCAGGCGAGTACATTTCTCTGATAGTTTTTAATTTATAATATTGTATATATGCATGTTCTAAAATTATATACATTGATCCCGACACAGTAATTTTATGGACTGGTACTATATGGATCCCGTTAGGAGATGTTATCCCCTACCGTGTTCAGTGGGTACTCGTGTACATTGTATCTTATCGTGTATATTAGGTATTGATGATACTTCGTGTTCACACACTGCTCGTGTTCAGTGTGCTTATTCGTGTACACCCACCGCTCGTGTTCGGTGGTTATGTTATTTGTGTACACCCACTGCTCGTGTTCAGTGGCTATATTTCGTGTTCGTAGTGTGTCGTGATTGGATCCATCGGTATTAGTTGGGGATGGGAGAGTAGGAGTTAATTATGTGATCAAATCCATTGTTACATCGTGTACATTCTGGTTACATACCTTACTTGTAATCATCTTACCTGATCATGTTCACCCAACCCGATCACATAATAAACTTGTATTCTGAGGCACATTAGTTAGTTAGATTGCAGTTATTCATCATATTGTTGATATTCATATTGTTGATCTATATTCTCATATATTACCTGTATATCTATTGTTCATTCATTCATATGTTTAGTGATCTTGTATTTCATTTCTATATCTGTTTATATGCTCGATTATGCTTTTGAAACTACTTTCAGAGGTATGTACTTCACTCCAATCCTGACTGGATATATTTTTCCAGATAACTAGCTTATAGAGCAGTGTCCTACATGCTACGGGCCGCATAATGACGTACCTTTAGAGGATACTCCTATTGATCAGGAGGACTTAGTTGCAGAGCCTGAGGAGGTCTAGATTATTTTTGTATTGGATTGTATTAGACTATTCTTTTGGTGGATTCATAGTTTGTATATTATTTCAGATTATGGATTGTATCTTTTTTCTCTTTCACTTTCAGGGTCGACTACTTCTTTCTCTTTCAAGGAGGTCTTCCCTTATAGCTTCTTGATCACTAGATAATGTACTTATTTTATTGTCTTTCATATTCTAGTTTGGTAGTAGATTTGTCTCTACCCAACTATTAGTTCTTCTCG
Organism: Iris macrosiphon; assembly: GCA_036927795.1. Lineage (NCBI taxonomy): Eukaryota > Viridiplantae > Streptophyta > Magnoliopsida > Asparagales > Iridaceae > Iris > Iris macrosiphon. The sequence continues at coordinate 100,040,610 of JAYESA010000006.1, forward strand.
ACTGTTTCCTACTTTGTACATTGCCATATTTGGCTATATATTTCTATTTGGTTTTGTGGATATGATTAGTATTGCCTGTGACTTGTGAAGTTATATACCACTTGTGAATTATTATTATTCATAAAACAATGTACATATGTGTTATAGTTTTCATATATTAGAGTTGCCATATGCATACGGCTAACATGCTTACGTATTCCTAGTCCTACGTATTTTTATATAATTTTATTTACTAAAGAAATATGTATATTTATATGATATAATTTTTCTAGGTTTGGTCCTACGAGCACTTCTATATCGGTAGGCCAGTCTTCCGTATTGATGCCGATGTTGGTGTCTTCCCATCAGCTTTACGCTGGATGACGGCTGCAGTAGATCCAACTCAATGTGCTCACAAAGATTTTACAGTATATCTGGGCCAATTTGATTCACTAAGATTTTATGAGGTAATTATTATTATTATTTCATATAGTCAACATGTTTATTATCTTATAATTTTTTAACATGAAATAGGCAGTTTTTATTATTATTTTATATAGTAAACATGTTTATTATCTTATATTTTTTTACATGAAATAGGCAATTTTTTACCCTACCGGTTTGGGCTGAATCCTCCTGAGATACAAACAATAACCTATGGATTGAGTCTACATAGATTTTTTATAATATTCCACGATCACATCATGTATCATCCAACTGATCGTGTTATGCGACAGTTCTGGATGATATAATACATTCCTGATGAGCCACCATATTTCATTCATGGTAGAGGCAATGCAACTGTCAGAGCACGCATATTGATTCCTGGGTGGAATTTTAGATTTGAGACACATAAGGTGGCACATTTGTCTCAAATGATGTCCTCTATTCATGATGGTAAGTTATTTCAAAAGTTTAAAAAATCTTACTTCAAAAATTATAAGAAATTATATGCTCATGATTTGTAATGGTGCAGCCTATGGTGATAATACATATAGATCTTGGTGGGGAGCTCCTCTTATCAATAACATGGCCTACCAATATGAGGAGTTTCGATTCCAACATCGAGCCATAAATGATCATAGTCTCCATAGCTATTATGATTATGTAGAAGGGCTGGTATATTTTTTTATATGAAAATGTCTGTCTCCGTAGTACTTATTTATATGTCCTTTATCGAATTCTACTTAATATTTTATCTTCCAAATTTAAATATGGCACACCAAAATTATCAAGTGAGAGACCCGTTGTGCACTGTGGTTAGCAAATTTTTGGCTACTATACAACTAGGCCCGATTTCTTCGAACCCTCTATTACGTATTCCAACAGATTATCCGTAGGGTCTTGTTGGATAACGACAAGCACGCCCACTAGGAAGTATACCTCTGTTTCGTATCAGGTTGATAGTCTACCACTGCAAGATGACGATATCCCTCATCACCAGGTTGGCGAGGGCACTTCTCGGGCGACGGCTGGAGCGGACACTACTCAGTGGGCTGGCTGGAGCACTTCTCAGGTGACAGGTGGTGCAAGCACTACTCAGTGGACTGGTGAGGGCACTTCTCAGCCGGCTTGCGAAGGCACTTCTCACTGGGTTGACTAGGGCACTTCTTAGGCGCCAGCCGGTGCGGGCACTACTCACTGGGCCACGAGGGAGATTCTCAGTGAGATAGCCTATTTGTCCCCGGAGTTACCAGCTATACGCATATATTGACAACTCCATCAGCACAAATGCCAACTCAAGTGGAGGACAGTCAAGGAGGTGGTGATGATGCGGCCCCAGAGAATACACGAGAAAAGAGGGACCAACTCAATCAATGGAAAATTGATCGTCCAAACTATCGACAATTAGATAAGAGAGGTCGATAAAATTGTTATATCAATATAAACTTTATTTGAATGTAACTATCTTTTATTTCAATAAAATTACATATTGTTCTCATTAAATGAAACTATTTAAAAACTGTGATTATGCCTTTATTCTCTTGGTTGGTTTGTACATCTCCTTCTATTGTGTCCTAAACCATTGCAGTGACTACATCGAAGATCTCTTGAAGCTTAATCATTTGCTATGATCCGGTTCTTCTTTAGTCTTCCCGCCTTGCGTCGTATATTTTGTACTCTAATGTGACCTATAACCAATATACTTTAGAGGTTGTAACGGACTGTAGTTGACTCCAGGTGTGGCTCGGATACTCTTCTTAATGCTTCTTAGAAAAAGTACTGGATAAAAACTCTCGATGCTAATATTTTTAAACTTACATGCATAACATGCATGTACACATGGAAGCAAAGTATGATACCACTTTAAACACGAACAAGATTTTTTATCTAAGTCTACAACATATGTTCTATTTGTCTTACAATCTAATATTTCAAACAAATATCGAACCATATTCAACGTTTGCAGCCGGTGATTTTCTTTTGTGATAAGAGTCATAGTTTGCAACATCTTCGGACAATAATCAGTTTGAAGATTTTCAACTTTTGGCCGGTTCTTGTCCTGAAGTGTTATATTTTTTGCTTAAATTTCATCAAGTAGTGTTGTTATTGGTTTATCACATAAATTTTTAACCCAGTTATTGAAGCATTCAATAAGGTTCGATGTGTTAATACCTAATATGGGACAAGGAGAATAAGATGTTATCCAGTGTAAAAAAATACGAGTTTCATCATTGACTCCAACGAGCCAATTGTAAACACCTATGTTTTCAACTTTAATTTTTTCCAAATAATAGTTCGCATCTGTTACATTATAATATCTAGAAAGATAGTCTAAACTACGTTGAAAATGGGAAAACCTGAAGACTTTTTTTTATATTTTGTTTAAAATGTTGAATACAAAAAAATAAGGCAATTCTACAAAGATATCACGCATAGCCCTTATCAATCCTTTTTGTTTATCCGATATAAAAAAATGTATTCCATGCATCAAAATATTTTTCAAAAGATGTTCTCAAACCGTTTAAAAATTAAGTCCAAGAATCAGTATTTTCACTCTCAGCAACATTGTCACTACCACATTCTGAAAATAGGGGTAAAAACAGGGATATTTTCGACTTTTTATTTATTATTAATATTGTGGTATTTATATTAAATGATCTCTCAATATTGTATTTAATTTAGATAATTGCATAAGGTATGTATTTAAATATATTATATTATATACTGTGTTCTTGACGTCTGAGCTGGTAGACTTGACCTAGAGGCCACTAGACGAACACCTGATCGAATATTGGGAATTATGTATTTAATTGTTTTATTTTAGAATCTATAATCGGAGGTTGTATTTAATCACCGTAATTTATTTAATTGTTGCGCGCTGCCGTTGCTTCGATAATTGGAGCAATACCCTGACTCTTGCCTTCCAACAAATTTTACAACCTTGCCCTAGACGTGTCTGCCTTCCATTCTGCTATTTTTGCAACTCATAATTATGCTCTCTGTACCTTATTTTTAGCCACACAAAAATTGTCGCAGACGTTTATTTAAATCCTAAATAAATTCCAACTTTGTATCGTTGTGCGTTCCAATCGAAATTGGAGACAATCTTGACCTATTTTTCGTGCGGCCCAAATTAGGGTAATATTCTGTTCTGAGTCTTCTTCATTTATGCTATTGATGACCCGACCTGATTTTGGTTCCAGGTACTCCTAATTAATTTTAGAACACAGCTTGCATTTTATTTCTAATTAAATTGAGGATAATATTTTGACTCATTTCATAAATCCTAATTTAATTCTAATACCCGATTAATTAAACCCGTGCCTAACGCACAACACCCTCTCACCATAAAAATTTCTAAACATATTTTTCTCCACAATTTTTGTGTCATTTTATGTGTCCGTGCAATTTCTCAAATTTAAGGGGCTAAGTTGCAATTAATGAATTAGGTGCCCTCACCCCATTGGCCAAAACCAAATAGAAGGGGGTCACAAACTTGGGTCCAATTTACACTCACCCTTTTACCACTCCTCATGAAGAAACTATTTCTCTTCATGACAAATCCTATCCCTCCATTTTGAATAGGAGCATCTCCACCCTCCATCCATTCACCACTAGCCCTAATCTCCAAAATTCCTAGGAAAGCACACCTCCCCACTAGCCCCCAAGCCGCCAACCGTATGAAATTCCTCTTCTTCCTCTTTTCTCTATTTTTCATTTTCTCCTTTTCTTCTTCTTCTTCTTCTTCTTCTTCTTCTTCTTCTCCTTTTATTAATTTGATTTTGAAATAAAAGGGGAGGGGGGGAATACTGTTCACTCGGGGCTTCACCCCGAGCTCTGACTCCCCGGCGGCCAGGCCACCCTGCTCCGACTGTTCTCCGGCCCATCCCTCTCCAGCCTCCCCTCCGGCATCGACGAGATCCCCTCAACCACCACCATCATCATTCAGCACCCCCACCATCCACATTCACCTCCACCACCATCCCATCAACTCCGGCAGGAACTGCCGCAGTCCGGCCACCCCTCGAGCCAACCTCTCCGGTCGATTCTCTCCCTCCGGCGGCTGACTGCACAGCTCCGCTGTGCAGTTTTCTCCTCTGAGCTCCCCCTTGCTACCTACGCCGAGACACCCCACGACCCTACTCCGGCGTGGCCCAGCCAGCCAGCCCTCTCCTCGTCTTCGGCAGCTCCTCGACCAACCCGACTGCCAACCTCCACCATATCGACCAGTGCCATCACCCCCCCTGTCTCCATACTCCGGAGCCCCTCACACCACCACCAGAGCGGCCATCCCGCAGCTCCCGTGCTCCTCCCCTCCGGTCCGGCGAGCCACCACCACCACCCCCTGTGAGCATTCTTCCCTCCTCCATTTTACCTATAAATGTATGTAAATACGTATGTTCGTATATGCGTGTATACGAGTATATGTGAATATGTGTACGTGTATGTTAATGTATGTTTTAGTGTAGATAAAATACGTATTTTTTTTGGTATAAATATACCTGTGTATAATATACGTATTAATTGATATATATATATATATATATATATATATAAAAATATGTATATACATATTTATTTTGGTATGTTTAATAAAAACGTATTTTAGTTCATATGTATATGTATAAGTATATTAATTAATGTTAATATGTACATGTACATGTATACGTATATGTATATATTTAATATGAATTGGTATATATAACTACGTATTCTAGTATATGTAAATTGGTATATGTATATTATGCATTTTGTATACATACTTAGTATATTTTAATATAACTTGTATATGTATATACATGTATTTTGTATACATACTTAGCATATTTTAATATATAAAATTAATATATATGGTAAATATATTGTTCAACCTATATATATATTATGCATGAATTAAATGGTACATATATATATTGTATATGTATTTATTTTAGTGCAAGTAAATATTGTAGGTGTTAATGTTAGTTAAAGATGGGTATATGTGTGTTAGATGTCTATCTACTAGATAACCCTAGTTGACCCGTATCGTACCTGGCATAGCCCTGAGTTATGTTTTGTGTTGTGTTAGTGTAGCATCTGATACAAGTATTATATTGTGATATATCTTTAGGACTGTCGGATTCTCCAGACGATACTCTGGGACAGGACATTGGTATTGACAGCTAAGGACCCAAGGCGAGTACATTCTCTGATTAGTTTCTAATTTATGATATCTCCTATGTTCACTGTATCTAGTGTAGATATCCATGCTCTTGACACGTTGGTTACACGGATTGGTATACACGGATCTCGTCATGAGATGTTATTCCTTATTCATGGTGTAGCTTGTACAAGACTTGTTCCTTGTTATCTTGTGCATGTACAGACACAGAGACCCGGGGAGATTTGCTACCTCCCTAGGGAATCCCGTGCCATAGCGTACCATGATTGGATCTACTATACCAGTCGGGGGAGGGGAGTATTTTAGTATAGATATGTTATCATACCCAACTTTACATGCATCATAGCTCACCCCACATCTCACGTCGGGTGCGGCCTGACCATTTACATGCTTCATAGCTGTTACGTGTGATTAGCCTGACCTTTACATGCATCATAGCTAACCAACGGTTAGCCTAACCTTACATGAATCATAGCTAATCACATGTAACCAGCCTGATCAAGTTTCTAAGCCGATCACATGTTAAAGCTAGTACTCACACACTTAGTCATAGGATTCTTGCTCGTTGACATATTGTTTCTTTTCCTGCATTTACTTACAGTATTTCCAGTATTTCCTTTTTGTACATTTCTCGTTCCTATACATGCATCTCGTATATTTTCATCTAGAACTGCTACATAGTTTATATCATTAATATAGAACTGCTATTTAGAGATGTACTTTGCTCCTTCCTGACTGGAAAATATTTTCCAGACTGTGACCTTAGTGGACTTGTTTCTGACACTTGGGGATTGGATGTTCTGATTATAGGTTTGACTATTTTGTCGTTAGACTTGTCTTGTATTTCTTTGCTTACCTTGATATCTCATCGTGCTTAGTTTATGTGTGAGTATCCAGCATTATTTTATGATATCCACGTCTCCTTATGGAGTTGGGTATTCTTGTGAGATGGATTAGATAGTTACTTGACCTAGACAACGTTCTACCGTCGATGCTGCGGCGTAGGCTGGACGTACCCGCGCACTCGTGCCCCTAAACCGGGTGCGGGTCGTGACACGTTTTTAGTGGTGGCCCATGCAGGTCAGACTTCACAAGTTGTGTGATGTTGTGGTAGTGCGACAACTTAGTTGTACTACTGCGTGCCTGCTATAAGATATAGGATATAGGATTCTAGGATGAGAGAGGATACTCAATCACAATTCTTGAGAGATTCCTGGGACGACCCCTTGAGAATCTCATTATAATTTCCAATTTAAATCTTTTCTTGTTTTCGTCCGCTCTCGCTTGTTGTTATTGAACTTGATTCTTGTTGGTCAGTTATTAAATTAAAATCTTAGTATCATTGTTGAGTTTATTCTTGTTGACCAGTTATTAAATTTAATTCTTGGTATCGTTGTTGAGTTGATTTCATATCGAGATGAATTTTATGGACTAAACTTTACGGTATCATCTGATGACATATATTGATGAGGACAGTGAGAAAGGTAAAATGTCTACTTTGGTTATGGAACCTAGAGTTTGTCGCAGCCATATTAGCTGTCGTGATGAGAACGTAGGAACCAGACTTGGATGTACATACTGTAGTTATGAAACTTAGAGTCTCTCACAGCCATACCGGTTGGCGTGGCGGAGATTCTAGATGACATGATTATAGAGTTGCATACCTTAGTTACGGAACCTATCGTTTATCGCATCTATGCTTACTGGCGTGGCGAGGATTCTGAGTGTCATGATTTCGGACAGACGTGTATGATTATCAAGTTTTATCTTAAAATGGTTCTTAAAGTATCATCTCCATACTTATCTATTTCTGTTATTCCAGGACTTTGTTCCATCGCTTCTTTTCTTTACTAGTAGTAAAGATACCTTCAGTCCTTGATCCAATTCTTTTTTTGAGTCTTATTTCTTTAAGGATCCTTGTTAGTGTGATAATTAGTGACTTACAATTTTGTTTGTGTCTTGTATTAGTGTTGACTGGGTGTGACTTGTGAGTTTGTAAGTGTTTCTTGGTTGGACATGAGAGCAGTAGGCATTAATCTAAAGATACCCATAGCATAGTGCCTTGTAGCAATAGTTCCATGATATGTGTCATTATTATTAGTATTGGTATTATAGGTAGAAGGAGTAAAGAGTATCAGTGATGGTTCCAAGAGTTAGTATCAGAATCAGCATGCCAGTCCTGGATAGTCATTAAATTATATAATTGGATGATCTATGTAAATAATTAAGTATCAAGGAATTGTGTTAAAATTAATGGAGCATGATGTTCAATTTGATGATTGATACTGGGTGTGTCAAGAGTAAATAAATGTATATGCATAAAGGGTATTAATGAGATGTCATGAGTAGAGAAATATCAGGATTGGTAATGAAAGTTGTGAAGTGTATCACAGATTAGTATAACAGGCTGTAAAAGGTTAAAGAGAAATACCTATACATCAATCAAGATGAAGAACCATATACATGCCCATAAGAGTAAAGAAACATGAGTGTTATAGAAGGTACATGTAAGCATGAGTTCTAATGAGCTTGATGAGAAGATTCATTACTGAAGCTAGTAATATAATACCAAGAGTGCTAATGGTTCTATTTCGGGGGTTAGTCGAGAATGACGCTCAAAACAGTAAGCCCTCTGCGTGATGATAATCGGATGATATACCAGTTAATATAGATTAAAAATCATGGAAGAAAATACATGTGATGATAACCTTGATCATTTGGAGGTAATAGTACAAGTGACTCGGGCAGTACAATTTTAGTACACAGTTGTAGACAATAGATGTATTGAGTGCACCTCGAGTATTAGAGACTGTGAGCACTTATATGTATATTTGTGGATTATAAATTAAAGAGTGGAAATGAATTTTAACTTTGAGAATTATTGAGGAGTTGAGATTGTGTCATTAAACTTTTGAGGATTTCAAATATGGATTCAATAAACATGGTTAAGGCTACAAAGATTTTAGAAGTGATTAAATTTTATTTCGATGTTGAGTATCTAATTTTGAGGAGGTATATGCATTTTATTTTAAAGTTGTTCGAGAAGTTAAACCTTGACGATTATTTGAGGATTAATTTTATAGTGGATAAGAAATATGTATATTAATAGATGATATACACGTGTCAGGATCTGTTGACTTGAGCATGATGGAGATGGCACCGCAGACTGACTTGGGTGTCCATCTAGAGTTGTATTGGAGAGAGCAGTACTTAGTATGGTGTTATACTTGGTGTGCACTGGAGTGATGAGAACAAATAGTATGGACAATTGTAGTAGGAACGAGAACTGACAGAGAGTGTGGTACTAAAGAGGTAGAGGTATCAAACTTAGATGCATTATTGAACCATGGTTATATTAGAGAATCTTGGTATCAGATTTAAGTATTAATAAGCAGGTGTATGCAATGAGGATGTAATCATGGATGTTGTGGACTAAAGGTTAGTTGATAGGGATATCAGTGTACAGGAATAGGAATTAGTTAGTGAATGTGCCAGAGTTAAGAGTATGTTAGAGATAGGAGATACTGCAGGAAATATGTTAACAGGTTCTTTCTTTTCTTTCCTAATGTTCTTTTTCGTCTTTGATTGATTGATTCCCTAGTACCGTGGTTTGTATTCGTGATTTTCTTGTTAAAATGTAGTTAGTAGTACACCCTGATACAGAGACTGCAATACCATGATAAAAGACACATGACCGTACATTTTTATTACAGGTTGTATGACTGTGGGTAAATTTTTCTTAGACCATGATCATTGGGGTTTTGACCATAGCAAGGATCTATGACAAGGTTATGACTTGACAGAAAGGGACAAGATGATTAAATTTGTGGATACGCATTAATTTAAATAAAGAATTAAGGGGGTTAGTATAACAGAATTGATGGATCATTGATTTTACGAAGATCGAGGTATGATTGAAATTCGAGGATAAACACTAACTTAAATGGAGAGTTAAGAAATTAACATGGCAGAATTAAGGATTTATTAATTTCAAGAAGGTTATGATATGTTTGAATTGGTTATTAAAATTTGAGAAAATTAGGGAAATTATCATTATACCTATTTGATTACAAGATAGGAATTTAAATTTATATGATGAATGTTGCATTTGAAGATTCTGTAAGTATCGTCTCGTTGAGTATTTTGAGGGAAAAAAAAAAGGAAATCAGGAAATAAAATTATTAATGGGATAGTGTCGAATTCGATTCTCGGGATGAGGATTAGATTTGAATATGCGTTGATTAGGTTTAAATTGAGGAGTAAAAAAAAAAATATTAACGGATTGGTGTTTAAATTCAAACTTTTCGGATGACAATTCTAATTTTATGAATATAGTGGATTAATTGAATCGAAGGGTTGGATTGTGTTTTAGATGGGAGTCTTAATGTGTATTAAGTGAACTAGAGGTTTGGATGTCAAAATCCGAGTATTTAATTTCTTAAATTTAAATTCGGAGGAAATTGTGAGGAAATGGAAACTGATTTTTATTTTCGAGGATATTGCATGAATACAGTAATTTCAGAAAGTTTTAAGGTTGTGAAACGACAAGGTAGATTATTTCAGGATTATGTGAGTTGGTGAATTTAACCGTTGATGGAAAATAATATAATGAATAAACACTACTATGAGGACTTTAAATTTCGAGAACGAAATTCTTTTAAGGAGGGTAGACTTGTCACTACCACATTCTGAAAACAGGGGTAAAAACAGGGGTATTTTCGACTTTTTATTTATTATTAATATTGTGGTATTTATATTAAATGATCTCTCAATATTGTATTTAATTTAGATAATTGCATGAGGTATGTATTTAAATATATTATATTATATACTGTGTTCTTGACGTCTGAGCTGGTAGACTTGACCTAGAGGCCACTAGACGAACACCTGATCGAATATTGGGAATTATGTATTTAATTGTTTTATTTTAGAATCTATAATCGGAGGTTGTATTTAATCACCGTAATTTATTTAATTGTTGCGCGCTGCCGTTGCTTCGATAATTGGAGCAATACCCTGACTCTTGCCTTCCAACAAATTTCACAACCTTGCCTTAGACGTGCCTGTCTTCCATTCTGCTATTTTTGCAACTCATAATTATGCTCTCTGTACCTTATTTTTAGCCGCACAAAAATCGTCGCGGACGTTTATTTAAATCCTAAATAAATTCCAACTTTGTATCGTTGTGCGTTCCAATCAAAATTGGAGACAATCTTGACATATTTTTCGTGCGGCCCAAATTAGGATAATATTCTGTTCTGAGTCTTCTTCATTTATGCTATTGATGACCCGACCTGATTTTGGTCCCAGGTACTCCTAATTAATTTTAGAACACAGCTTGCATTTTATTTCTAATTAAATTGAGGATAACATTTTGACTGATTTCATAAATCCTAATTTAATTCTAATACCCGATTAATTAAACCCGTGCCTAACGCACAACACCCTCTCACCATGAAAATTTCTGAACATATTTTTCTCCATAATTTTTGTGTCATTTTATGTGTCTGTGCAATTTCTCAAATTTAAGGGACTAAGTTGCAATTAATGAATTAGGTGCCCTCACCCCATTGGCCAAAACCAAATGGAAGGGGGTCACAAACTTGGGTCCAATTTATACTCACCCTTTCACCACTCCTCATGAAGAAACTATTTCTCTTCATGACAAATCCTATCCCTCCATTTTGAATAGGAGCATCTCCACCCTCCATCCATTCACCACTAGCCCTAATCCCCAAAATTCCTAGGGAAGCACACCTCCCCACTAGCCCCCAAGCCCCCAACCGTATGAAATTCCTCTTCTTCCTCTTTTCTCCATTTTTCATTTTCTCCTTTTCTTCTTCTTCTTCTTCTTCTTCTTCTTCTCCTTTTATTAATTTGATTTTGAAATAAAAGGGGAGGGGGGGAACACTGTTCACTCGGGGCTTCACCCCGAGCTCTGACTCCCCGGCGGCCAGGCCACCCTGCTCCGACTGTTCTTCGGCCCATCCCTCTCCAGCCTCCCCTCCGGCATCGACGAGATCCCCTCAACCACCACCATCATCATTCAACACCCCCACCATCCACATTCACCTCCACCACCATCCCATCAACTCCGGCAGGAACTGCCGCAGTCCGGCCACCCCTCGAGCCAACCTCTTCGGTCGATTCTCTCCCTCCGGCGGCTGACTGCACAGCTCCGCTGTGCAGTTTTCTCCTCTGAGCTCCCCCTTGCTACCTACGCCGAGACACCCCACGACCCTACTCCGGCGTGGCCCAGCCAGCCAGCCCTCTCCTCGTCTTCGGCAGCTCCTCGACCAACCCGACTGCCAACCTCCACCATATCGACCAGTGCCATCACCACCCCCCTGTCTCCATACTCCGGAGCCCCTCGCACCACCACCAGAGCGGCCATCCCGCAGCTCCCGTGCTCCTCCCCTCCGGTCCGGCGAGCCACCACCACCACCCCCTGTGAGCATTCTTCCCTCCTCCATTTTACCTATAAATGTATGTAAATACGTATGTTCGTATATGCGTGTATACGAGTATATGTGAATATGTGTACATGCATGTTAATGTATGTTTTAGTGTAGATAAAATATGTATTTTTTTGGGTATAAATATACCTGTGTATAATATACGTATTAATTGATATATATATATATATATATATATATATATATATATATAAATATGTATATACATATTTATTTTGGTATGTTTAATAAAAACGTATTTTAGTTCATATGTATATGTATAAGTATATTAATTAATGTTAATATGTACATGTACATGTATACGTATATGTATATATTTAATATGAATTGGTATATATAACTACGTATTCTAGTATATGTAAATTGGTATATGTATATTATGCATTTTGTATACATACTTAGTATATTTTAATATAACTTGTATATGTATATACATGTATTTTGTATACATACTTAGCATATTTTAATATATAAAATTAATATATATGGTAAATATATTGTTCAACCTATATATATATTATGCATGAATTAAATGGTACATATATATATATTGTATATGTATTTATTTTAGTGCAAGTAAATATTGTAGGTGTTAATGTTAGTTAAAGATGGGTATATGTGTGTTAGATGTCTATCTACTAGATAACCCTAGTTGACCCGTATCGTACCTGGCATAGCCCTGAGTTATGTTTTGTGTTGTGTTAGTGTAGCATTTGATACAAGTATTATATTGTGATATGTCTTTAGGACTGTCGGATTCTCCAGACGATACTCTGGGACAGGACATTGGTATTGACAGCTAAGGACCCAAGGCGAGTACATTCTCTGATTAGTTTCTAATTTATGATATCTCCTATGTTCACTGTATCTAGTGTAGATATCCATGCTCTTGACACGTTGGTTACACGGATTGGTATACACGGATCTCGTCATGAGATGTTATTCCTTATTCATGGTGTAGCTTGTACAAGACTTGTTCCTTATTATCTTGTGCATGTACAGACACAGAGACCCGGGGAGATTTGCTACCTTCCTAGGGAATCCCGTGCCATAGCGTACCATGATTGGATCTACTATACCAGTCGGGGGAGGGGAGTATTTTAGTATAGATATGTGATCATACCCAACTCTACATGCATCATAGCTCACCCCATATCTCACGTCGGGTGCGGCCTAACCATTTACATGCTTCATAGCTGTTACGTGTGATTAGCCTGACCTCTACATGCATCATAGCTAACCAACGGTTAGCCTGACCTTACATGAATCATAGCTAATCACATGTAACCAGCCTGATCAAGTTCCCAAGCCGATCATATGTTAAAGCTAGTACTCACACACTTAGTCATAGGATTCTTGCTCGTTGACATATTGTTTCTTTTCCTGCATTTACTTACAGTATTTCCAGTATTTCCTTTTTGTACATTTCTCGTTCCTATACATGCATCTCGTATATTTCCATCTAGAACTGCTACACAGTTTATGTAGCGCCCCGTTCTCCCGGTGCGGAGATCGCGGCTAAGAAACACAAGACGGTATCGTTCGATCGGGATAGATTGAATTAAGAACTCGTCCTCGTTATGAATTTGTTTCTTCGGAATCGATTCCCATATTCAGTGGACTGCGCCCCAAGGATCGGCTTAGCGGCAGAGTCAGGAGGGACCTCTCCGCTGCTATCTTTTATTGCCTCGGTTTTCGATGTCGCTTGTTGCTTTCGTGCTTTGAGTTGGTTTTGGGATTTGCTTGTTTTCCTTGAACGGTTTCGATAGTTTTCATTGTTTTCGTTCATTGACTTGCACTTCTATTCCGAGACTTGGAAAGATAGGAAGAAGGATTAATCGAGCTGTTCGTGTGCAGGTGAACGAGCAGTAGGTGGCTTGCGAGCGGAGTCGTGAAGCGCCTCTTTCCTTCTTCTTTCCAAAATCTAAGTGAGTGGCTACCAACCCGATTAGCTAGTCCTGCTTCCAAGCTTCACAGCTAATCAATCTGCACTCTTCTTTGCCCCGATCAAACGATACCAAATAATAATAAAAGAAACCAAGATAAAAGAGAATAGACTTGGTTATTATGCTTGTCAATATAATTTTATGAACAGATACTTAACTGCATGCTTGTTCGTTTGGGAATAGATCATGAATGACTGCTTGTCTTGTTCAGTGCTTGTCTTGTACTTCCTTGTCTTGTACTCGTGTTGCCTCGGCTGCTTGAATGGTTAACTTAGTAAACATATTGTTCGATCACGGACAACTTGTGCATAAGGGTATAGTTCTGCGGACGGTCGCTAGGGCACTGGCACCGATCCGGTCCGGGCGGAACTCTATTGTATAGTCCATTGTGCTGAACGGGGTGGCATGTAGCGCTCCTTGTTCATTCGCTGCATATCATTCCCGCCAGTGACTATTGTCCATTGTGGCATCCCGCCAGTGATCTCTTGTATATTTAAACCTGTTGCATACTAACTTGTGTCTTCGTGGCAGGGAAGGCATGGTAAGTATTGTGCAGGTAATTCAGACGGTCAGGTAAAATCCACCTAACGGTGGCACGTTTATTTCAGTAAATTCTATATGCTGCCTACTTATAAATGAACTAAGGCAAGATAGAAACCCACAAAAATATGCATGCTTCACTAAACAACGTGTTGATTGGTATAGTTCGGCTAGCTCGCCTTCACCAGCATGTTTCGATATGCTGACCCTCGTTGAAACAGGTTCTCCGCACCAAGGCGAACCGAGCGAGGAGCCGAAGTCGTCTACCCGATCCAGTCCAGCTGTTGGCGCATCTTCACCGCGCCCTTGAAGCCTTTTGAAGTCCGAAGCTGCAACTCTTCATACACAAATGCAGCTCCGTGGCAAAGCTATCCTCCAGCCTGGAGGTCTTTATCATTTTGAGTTTATAAAGGGATGTAATGTACAGGACTGCTATCTCATTTTTGAGTCATCTCTTTTATAAGCCGTTCGGCATATTAGCTAACTCGTTCAAGAGTTTGTAATAGATGTTCATTATCAATAAAGAGAACTTTTCTATGTTTCAAATCTGTGTTTCAATTTATCTGCGTACTCTGAATATGTGCTTGCTATGCAAATCATTAAAGCCTTGTACGGGCGCAACTCCAGGCCCGTACGGCGGTCACGATTCGGGGGACGCCTCAACGATTCTACGGAATCGGGTCGTGACAGTTTATATCATTAATATAGAACTGCTATTTAGAGATGTACTTTGCTCCTTCCTGACTGGAAAATATTTTCCAGACTGTGACCTTAGTGGACTTGTTTCTGACACTTGGGGATTGGATGTTCTGATTACAGGTATGACTATTTTGTCGTTAGACTTGTCTTGTATTTCTTTGCTTACCTTGATATCTCATCGTGCTTAGTTTATGTGATTGAGTATCCAGCATTATTTTATGATATCCACGTCTCCTTATGGAGTTGGGTATTCTTGTGAGATGGATTAGATAGTTACTTGACCTAGACAGCGTTCTACCGCCGATGCTGCGGCGTAGGCTGGACGTACCCGCGCACTCGTGCCCCTAAACCGGGTGCGGGTCGTGACAAACATCATAAGCAATTGGATATAATTGATAATTTGGACCATGAGCACAAGCAATAAATAAAATACCTTGATATTTGGAGGAAAGAAAAGTAGCATCAGTACTAATCACAGGTAAACATCCCCTTAAAAATCCATCAATACATGCCTTAAAACAAATAAAAATTCTTTGAAATCTATTGTCTTTTGTAGTTTGTATAAAACATTGGCTACCTGGATTCGTCTCAATAATTCCAAAATCATACTCTTCAAGACTACTACTATATGCATCAATATAACTATAATTTATTTCAAATAGAGCAAGTTCCCTAGTTTTTCAAGCTTTACAATATTTAATATATATTCCATGTTCTCTATATATATCATTTACAACATGCGAAGACTATACGACTGATTATCTCGAATTTTATCAATAATCTTATTTTTAACCCATACAGTAGTAGCTAATGGATGAGAATCTGTTGTAAGTCCACATAAACAAGAATGTACGTTTTCTAGCGTAGCAATAGCAAAACATTCACCTTCACCAACAGCTTTAGCGTATACTCTTCAATTACAACTTGAATCGTTACATTTATATACAATCCTACTAGCATTGTTTAAAGTAGCATGACAAGTAAAATTATGTGCAATTGCTATATCACTAATAAAATATCTAAATTCAGGACGATTATCAAATTTTCTTTCAACGCATAATCCAGAAATGCTAACACTATCAACATTGCCATCAAATTCATCATCTAAATTTTTAATTAAATTATCACTGTTTTCATCGTTGTTATTACCATCATCTACTATATGTTCTTGTTTAGTAAATGAAATAACTTGATGAGAAGAACTATGAGCAATATTAACTTGATTAGAAGCACATATACTACTTACAATATTAATTCTAGGTGGTGGTGAAGTTACATAAATATTAATGTACGTTGCTTGTACATTAACTTCGAGAATAAATTTTCATGCTTGTTCACTAACTAACTTTATACAATTAGTTAAAAAAAATGTACTAATATAAATTCATAATCAATAGAACATTTCTCAACAATTTGAATACGTAAACTATCAAACGAAATATTTTGATTAATTAAAAAAATTTCAGTTAAACCTCCTTCATAAATTGACCCATTTAGCACACCTCCAATCGAACATAGTATTGTTAGACTTTGATCCATGACAAGAGAGTGAGCTTCTAAATATAGTGAGTGAGTTGAACTAGCTTATATTGAGTAAGAAATCACCTTCTGTTGAGTGAGAAACGAATATAAGAATTTTTTTTGAAAGTATGTGTGGGTTGAGTAAAAAATGAATAGAATGACACAAATTTATAGATATGAGAAAGAAAGAGCCATTGGTAAAATATAAACGTTACAACATGAACGTTACAAAAAAAAACATTGATAATAGTTCACAAAAAAAAAAAAAAAAGCTTTGACCCAAAAAAAAAACCAAAAAAACAAACAAACCCAACTATCCCAAAAAAAGAAAAAAAAAACCATAAACATAAAACAAAAAACAAACCCTAAACATAAAAACAAAAAAAAAATCGAAAACAAACCAAAACAAAACCTAAACATAAAACCCAAAAATAAACCTTAAAAATAAAACCCAAAAAAAAATCTATCCATAAAATTTCGCCAACTGAGATGGCGAAAATGTAAACAAATTTTTTTCCCCATATTTTCGTCATCCAAGATGGCTAAAGCTTTCGTAACTTCCAATTTAACTGAATTACTTACATTTTAGCTAATTATTTAAAAAATATTTTCGGTACATCAAATTTTTTATTTTTTTATTTTTTTTGTTTAAAAAAAAATCCAAAAAGTTTTTTTTGGTTTCAAATTGGGGCCTTCAGTTTTAATACAATTTGCCACACTAAAAAAAAAAAAAAAAAAAGGCTAAACAAATATTTGTCAATTTCACCCCACTTTTAATACGAAAGTACACAGGAAGTAGCCTGCATAATCCTCCATTTATCTATAAAATCCCTTCCCTCTACCCTCCTCTCTCTCACTTCCTTATCCCCTCCCTCCTTGCTCTCTCCATCAACACTATTTTTCTTTTTCTAGGGTTAAGGGCTTCAGAGCTCTCAATCACTTCCAGCAAAATCTAGGGTTAGGGTTTTCCCAATGGCCGCCTCCTCCGCTGCTGCTGCCGCCGCCCAAATTCACGCCGCTCCCTTCTCCTCCTCCAAATCCTTCTTCTTGTCCTCTTCCCAATCCACCCGCTTCTCCTCCCCCAATTTCGCACGATTTCCACGAGGAGGAGCCGGCGGAAGGGGGAGGAGGAGCTACGTCCCTCTCCGCGTTGCCAGTGAGAAGGTGGTCGGCATCGACCTCGGGACCACGAACTCCGCGGTGGCGGCGATGGAGGGAGGGAAGCCGACGATCGTGACGAACGCGGAGGGGCAGCGGACGACCCCCTCGGTGGTGGCGTACACCAAGGCCGGGGACCGGCTGGTGGGGCAGATCGCCAAGAGGCAGGCGGTGGTCAACCCGGAGAACACCTTCTTCTCCGTCAAGAGGTTCATTGGGAGGAAGATGGCCGAGGTCTCCGACGAATCCACGCAGGTCAGCTACAGGGTCGTAAAGGACGACAACGGCAACGTCAAGCTCGACTGCCCCGCCATCGGGAAGCAGTTCGCCGCCGAGGAGATCTCCGCTCAGGTTAAACAAAAACATTGAGAAGTTTTGAATTTGGAAATGATTATATGCTGTATAGCTCATTTTTAGCTATGAAAATGGTAGCTTGTGGTAATGTGCATGAATTATATGCGACACACTGCGTCCAAAAAGGATTAGAAGCCATTTGGTACTATAGAAATTTGTGCATAAAAAATTGTGCATGAGAGTCTCTCTGGGTATAATATATGCTAAGTATTGAGTCTTGGCGCCCAAAGATTGGTTATGTTGTACTAATGCCAGCGCCGGCCCTGAGCTCACGGGGGTTCGAGGCGAACTTCCAAAATGGACCTCATACATAATGTAAAAAAAATAAAAATAAAAACTAAAATAAAAGTAAATTAAAAATATGTTGGCACCAAGATTTGAACTTAGGACCTCTAGTATGCAAGTCTAACATATTAACCACTACACCACAACTATTTTGTGTTAAGAATTCCCATGGGTACATATTAGTTCTATTTTAGTCTTAGATATAAGATTATTAATATATTTATGTTTAAACTAATTTTTTGGGGTCCTCCTGGTCCGTGGGCCCTGGGCGATCGTCTTGGCTACCTTGGGCCAGGCCCTGACGAATGCTAGTGAGAAGTTGCAACAGACACAATAACACTGGATAAGGCACATTTTTGGTGTCCTAATATATTTTTGAGCGTCTCATGTCCAATATGTATTTGAACCGAAGCCACAGAGATTTTTGGAGTGTCATTTTTGGAGTCTCATGTCTAATATATTTTTGAGCGTCTCATGTCCAATATGTGTCTCATGTCCAATATGTGTTTGAACCGAAGCCACATAGATTTTTGGAGTGTCATTTTATATGATGAAATATACATTTGAATGAGTACAGACAATACCAGTTTCAGGTGTACAAAAAAAAAACAATTGGTACAGGATCTAATGCCCTCTATACATGAGGGATATGACTGGCTACATCTTACTTGAAGCTTGAGCAATCGACTTATGCAAAAAATTTCGAAAAATTAAAAGGGATGATAACCTGTACACAGTTTTTCGATGAACAAGTGCATTTAGAGTGACACTTTCTATTATCATGTCACTTGGTGATTCATTTGTTTATATGGCTGAAATGTGCTCCTCGACCCTTTGGTCTTGTGATTTCAGGTTTTAAGAAAACTTGTGGACGATGCATCCAAATTTTTGAATGACAAGGTTACTAAGGCAGTAGTTACTGTGCCGGCATACTTCAATGACTCCCAAAGGACTGCCACAAAGGATGCTGGTCGAATTGCTGGGTTGGAAGTTCTTCGCATCATTAATGAACCTACTGCTGCATCTTTGGCTTATGGTTTTGAGAAGAAGAACAATGAGACTATTCTAGTGTTTGACTTGGGGGGTGGTACATTCGATGTTTCAGGTTTATAGCCAGACTTTAATCTGAATTACTTACATCGTGTTTGATTGTCTGCTTTACGGCTTAATATCTTAATTTATGTTGCAATGTTATTTGTGCCTTTGTGGGCTATTTTTTAATTTTCATATAATTTATTTAGGGCCAACTTGCGACTAAATACCCTGAACTTTCCGGATTTGCAAGTTGCTATCCTAAACTATTCAAATTAACACCTTGCCACATAAACTATTACAATTAGTAACAAATACCTTGCTTTTTTAAATTTGCAACTTGCTATTAACAGTGATACATTGCATATTTTGATATTTCTTAATGGTATCCTACCTTACTGGCATAGGGTAGCAAGTTGCAAATTGGTGAACGCTTAAGGTATTTAGTTGTTAATTTTAGTATTTTAGGGTAGCAAGATGCTAATTTCAATACTTCAGAGTAACAACTCGCAAAACAGGAAAAGCTTAGGGTATTTAGTTGCAAATTAGCCTTTCTTTAGCTTTCATTGAGAAACCGTGCTTTAGTTTGTAGTGATCTTTTCAGGTCTAGTGATATATTACTCTTAGTAGCTATTTTCCTATGAAACAAGCTTGATTAGCTGTTAACATCAAACGTACAACACCAACGTTTAACCCCACTTCACAGTCTAATATCCATTTAGGTGCATTTTCAAGAACAAAATACTAGATTCACATCATCAAGCTTTGACATTGGTTCATTGGTTAGTAGGCATATAAGGCCATGTTCCTAGCAATGAAAAAAAAAGAAATATACCATAATATGATTGAGAAATGTGAGAAATGACATGGCATCATTAGAACCGGGAGATTGTAATTTGTAATACGATTTACAGCAACTATTGTTGGAAACTTTAAGTTGGATATGTTGTGCCAATTAGTTAAGTGATTAACAAAAGCCATTATATATTTGTATTTGTTGAGCGGGTAGATAATTTTGTTGATGGTTGAAGGTGGTGGAAGTAATGTAGTGGATGTTTCTACACTTCATGTAAATTTCGTAAGTAATGCAGGTACTCGTTGCAATTGTACCCTAGAACTGTTACCTTTAGGACTAAATATTCGTCATAATGATGTTATTTAAAGGATTCTTATTGGTAAAGTGGTAAGCCTTCTATTGGGGTGATCTACAAGACTACAACACATGCACATATACAGATGGTTGTTAGATGGCCATTACGAGTCTACAATAAGATTGAATATGTAAATATCATTAATAGTGTCTAATCAAGGTTGAATTTTCTGGAGATTGGAATATTTAAGGATGCTATATTGCTTGGATATGAGTATAGATGTTAGTTTTGACACTGATATAGATTTATAGGATTCTCTGGAGCCTTAAGAGGGATTGCTACGGCATAAACCCATGTATATACACAAACACACTGTTATTATGTATCAGTTTTCACACTTCATATTTTGTCTTTAAGTTCTAGCATTTTAAGAATCTGATGCATACTAAAGGGTGAATTGTTGTAGCTAGTATACGTTAATCTTGTTTAAGAATGTGAACCACTTTTCATTAATACAATTTACTGTAATATGCTCATTGGTCTTTGTTGAAAAATATTGAGAATTTTGACAAATGGATAATGTACAACAGTTAAGATCACAAAAAGAGTAGTTTTTGATGTGATATTATGTGTTATGGGATTGAATATTTTCGCTGAATTAGTAGGATACTCATTAGTCTTGAGAAGAACCTTTTAGGTTTTCTTAGTTGGGTTTCTTGTCAAAGTCAACAACAAGGTTGTAAAAATCGCTAGTCGGTTAACGGGGACTATGGATTGATCTGGGACTAGTTGGATTAATTGTTTTGAGTTTTTTTTTCTAAAAAAAAATATACAATATGCCTATATATATTATGTGTGTGTGAATAATAATAATATATATGCAATATATGCCATATGTCATCAAAGTATTAAGCCATATGTCATCAAAGTATTAAGTATCCAGTACATACCCGACCCAAGCCTACTGAACAGTCTGTACAGATACATTTATAGAAACTGGGCCTTGGCCCAAAGGAAAATTTTACTCCTTCCAATTATTTCCTAATCTTTCTGAGCCTGTCTCACACCTCAACTGATTAATAACCAAAAGCCCAATTCTTTAATTGACCCATAGTTAAATCTTTTCATTTTTCCATTTTAAATCCACTAAGGGTCCAGTAACATTTAATTCCATTGCGTTCTTTACTTAAGAAAGACAGAGAATGCAACTTTGCCCAGAAATAAAGCAGTAAAGAGAGGTTACAAAACAGAGGAAGAGAGAGAATCCCTATTCTTATTCCCTTCTTCCCAAGAGATGAGAGATAGAGAGAACCTAACATTTACTATTCTCCTTTCTCCCTAAAACAAGAGAGAGAGAGAGAGAGAGAGAGAGAGAGAGAGAGTAAGGAGAGGGTTTCTCACCGAGAGAGGAGCTCGAAGGAAAACCAACTTCTCCGGTTGTCGGCGTTGGTGAGCGTCGGATCGATACCGGCCGGTGGTCGAATGGAGACCACGGTGTAGAGATCTGGAGCGCAGGTCGAGGATTTGGTTAGCACAGCTCAGATCGACGGCGGGCAGGTCAGCAAGGAGGAGACTCGTCGAGTCCAGCCAACGCTCGCAGTGGTGGACTAGGGACCGCCTAGCTATGTTATATTAAGCATGAGGCAAGACGAGATGACAAGGCTGGTGCCTCTCTTAAACGCGTTTAAACGTCGCTTAAGCGGCACTTAGCTGGCACTTCAGCCCGTAACACCTATTTTTACCTACCTTTGCTTTTACATGTAAAATATTCTATATACACATAAATTTTAATATTTTTTCATACAATCCTACTAGTATATGCATGAATAACAATACCAATTATCAATCAAGCAAAGTAACAATATAAATACTAGAATCAAAGTGCAAAGTCATTAAAATAGCCATCAAAATACCATGGTCAAGATTTTTTTTTTAAACGAATGCGCTTTTTCTAGCGCCTACCAATAGGTGAGGTGCCACTAACCGCCGCCTAAGCGCACTTAAGCGATAAACGATTTTCTGGGACGAGATTTTCCTAAGCGAGGTGTCCAAATTTGATTCGTCAGCCTGAAAATCGGGAGTGACTAGAGTTGGCGCTTAAGCGTCGCTTATGTGCGCTTTCACAACATAGCCGACTATCGACTAGTCGCCGACTATCGGCTAGTCGCCTAGGCCGTTTTTTGTAACATTGGTCAATAGGAGCCCGTCAACAGTATCTTATCTGTAATAAAAAGTTCCAGGTAACAATTGTTAGATACCATCACAATCTTAGTAGGATTATAGATGAGACAATTGTTGAAGTATTTTATAAGCATGATCATGAAATCTTCATCTTTACTTTTAAATAGAAGGTTTTGACATATTAAGAAAAATTGTGGATGCTCTTGTGAGGAACTACAAAAATATAAATGCCAAGTGGTATGCTACTGCTAGACGTAATAGTAAATATTTGAGCAAACTTAGTTTAACGTTGATTTGGTCTTTTGGTGGTTGTCCAGGGTTTGAGTAAGATAGTACTTAATAGAATGGGCTAATTTTGTGACTTCAACTGTTGCCGTTTAAATCCAGTGTTGTGGACTGTATTTTTCAACTGTATTGCAATTGGAACAATATCTTTAGCTTCAAATGGTGCTGAACTGGAATTTTGCCAGGATACAAGTCCCTTTTCAACTATTTTGGAGGGACGTTAGGAGCGCTTAATGAGCACAACATTGTGATAGCTCTCCTCTCTTCTTGTCTCTTTAGTTTATCTTTCAGTTGCATTCACATTCCCTACTTATTACTGTCCAAGATGCTTTAGTCCCAGTGGAACCTGAAAAAATTCTGCTTCAAGAGCAACTATTGTCTCATGCAACTAGTGTTGCAGGTATTCTCAGTTTTCCATATAACCAAACAACTCTTAGATATGAAGTGGAGAACGTAATGTAACTTGATTATGTTACATCATGAGGAAATGGATTTGTTGGTCTATCAATTCTCAGTGATGTTAGATTGAATGTAATAGGTTGAGTTATTGGATACTTGGGGTTCGACAGCTGTATTTTCTTCTTAAGTGAGAAAGGAGGTTGAATTTACACAAGAGTTTTAAGTACCACACAAAGTTTATGAGCCTTGTACTACATGTAGGTACACTGATAATTGATCTTTCTGCTCTCTTACTGATTGAAAGTTGTGGTATTGTTCTACATTGGTTACAAAAGTTAGACATGGTAATATTCATGGTCTAGGAGAGCAAACGATTCATTTGTTCCTGACATCTTGGATCAGAATTGGCATTGTGTGTTATATACTGAATTCTCAAGCATAGTGTCATCAGATGATTTGGAGTCATGTAGCATAATAGTGAAGTTTGGAGATGGAGTGGAGAAGAGGAAGTAGGAGAAGAGAGAATATGAGAAAGGAGATTGCAAGGGCCTTAAACCCTAGGTTGCATCTCATGTCTATTTATATTGATATGCAATACACCCACAATTACTATTATACCCTCATATGAAAAATAACAAAATAAAATAACTCTAACACCCTCCCTCAAGCAGGAGCATATAGATCAGACATGCCCAGCTTGCTACATAAATCAGAAAATGGACAACGAGCAAGTGGTTTGGTGAGGATATTACCTAATTAATCCTCTGACCGAACATAAGGAGTGACAATCTGTTTCTTCAGCAACAAATCACGAACAAAATGACAATCCACCTCGATATGCTTCGCGCGCTCATGAAACACCGGTTACTTGCGATAAACATTGTCGACTGATTATCATAATACATCTCCATCGGAATATGAATCATGATTCCCATTTCATGAAGAAGAGACTGCACCCACATCATCTCAGAAGCTGTATGAGCCATCGCACGGTACTCGGCCTCTGCACTAGAACGAGCCACAATATTCTGCTTCTTACTACGCCACGTGACAAGATTGCCACCCACAAACATACAATAGCCAGAAGTAGATATCCTATCACTGCGACTGCCTGCCCAATCAGCATCACTGAACCCAGTCACCGTAAGCAACTGGGAAGGTTTGTACAACAAACCCTTTCAAGGTGCACCCTTCAAGTATCGAAGAATGCGAGAGATAGCCTCCCAATGTGGTTGCCGAGGGGCATGCATAAACTAACTACTACAACTGTATATGTGATGTCTGGTCGAGTAACAGTAAGATATATAAGTTTGCTAACCAAACGTCTATAATATCCAACATCCTCAAATAACTCTCCCCTGTCATCATCAAGCTTGTCATGATAATCCATAGGAGTCTCAACTGGCCGACACTCCAACATCCCAGTCTTGGAGAGCAAGTCTAGAACATACTTGCGTTGTGACAGATACACACCTTTCTTAGATCGAGCAACCTCGATTCCAAGAAAATATCGAAGAAGACCCAAATCCTTAGTATGAAACTGACGACTAAGGTAGGCCTTCAAGTCCACAATTTCAGCATGATCACTCCCAGATATAATGATATCATCAACATAAACAATCAACACGATAATACCTGCTGAAGAAGAATGGCAA
The DNA here is from genome assembly GCA_036927795.1 of Iris macrosiphon. Lineage (NCBI taxonomy): Eukaryota > Viridiplantae > Streptophyta > Magnoliopsida > Asparagales > Iridaceae > Iris > Iris macrosiphon. Next base: position 100,065,816 of record JAYESA010000006.1, read on the forward strand.
AATACTGAATGATCTGATGTGGTACGCCGAAAGCCATACTGAATGAGAACTGAACTGAACTTGTCAAACCAAGCACGAGGTGATTGTTTCAGTCCATATAATGCTTTCTTCAATCGACATACGAGTCTTTTATTTCCTGCTACAACATATCCCGGTGGTTGATCCATATAAACCTCCTCATGTAAGTCACCATGCAAGAAAGCATTCTTTATGTCCAGTGATATATAGGCCATTGGTGATTAACCGCCACAGAAATAAGAATTCGAACTGAATTCAGCCGAGCCACTGGAGAGAAAGTCTCTATATAATCCACGCCATATGTCTGAGTATACCCTTTGGCAACCAACCGTGCCTTGAGGCGCTCAACAGAACCATCAGGGTGATACTTAACAGTGTACACCCATCTACAACCCACTGTTTGTTTTCCAACAGGAAGTGATGTAAGCTCCCAAGTCTGATTTTGATGTAAAGCATACATCTCCTCACCCATTGCACTTTTCCAACCAGAAGATGACATAGCTTGCTTGTAAGTTTTGGGAATAAAAGTAGAAGACAATGAAACAACAAATGCATGAACAGATGATGAATCATGGTGTAATAAAACATAGTTAGAAATGAGATGCTTATTCTTTGTGGTACAAAGACGTCTTTTTCTGAGAGCAATAGGAAGATCATCTGGATCTGTGGTGATGGGAGCAGAAACCTCAGGCACGGAAGATGATTGGTTGAAGGCTGAATTTTGCAGAACCACTGGCTTGTCCTTAGATCTCTGATAAACCTGTAAATGGGAAATGGAGACAGAAATTGATTCAGGAATGACTGAAAGTGGGTATGGAAGATATCAAATCTGTTGTAAAAGGAATACAACGGTCTCCTGAAGGAAAGAAAGGGATAGACTCAAAGAATGTAACATCCGCACTGACATAATAATATTTGCGTGATTGTGGACTGTAACAACGATAACCTTTTTGAGTACGGGGATAACCAAGAAAGACACACTTCAGAGATCTAGGAGCCAACTTATTTCGATTAGGTTCCAAGTTATGAATAAAAGCGACACACCCAAATACTCGAGGAGATAAGGAAAAGGGTGCGACATCTGTATGTAATATGGTAAATGGAACTTTGTTATTTAATACAGATGATGGCATGCGATTAATAAGATAACATGCAGTAAGAACGACATCTGCCCAATACTGTTTAGGGACATGCATATTGAACATGAGAGTTCGAGCCACATCTAAAATGTGTCGATGTTTGCGTTCGGCTATACCATTTTGTTGAGAGGTGTGGACACAACTGGTTTGACGAATCATACCACGATCAACACAGAAACTGTTCATAGAAGATTGAGTATACTCCAAAGCATTATCAGAACGCAGAATTTTGATACGTTTATTAAACTGAACATAGACTTCATTATAAAAGACAGATAACACATTTGAAAACTCAAATCTTTCTTTCATTAAATAACACCAAGTAATTCTGGAATAATTATCAATAAAAATAACAAAATACTGAAATTCTTTCGGACTTTTGACTCTAGACGGACCCCAAATATCAGAAGGAACAAGATCAAAAGACTCTAATTGACGACTCTCACTATGACGAGGAAAGGAACTACGGTGATGCTTGCCTAACTGACAAGCCTCACATTCAAGACTAGAAACATGACTCAAACTAGGAACAACTTGACGCAACTTAGCCAAAGACGGATGTCCCAAACGATAATGCCACTGCAACGGAGAAGTAGAAACAGAAGTGAAGGCTTTTCCAGGTAGATCCAAGTAGTACAATCCATCTTTTTCATGCCCTGAACCAATCATCTTCTTCGTCCCGAGGTCCTGAAAAACACACGAATTTGGAGAAAATGTCAGAGAACATTGAAGAGATTTGGTTAACTGGCTCACAGATAACAAATTAAATGGAAAATTAGGCACATATAATGAATCAAATAATGATAGTGATTGAGTAGGGTGAATGACACCTTTCCCAAGCACAGGACGAGTAGATCCATCAGCCAAGATAATATTATGTTTTATGGAACTACGATTATGAAAGATAGATGTTATACCAGACATGTGAGAGCTTGCTCCTGAGTCGATGACCCAAGAGGTGGATGGTGACTGGGTTGCCACAAAAGCAGGATTACCTATATGTGCCATGGTTGCAGTAGGTTGGGAGGTGGTACTAGCAAGCACGTTCAACTTCTGGAGGATCTGTTGAAATGGAGATGAGGTATCGGACGTTGAAGTCTGATTGAAACCCGAAGTATCATCTCTGGGAGCAGAAGTGGTGACCTGGGACTGCATATTTTCAGCATGCACTTGATGTGCATATTCTGGTTTGCCCCACTTGTCCCAACAGTAGTCTTCTACATGACCGAGCATTCCACAATAATACTTTCGTGGTTGACCACGGCCACCACCACTACCGCGACCACCACCACGACCATTGTCTCTACCACCACGGCCTCCTCGACCAAAACTACGACCACCATCTCTACCGTCACGTCCACTACCACGTCCACCACCACGACCAACAACACTAGAAACTAGGGCAGAAGAGTCAGTACTCGGCACCACAGAACTCTGTCTCAGAAAGGAACGATTGAGACGGGAGAAAATATCTGCCACCGTAGGTAACTGCTCTCCAGCAAGGATTTGAGCTTTATAAGGTTCGAGCGCAGGATCCAACCCGGCTAGAATAAGTGAAACATGAAACTCTTCCTTCTGTCTGCGAGCTTCCTTCAAATCAGTAGTAACAGGATGATATTGAAGCAGTTCCTCCCACAAAGCCTTCTTTGAAGCCAGATATTCATTCACAGGCTTCCCATTTTGCTTTGTATTGAACAATAACTCGTACAACTCATAGATACGGGCAACGTTTCGCTTCTGCGAATATGATTCTTCCAGAGATGCCCAAATCTGTTTGCTTGATTCACACCACTGAACATTAGCAGCGATATATGGTTCCATACTATGCCACAACCACGACATAACGTATGCATCTGCACTCATCCAATCTTCATACTCAGCGGAAGTTTCAGGCAGGGGTTTTTTCGTCAAAAATTTCAACTTCTTCTTCGCCCTTAACACCACTATTAATCTCGCAAGGTAGTTCGCACCATTGAGTTTCACCGCTGTAATCGACTTTCCCAATTCATCATTATAAATAACAGTAAAATGAGAACCACCTCCGCTACCTCCACCACTATTAATCTCGCTAGAAGATTCGGTCCCCACCATACTTGCAGATGCAACAGAAAGACGAGATCTTTGAAACCCTAGATCTCACAACGAACCTCAACCGACGACGAATAACCAACGAAGATTTGTAGAAACCCTAGATCTCATAAACGAACCACCAACGACCACGAACAAAGAACGACGAACGGCGAATCATGAAAAGTAGACGAAAAACAGCCGACCCCGAACCCTGCAATCAGGGGCTACCGCCCCCAAACCCCTGTCAAACTCACGGCCGAGTTCGATCGGCCCTGTCGTGGATGGGATGTACAGTACTTACAAATATATGCTCTGATACCAAGTGAAGTTTGGAGATGCAGAGGAGAAGGGGAAATAGGAGAAGAGAGAATATGAGAAAGGAGATTGCAAGGGCCTTAAACCCTAGATTGCATCTCATGTCTATTTATATTGATATGCAATACACCCACAATTACTATTATACCCTCATATGAAAAATAACAAAATAAAATAACTCTAACAATAACAATATTAGACATGGATCTTCCTTGAAGCCAAAAAAACAACAACACTGGAGCCTTCATTCCAAATTTTTGGGGTTGTCCACGTGAATCCTATCTTCCATTCTGAGCTATGCTCTCCTCTTTCATATTAGCAAGATAGATATCCTTTTCCATAGTCTCAATTCAAAGTATTGTAGCTCTATCCCTAGGTGTAGCAACTCATTTGACCAAAAGCTTTCACTCGTCGTAATTGTTGCATCTAGTTTGTGTAAGTTGCACGTGTCAAAACTTTCCAAACAGTTCTACTTCTACCTCATCTTATTTCAGTCTGTTCTACCTCAAACTTTCTACAAATGCTCATACTTATTTTTGAAAAAACTCATAGATGGATGAGTGACAATATATGATATTAGGATGTAGAATGAAAGCCTTTCATTTGTCCCAACTGGTCACCTAGTGGTCTCTGCTGCACACGCCCAAACAATCTCAAATGACGTTCTCTCATCTTATTTAATCAATGCCACCCAACTTACCACAAATGCACACATTTTTTTCATCTGTTTTTTTAATTCATAGATGGTTGTTGTGAGACAATACATGAAAAGTTAGACATCTAGCATGAAAAAGCAACCCGACAGTAGGAACAACCTTAAGGAGCTGAAAAGCAGCAGTTTATGATAGAGTTCACACTGTTTTAAGAGGCCTCTAGAGTGGAGCCTTGCTTTGGGTCAAAGCATATGTCCTAGTTCTCATCACTCTTTAGAGAAGCAAATTATTAGGTGGAAAAGATCCATAGAGATTTGTGGAAGGGTTCATCACCGACTCTGAAATCTGTTGCAATTTTTTTGTTTATTGTACCGTCCAACTGTTGCTTTCAAGCATAGTTTGCAGTATCGACCGATATCGATACGGTTTGGCATGTTCTGATCCGAAACCGACCGATGACCGATACAGACATTGGAGATCTTTTTTCGGTCAATTTGACAAAGAAATTGAACTAAAAAGACTAATCAACAAGGGTGTAAAAGCATAATAAGGTTGTAAAAGCATGTAAAAGAAAACTTTTCTATCACATGTAAACCAATCGGCAAGGGTGATTACTATTTCATTTAATTTCAAAATTGCTAAGAAACATTACTGAAAATACTTAAAATTATGCCTAAATGTATAAAATATATTTTTTAAATGTATAAAATACATTTTCTAAAATGTTAATAATTATTTGCTTTCCGATATCAAAAAATCCGATACTCCGATTCGAAACCGCCAATACTTCCGATACCGCCGATCTCGATATTCATAGGAATGGTCCGATACCGATTTTGATACTGCAAACCTTGCTTTCAAGGCAAGGAGATGTTTAGGAAGAAAGGGGGGGTTGTCTGAAGGTTTGGATTTATATAAAAATGTGAATCTTATATGAACTGATGCCTTTAATTTAATATGCTAGTCACAATTGGTCATCAAAGGTCAGGTTTATTATGTAAATCCTAACCTCTTATACCTTCCCTTTCCCTTTGACCTCCCATCTTGAAAGCACTGTGTTCTTGATTACCCCCTCTTTCTCTTCTTTTCCTCCTTTTGGACTCTTAGATGTCAACCATGAAGTAATTATATGGGGTTCTGTAATGATCTTGTACAACCAAGATGATCACTAGCATTTTTTTGATAGGGGGCAGGTTTGTCATCCTCTTCCTCTACTGCAGGATTTTGGTGGAGGTTTCAGTTTGTATGACCATATAGGCAATGGTGTACATTACTAAAAATGTTTAAATGGGCCTGTAGATTTCTGAGGTGAGTTTATGTAAGAGTTCGGTAGTGTTCCAATCTGTTCCCACAGGATGTAGCCTAAACATTTTAGTGAGGGAACGTAATGAGTTCATAGTGTAAAGTGATGGCATGGAATGCAAGAAGGATATGTCTATTACAAGGACAGATTCATGTGATAACTATGAAAAAAGGCGTTCTAGTACCACAAGGACTCCTACATTATGTGATAACTATGAAAAAAGGTGTCTCAGTGCCACGAGACTTCCACTCCGTCGCACGATGGTAAGGTTTGTTGCTTCCATTACGAAGGATGCAACAACCTTCCTTATGCATGGGGTGCGGGGTGGGGTGGGGTGGAGTGGGGTGGGGGGTGGGTTAGGGTTTATACCATAGTTTGCTTTGCAGTATCGGCCACTACTTATACGATACAGCCGATACCGATACGGTTTGGCATGTCCCGATCCGATACCGTACTTACCGATACCGACATTTCTCTTGTTCAGTCAATTTGTCAAAGAAAATTGAACAAAAAAGGCCAATTAGCAAGGGGTGTAAAAGGATAGTAAGGTTATAAAAGAAAATTTATGTATTATAGGTAAACCAATTGGCAAAGGTGACTACTATTTCATTCAATTTTAAAACTACTAAGAAACATCGCATAAAATACGTAAAATTATGCCTATATGTATATAACATTTTTTTCTAAAATTTTAATAATTATTTGCTTTCCAATACAGAAAAAAAATTCTGATGTTTCGATCCAAAACTGCTGATACTGTCGATCCCAATACTCATAGGAAGGGTACGATACCGATTCCGATACCGATACTGTGAACCTTGGTCCAATCGTATGCAAGGTAGGATGTTTATTACTTGCATGAGAAGATGTTTATTTACTTTTGAATAAGAAGTTACTGAATAAATGGGGTGGTTGGACACAAGATTTATACTTCATGTAATTAACCAATGAACTTAGAGGAGATATGGAGAGATGATGGGACAAGTTTTGTGCTGAAGTGCAAGAGGGTGTACAGAAATGTTTTAGGCTGCTCGAGATGGGAGAATGTTGCAGTAATATTACTTGAATTAATTGTACAATCATTTTTATATGTAATAATCGGACATACCTAACATCGTGCATTGTATGTTATCTATTCAGTGCCTGCTTTGTGTCACATGCTTATTCAATAACCTCTGCTATATATTACTTTTGGAAATAAATGATAACTGAAGCTTTCTACCTTGCATTGATTTATATTTGTAGTTTTTCATAACGAGAATCAATTACTGGCAATTTGATGCAGTTCTTGAGGTTGGAGATGGTGTTTTTGAGGTGCTCTCTACTTCTGGGGATACACATCTCGGTGGTGATGATTTTGATAAGGTTGGGTATTCTAATGTTATCCAACAGTATGGTGATGCTGCAAGAAACTATTATATTAATTTTTTTCTATTCATACTCTTGCTTGTGCATGCGATAGAACTCTTTCCCAGTTTGTGCATGTGTAATTGGAAATACAAGTAAAATTGCCTCATTAATACATGTGCAGCAGATGGGAGTTAAGCAAGCCGTATTCAGTTGGCAAGTTCTTATATTCTATTTGATCCTTGTCATTGATAATATGGATTAGATTCCATATGTACATAGCCACGTCTTTCTAATGCCCAACATGTCAATCTTCCTTGTCATTAATAATATGGATTGAATTCCATATGTGTACATAGTCAGGTCTTTCTAATGCCGAACATGTCAATCTTGCTTTTGCTCTGTATATGCCTTAAGAAAATTTCCTTAAGTACTTTCTGATCTCAAGTTTTAGTTGTAATTCATGGTATAGTTTACTACTACTACACATTTTATTCTTGTGTGCTAATTTGAGTTTCGTGACATTCTCTTGCATATCGATTCACCAGGATACCTTGCTTGATTCATATGTAGTCTGCATTTTCCTAGTTCTTTCTCACCAGTAACATAAAGAAAGTTTCTTGTTTTATGCTTATCAATTTGCATGCCATTTTCTATAGCATGCTGCTTTGTTAAAAATAATTCACATAGCCAGTTGATTGTTCACGACTGAAATGCTTACTTATTGTTATGTTGCACAGAGAATTGTTGATTGGCTAGCTGCAGAGTTCAAGAGAGATGAAGGCATTGCTCTCCTGAAAGATAAGCAAGCCCTTCAACGTCTCACTGAGACTGCAGAGAAGGCCAAAATGGAATTGTCATCCTTGACCCAGACAAATATTAGGTTGATTCCCAATGCATATATAACATTTTCTCCAGCTGGCGTGTTTAATAAAATATTGTTTTGGTTTCATTTTTCTAACCCAGTCTTCTTCCTATTCTACCATCTGCAGTTTACCGTTCATCACGGCAACTGCAGAGGGGCCCAAGCACATCGAGACAACTATAACGAGGCAAAAATTTGAGGAGTTGTGTTCAGATCTTCTTGACAGGTAAATGTTCTTTGTTGATTGACCCCATATGGTTGTCTTAGCATGATATAGACTAGGAAACATTGATACGACAGTTATGATGTCATATCTGTGCCAGTTTTCAATCTAACATGACTTTGCATGAGACATTGTTTGATCCTTGTCCAATCCAATCTTGTCGTATCTCAAGGCATCCAATATCTGATTAACGACAATTATAGACTAGGAAACACGGACGTGACAATTGTGATGTTGTATCTGTGCCGGTTACGTGTGACATCGTTCAATTAGTGTCCAATCCAATATTCTTATATCTCCATGCACGCAATGTCTGATTCACCGCAGGCAATGCCAAGACACATCAGGACACTGAAAATGGAAAGGTTTTTTTTTTCATACACTTAAATCTACCATTGTTTCAAATAGGTCCCCCAAATCTTGTTAATTGTTTAAAAGTTCCTAAATTTACTAATAATTGAGGTATAACTCCCTCTAATTAACTTAACCCATCAAGAAGGAGAATATTTTGTTAAATAAAACATATTTCTTTCATTTGGACACTTGCCCTTCCATCCCTTCCCATCCTTTTCCGTCCTCACCCTCTTCTCCCCACCTATTGCTTGTGCATGCAAGCTCGCTTCTATGAGTCCTAGACGAGGAAGGAAGAGGGAGGGAATGAGAGGAGGTGGAGGGGAGAAGAAGAAATAGTTTGTGTAATATGGGTATATACAAGGGAGTGAAAGTGGAAAATGGAGTATGATGTTGGGGTGGAGGACAGAGGAGTTCGTGTTTGTCATGGTTTGAATGTGGGAGGAGTGGGTATTAACATGTTGGAAGGAGTTGATATCACAAGTTAGAAGATGGGAAGAGTGGGTGTTGCGATGGATGGAGGAGTTTGTTGCCATGGATTTAGAATGAGGAGAAGGAAAAAGCGGAGTATTGAGGTGCAAGATGAAGAAAGGGTGTTTGAAGGAGTTGCTGGTCTTAATGAGTTTAAAGTTGGGGGAAATGAGAGGCAAAATGGAGGGAGAAGGAATAATAAAGAAGAATAGAAGGCAAAAATACTTTTTCTAAATCTTTGGTTGAGTTAAATTTTGAATGACATGGACAATGACATATAACTCAAATTGTCCGCAATTTGGGGGACTTCTAAGAAATAACAAGATTTGGGAAGACAAAAAGAAAGGGGAACAAGGGAGTTACTTGGTTCTCTCATCTGCTGCTTCTCGTTCTGCATCTAGCTGATCCCATCCCCATGTTCAGGAGTGGATCCAGGGTATGCGTGGGGCGGGTTGGAGCCCACCCCAATTTTTTTTCCTTTTTTTCATATGTTTTTTATTTTTCTGATTTTTTTGTAGGAATTAGCCTACACCTAGCCCACCCTAATCCAGTCTAGCCTATTCAAATTTATATTTATGGATCCGCCCCTGTCCATGTTTATGGCAACCACTATAAGGGGGCGTTTGGTTCAAGTTTTGGAGGCTTGAGAATGAATTTTAGATTTTTTATCCTCGTTTGATATGTCTAGGATTGGAAATTGGAGGAGAATAGGAGGGGCTTCATATTCCCATTGTTGTGGAAAAGTAATTTCCAAGGCCCTCCTTGGGAATAGTTTTGCTTTCCTAGGAATATTGTTTGAATATTTTGTTTGGATAATAACACCCTTATTTTACTTTCAAAATTTCAACTTCTATCACAAACATATAAATTTAGGTAATAGAAGCATGAAATGGTATTTATGGAAAACTAAATAAATTAAGATTTTTTTTCCATATTCCCTAACTAACATAACCAAACATGGGTATGGGAATGTTGAATTTCTTTCCCACGGGAAAGGAATGGAAAATAAATTCTTAGGAATACAAAACCTTCATCCAAACGACCCCCAAGTATAAAGAGGGAGACCGAGAGATGAGAGGGACATAAGTATAAACCCTAAACTGGCACTAAGTTATGGCTGGGCTGGGTAGGCTGGACTTTGTTATGTAAACCCAACCCAACTCTTACGTTCGAGGAGGGGTTGTGTTAGAGTTCTGAACTTCTTGTTCCTTAAGTCTCTGACTCTCTTCTCTATCTTGATTTTTCAATGGCAGCTAAAAGCATATGTTTTTTTTTTGGTTTAATAGTGTGCTCCTTGGTTCTTTTTTTCCTTCTTCTGAAATATGACTTTCTTTTTGGACCTATCTTTAAAATTAAACATACAATGTGAATTCAATTTCCTAATGTGGTTTTCCTTTGCTGTATGGTAAGTGTTTCATTTATCAAGTTTTTGATATATATATATATATAAAGTTTGCCATATATGGTGACAATTGTCACATGCCATTTCAGTTGCGTATATGGCATTGCTATCTCTTTGTGCTTAAAATCTTATGCTTCTATCTTATGCATCTTTTAGGCTAAGAACCCCTGTAGACAATGCCTTGAGGGATGCAAAACTTGCATTCAAGGATTTAGATGAGGTGATTCTTGTGGGGGGCTCAACCCGTATCCCTGCAGTTCAGAACCTTGTGAAGTCACTCACTGGAAAGGATCCTAACGTTACCGTCAACCCTGATGAAGTTGTCGCTCTTGGGGCTGCAGTCCAGGTCAGTCTTCATAAGATATGCATATTTCCTTCCCCTTGGTCATATAATTGTCCAATATATTGTACTATAGTTCGGACCTCCCTTTCAAAGGGATCTTCTTGCTAAGGAAAGACGATAACTAATAAATCTTTGTTATCATGCACATTGAACTGGATTTTGATGGCTTTCAGCTTTTTTCTGATAGAGCCATGACTGGCTAATAGTAAAGGGAACCTTATCTAATTGTTGATGGCTTGATATAGTTATTATCATTTTTTGGTTAATAATTAAGTCAGGCAATACAGAATACTTTCACGTTAATGTTGCACAATTATATATATTTTTTTTCTTAACTTCATGCATTATGATATTCTGCACATTGTGTAATGGACCGAATGATACTCAAATCTGGGTACCATAGTCTTCAATTGCACAAGCTGCTGGAAGCTGGATCACTTTAAATATTTATATAAAGACTATTATCTAGTGTAGGCTATTAATCATTATGAAATCTTATTTTATTGAAGTAACATATTTAGTTGCAATCTTACACTTGGAATCCCTTCTAATTGTGTATATTGTTCTAGATAGTTTCTATTAGTTTTAGGCAGTGTACGCTTTTCATATGCACCATTCTCTGAATGTCAGAAATTACCACAAACGGAACTGATGAAACAACAGTTATTACCTAAACAAATCATATGAATAATTACAACCAAGTACATTTTAATATATTGATGAGCGCCATCAATTATTGCATCATTCTGCCCGTAGGGTAAGACACATCAATGCTAACAGATGCTTAGCTGATAGTGGAAAAATCATCCCGTTAGATCAGGTAGTTGGAAACCAGCATATATCATCTTGATGGATGTGACTCATGCACCATCATGATTTCCTACTTTGAAAATATGAAGTGAATAATTGATCATACTCATACTTGCATTCTCTACTTATTTTGTTGTTGTATTTAGGCTGGAGTGTTGTCTGGAGATGTCAGTGACATTGTTCTTCTGGATGTAACACCACTTTCAATTGGGTTGGAGACTTTGGGTGGGGTGATGACAAAGATCATACCAAGGAACACAACTTTGCCTTCATCTAAATCAGAGGTTTTCTCTACAGCAGCAGATGGGCAAACGAGTGTTGAGATAAATGTTCTTCAGGGTGAAAGGGAATTTGTGAGGGACAATAAATCACTTGGTAGTTTCCGCCTTGATGGAATTCCTCCAGCCCCACGAGGGGTCCCACAGATCGAAGTCAAGTTTGATATTGATGCCAATGGTATTCTCTCTGTCACTGCTGTGGACAAGGGCACTGGGAAGAAGCAAGACATCACAATCACCGGGGCCAGCACCTTGCCCAGTGACGAGGTACTAAAATCCAAAGTTAATTTAGAGCTGTACTTTTTATTGTTAAATAGCTTACATAGCTTTAGCAAATGTATGATCTCTTCATATTGACTAAGTTATTCTTCTCATGCCAAAAACTTGCAACCTACTTCTCATGCCAAAAGCTCTTGACATCTGGAAATTAATTTCAGTACTCTCCGTCTCAGTCTTGCCATGAAATGGTGTACCATCTGAGATATCTTCAAGATCAACTAACCTTTTACTTGAGTATCTTGGCTTATGTTTAGATGCCAAAAGCTCATAGCCGACTGAAAGTTTTGCAGTTCTACTCCTTCCATGAAATGGCACTTAACTGGTGTATCTTATCTTTATATGAAAGGATGCTTGTACTCCTATCCAACTAAGAAACATAATTTAACATTCAACCAACTTTGAAGCAATTTGCTTGTAAAATTCTACAGCTACAAATGAATGTTTCTTCTCTAACATAGCTAATCATTTATCTAACATTGGAACTTACAGGTGGAGAGAATGGTTAGCGAGGCAGAGAAGTTTGCAAAGGAGGACAAAGAGAAGAGAGATGCAATTGACACCAAGAACCAGGCAGAGTCTGTTGTCTATCAGACGGAGAAGCAACTGAAGGAGTTGGGAGAGAAGGTCCCTGCTGAAGTCAAGGAGAAGGTGGAGTCGAAGCTTGGGGAGCTCAAAGAAGCCATCTCAGGGGGATCAACACAGGTCATGAAGGATGCCATGGCTGCGCTTAACCAGGAGGTAATGCAACTTGGGCAATCACTCTACAACCAACCTGGTGGACCTGGTGCTGCTGGTCCCACACCCAGTGCTGATGCTGCTGGGCCTTCTGATCCTTCTGCGAAAGGACCTGATGGGGATGTTATCGATGCTGATTTTACTGACAGCAAATGAAAATTACAAGGATCTAGATGGGGCTCTTCGTAGTAAGGTTGGAAATAGTGTCAGTTTTTTAGGTGTATACAAGGGTTTAAAGATGGGAGCTCAAAATTCTTTCCCTCTTACAGATGAGGTTGTCCGGGGAGTAGCTTTAAGACTTAGAACCTGCAACTGTGGCATAAAAAGCAACATGATAAAACTGCTCTTATACCTTTAGTATTTCTCATAATGTGCTAATGTTTGCAGCAGTTGTCCTTTCACAATTAAGCCACGCTATGTTTTTGTGCCATTAAGAAAGTAGATCATTATGTTTTTGTCCAAAAATGATTGCAATCGCATAATTTGTCAGGTCTCCGAACGCTTATGTTCATAGTTTAGCCATGTCAGAGTCGTATGATTGAGGTGGGTGGTTTTTGGGGGCAGTACAAGTATATCTGAACTAGAGGACTTGTTCATACTTTGCTTCGTGTATATGCTTGTGTTCAATTAGGTTATATAATGTTTTTCATGTTTGCTGCCATGTTTTTGCTGCAGAATCCAATATAGTTTTCTGAGAAAATATATATCCAGAAATGTATTGATTTGTGTCCTCGACTTGGTGACTAGAATTTAGACGCTGACCCCAAATGATAATAATGGGCTCGATTAAAGATAGAACCTGGTGATGCTTTTTGGATATCAACATTTAACTCTTTACTAAGGATTTTGAGGATGAATATTCTGCTCTCACAATTTGAATGGCCCAGATGCATCTGCTGTGGACACTGCCTAGTCTGCCTAGTTCTGCTGCTTGTTCACAAATATTTTGGATATCATATAAGAAAACCACCTATTTGGAATTAGTCTGCCTCAAGTATTTTAAAATCTGGAGTCGTTCGGTGTGGTGGCTGCTGCTGCTGGTGGTGGTGGTGTGTGCCAACCCAAGTAGAGGATTCCTCGAAGCACGTGGAAGGTTGCAGAAGAGACATTAGGGCTCGTCTATGTTGTGGTCTGCTATGCTGCCCCCGTCACCTTGGGCATTTATTCTCAACGCCTAATAACAAACTCATCGGAGATACAAAATGTTAATGATGCCATACGCATTGGACGAAGTTGCATGCTCTCCTTCGACACCACCACCTTGTGTTATAATCTGACTATTCCCACTGACTTGACGTTGATATGGAAAGTTGAGTAGGAGAATTCTATGGTTGCAGGTTAATGACATTGTGTCTGTGTCAGAGCATTTCCATCCGGTTGTGAGTTTGGAAAAAATGATTGCCACAAATAAATCATTCTTTTTATTTCAAAATTTATTTTTCAATGCAAATGTGAAAGAAAAAGTCTTCCCAACCGAAAATACCAATGGCAAACTGAACCGAAATGCCACGTGTCGCATTGATTGGCCGGAGAGAAAAAACAAAACCACAACACCCCTGCTAGCGTCGAAAAAAAAGTCGGTCAATCAAATGTGGACACGTGGCCGCGGTTTCAGCTTCGGGCTGAATCGCGGTCTGTGTAGTCGGATTGAATGTGAAATAAATTATGAAGTTGACATGACAATGATATGTCAAAGACAATGTGAAGTTGGTTGTCTAGATCTAGACAATGGACTTCACAATGCTTTACTTCTGCATCATCAATTATGAATAAAAATATTTATAAAAAAAGAGGAAGAAGTGAAAAAGTTATCTTGAAAGTTGGAAACAAGTAGTTTTTATTGTCTTCTTAATGCATTGGAGAACATTTTTCTATCTCATTGTCATGTGTGAATATAATTTTGCCACATAGGAAATACATTGTCTTGTGTCTCATGCCACATAGGAATCACAACACAAAACAAGACGATAGGGTTGGAGATGTTCTCAGTACTATTTGACATATGAACAATCGATCATGCACTCAGCAATGGTTGACCGTCCACGTATTGAACGTTGTACCTAAATATACACGAACACCTAGTTATAGATTCTTGATATATATTATTGAATATCTTGTTCCATATTGTCACTTATTCTACTTCTATCATACTAATCCATTACATGCTATATAGTATACTTGTAGTTTGTTTAGCTTGTATTTGTATTTGTTCCAATTCTGACTAGATACTATAACATAACAGCTTTAGAGGACACAATTTATCCTGGATTCTATGGTGCTTTTGAGGGTGAGGAAACTACTGATGCTAGTGACCTCGTTCCCGATTCTTCTAGAGATCTATAGTCTAGAGTGGCATATTTTCTTTTTCTTTATGCTTTACAAACTCTTTTATCATATATAGCCCCTTTAGTCCAAATAAACTCCACCATTGCCATTTTGGAACGAGAGACATGTAGACTCTCGTAAGCTAATTTGTGATCAAAAGAATCGCTTCTGGTTCCGTCCCATGTCCACGCATCTTCCTTTATGGTGTTGTTCAGTCTGACTTGCTTGATCTCCTGCACAAATTGATGGGCTACTCCATGAATTTCTACCTGCCACTGACCCCATAGTAGGATGCAACTGACACGCTCTCGTCCGCTAGTCATGACGAGAGTACTCCATCCGCCCCTCTCTACCAGGCTTTAATGATCGATCTAAGGGTTAAACCACAAGTTTGCAGTCTCCCCATCTTTAATGATATGAGAGATCCGATGTTTCACCTTCACACACGATACTGCAACATTGTTTTACAGGTGACAGAGGCATTGTTATTCACACATTGGGTCCAAAAATTGCCCCCCTTCACATAATTATTTGCCATCCATCTCGCCCATAAGGAGTCACTCAATATGAACTTCCACGTCAACCGCATCCCCGCAATGTCACAAAAAACTCGAAGTGAACGGAACCCCTCTCCTCCCTTTTCCTTGGGTACTACCTCCTTCCCGTCTGGACCTATAAGTATGCCGATATGGTTTCGGTGTTGTCTCATGCAAACCATGTCATAGAAAAATTTCGTACATTTGTCCCCCTTCTTCAACCACGAATACTTTGCCTTATGTGCCAAGTCTAACTCTTCCTGCAAACAAAGAAGCTCGACATCTCTTATCAGTACCCACTCCTCCGCAACTAACAACGGGTTGCGGATATCATCTTGTAGCCAACTCTACACATGATGCAGCTTGCCTTCCTCCTCAACTAAGCTTCTGTTTGGCCGATCCCTGACCCACTTATTTAAAGCAGCCTTCACGCCTTTGGGCCTGCAAACCAGTATGAATTGGGCATTCCCAGTTACATCCGTGCGCAGAACTTCTTTAACAACATCTTTATAGATATACTTGGATGTTAGTTAGTTAGCTAGTACTCTATTTTAGCTAGTACTCTTGATTGAATAATTCAGAATATTAGATCTTGTGATTGAGTATTACCATGAGTCGTGTGTACGTCCAGCTTACGCCGTAATGTCGGCGGTAGAACATTGTCTAATACCTCACAAATATATAGTCACAATCCAAGCAATAATATCTCAACTCCATAAGGAGGACAATGATATATAACAATGGTAATACTCAATCACAAGATCTAATTGGAGGATAAAGCATGATATGGCATATGAGAAAGAAACCAGAGTCACAAGTCCAAACAAGTATATAAAACCACCAATAAGTCTAAAACCAAATATAACATTCATGCATATCAAAAGGTTCCCGGAGACAAATTTGGTAGCAAAATAGAGTACTAGCTAACTAATTAAGCAGTCTCGGGCTGGGTCTCTTTCGCAACTACTCCATGCTCCTCCTGAGTAATAGGGTCAATCTCAGTAATCTTACCCTCCCAGGATCCATAATAAGTGGGACACCAATCCTCCATATCGATACCTAAAATGTTATCTAGTCAGGATTGGAGCGAAGCACAAAATTCGGAAAGCAGTTCCAAATACATGGTAGAGACTATATAAACCGATAATATAAATGAATACATGACAAGTAAACTAAAGTAAGCATGGTAAGACAACTGGAATTAGTAAAAATGGTGACATGGTATGAGATAGAAAGCAATAGTGAAGTAAGAAACAATAACTAAGTGATTTGAAATACAAGTTCGTTATGTGACCGGCTTAAGTGAACACAGGCTAACTAAGATCAGGATTAACTATACATGAGTTGTATGGTTGGCTATGCACATGGGCTATAATAGGGCTTTGATCACATAACCAACTAATACTTCTCCGTCCCCAACTAATACTCATGGATCTGAATTATGACACATTACGACATGGAGATCACAATACACGGTCTAAACATGAGCACAATAATCACACGGTCTATATAATAACATAAAAAGCAATATCTCCTGAATAAGATCCATATAGTACCAATCCGTGTACAATCGTGTCGAAAATCAAGTACAACATCGCTAGAACATATAATATAGAAGCTATCAAGTAAATGAAAACTAACAGAGAATGTACTCGATTGTGGTCCTGAGCTGAAAACACAAGTCAGTGTCCGTATCGGAGTCCAAGTATCCTATATATGAAATTACAATGTCAATAGATAAATTTGAATAAAAATAATCCTTAACTATTTGGTTTTTGTTGTTTCTAGGTCATTCTAGGTCATGTTGGGTTAAACTAGGTAATTACCTATTTTGGTTTCTCAAATACCTATTTGGTTTGCTTATCTAGATATCTTAGCTATTACCAAGTTATTTCTAGGCATCTCCAGGCATACCTTATAGGTATAGGTATCTAGGTATATGATACTATTTATATACCTATATAGACTCATATATCCAAGTATCACATATAATACCTTAATTATCTATCTAGTATCATAACCCAACACCTTGACCCAATATCCTAGTATCTTAACTTCACACCTTAACCACTACACAAACCCAAGTAACCTTGACACTACCTACCTAGTATCTTGATATCTAGATACCTTGATACACTCTAGGATACCCTCTTGCCTACACATATATACCTTGTATCTTGACATTTAACTTACTTCAACCTATTTATGTAGTGGTGCACACTAAACCCATAACTATATGACACTTGCCCTACACTGATACACCAACACACACTCAATATACTTGACACTTAGATACTCTAGGTAGTACTCCCTCTGACACACACACACACACACTCATGTACAAGTACCACCACCCCACTCCTTATTTCTACCCTGCAGAACTGCAGCTTACCCAAGCTCCTCGAGTGCACAATAGTGCACTGTTGCTTCCTAGCTGCAGTTTGCAGCATAACCTTCATGTTGCTGCTACTTGATTCCTCCCCCTGCAAGCACTTCCATATGCAGCTGCTGCTGCACCCCTACTTGCTGCAGGGCACACTGTAGCTGCTGCTGCCACCTCTCTGCTGCCTTGAGTAGTAGATACTGTTGTTGCATCTGCACTGCACAGATGTGCAGTTTCTATTGCATAATAATATGAAAATTTCCCGGCCTTAGCTGCTATTAGGTATAGCACAAGATGTAGTTGGCAGCTGTTGCACTACTACTGTATGCAGTTCAACACTGCATATGTAGTCCACATTCCCCTATTCTAGCTCATACATATGAACACATACACACAAACTCATCAAGTGCACACAAACACTAGCACACTCCTTCCTCTCTAACACACATAAGCACACACTCTAAACCCCATGATACCTACACTAATCTCCATGATACACTCAAGTATCAATCACAAATACACCATGATACCATACTAAACACAACCAAAAATACCATGGTACCATACACCATTCTCCCCCATGAAACATCAATACACATGATACTAAGAGAAGAACCACCCATACCAATGATACACCAAAAATATATATAATTGACATGAATATAGCTAGAACAATTAGATCTATACGATAAATAAAGAATTGACATAAAGAGGCTCCAATATACACAAATTACCAAATCTAGTCATACGTATCATGGCATATCATGATACGATCACTAAGTATCCAATTGTGGATACTAGGACACAAGCACAAACCAAATTGGGTACACAATTCTTTTTAGAAATAAGTATCAAACACTTGGTGGTCAAAATTTATAATTCCACCAAATTGAACATAGAAAACACAATTCCACCACATAAAAACCTAGATCTACTAGATTTGAGACCTCTACCACCTATATCTACCATTAGGAAGTCATTTTCATCTATAGAAGGGTTTCTATTGGTTCAATTTGAATTTTTAACATACAAATTAGGAGAAAAGAGAAATTTACCTATTGAGAGTTATGTTCCAATGAATCTCCACAAAATTGGACACAATGAGGGTGAGTTGGACACGATCCTCCTAGTTTGACACTCCTCCTAGCTTCTCCTTGGCTCCAAGTCTTCTATCTCTCCATGAGAAGGAAATTTGGAATGGAATTGAGTCGAATTCGGTGGAAATTAGAAGAAATTGGAAGTGGCTTGGTGGAAAAGAAGCTTGGGAAAGAAGAAGGTATTTTTGGAGGGAAAATGAAATGAAGAGGAGAGGGAATAGTGGTCGGCCCCTATAGGCTTGATTTGGGTGTTGGTTATTCCCTCATTCTCCCTAATTTGAATTTCAATTCTAATAGGAAAAGAATCTTTTGGTTAGGGAAGGTATATAATTAGTTATGGAGGGTATCTCAAAATAGAATATTCTATCCATGACAACTAAGTGCTAATTAATTCTAACTAACCACTCAATTAAAATATAACTATATTATTAGCAACCACAAGTAAAATGACCAAAATACCGCTAGTCATAATTTTAGGTGGTTATAAACGATTCTTGTTACTTGATCTTCTAGTTCAACAACCTGCTTTTGACTAACTCCATTGGGAGAACTCCTCTATAGTCAAGTTACTCATCCATACCACCAATGTCCCTACATTTTTTTTATAGAAAACTCAAGAGAAATAGAGCATAAAGTTCGCCATCAATCTCTATCTTTATCATAAATAGTTGATTAATGATTCCTTGAACCTCTTTAAAATATTGTGCTACTATGGCAGCCTTCGTGTACTTCGAGTTGACGAGTTAGTAAATAAGGAATACCTTATTCCAAGCCATATTTTTCTCATACAAAGTGTGAATCTTCTTGTCATGCCCTAATACTAGAATACGAAGAATGGGGCTATGATACAACCAACTACAAATTATGGTTATGTCAGTATCCCGTAATACAGTCACGATTGTCCTTAGACATGGGAGTATATACTCCATACAAGTCTCTTATAGCCTCACTAAACATGTTGTGTCTCAATCAGTTAAAAAAGAAGAAAAAATATAGAATATATAAGATAAAGTAGTAAGGTGTCCCCAAAGATCTATAAAATTGATCATGGAGAGCTAGCATAGTATAAAATAGTACATGATCATAAAGTCAACTGTAGTTTGAATATATATATATATATATATATATATATACAAGAAAAATGGCTTTTTTTGACGATTTTTCCCCGTCAAAAAAGGCTTTTCTTGACAGTTTTGCATTCGTCATCTAGGCTACAGTCAAGAAAAGCCCCTGCTTTTCTTGACAGTTTCTGGTTAATTTATCTTGACGATTTTAAGCCTTCAAGTAAAAAACAGTCTTGACGATTTTAAATCGTCAAGAAAATATAGCCAAAAAACTGTCAAGAACTACTTTTCTTGACTGTGGCCTAGATGACGGGTAATAACCGTCAAGAAAACTCTTTCTTGACTAGAAAAAACCGTCAAAAAAAATATTTCTGAATGCTTAACCAAAATTTTGTTTATAATTATATATTATATGCTTCCTTTGCCAGTTACCAAACACACACATATAATATCAACATAATTCAGAACATCACAAACAACAAAGAACGATAATACACATACTTTTTATATTAACAAATATGTGTTTGTACGCAAAAACATCCAATATATCCAAATAAACAAAAAAATATGATTTTGTACAATATCTTAAACATCCAAAACCTATATATACAAAGTAAACCAAAATACATGGTATCTGGTTGTATTTGCTCATAAGCTTTGTGTGAACATCCATCTTCTCCTGGAATGCCAACTTACTCAGTTGGCATTAAGTTAGCCCTTGCTCCTTGTGGTCAGAATTCTGATGATCTCTTCGTGATTAAAAGTCTTCCACTTAATAGCATCATGAAGATTCTTGGCCTCTGATTTTACCAATCCAACGTTAATCTTCCCTCCATATCAATAAGGACTCACAAAAGCAAATAAAAGCTACAAAATGAACATAATGTATAACTTGACAGTCCAAGAAATGAGGAAAAAAAACTTAACTCTATATATGTTGCTTGAGACCTCTGATAAGTGATTGCTGGTGATAAATTTGCATCAACAATCGATAATTGATCCATGGTTTTCTGTAGTTTAACAAACTAAGATAATCTTACCTGAAGTAGTATTAATAATTTTGATTGTTTTTGCTTCTGCTCCCCTTATATTGTATGCACCCCTCATAAGTATACTACCATTATTGGATTAGAGGCTTAGGAACTTTTGTAGGCATCTAAATTACCTACAAAATACAGAGTAAAGGTTATTAGTAGAATCCCAAAGGAAAATAACACTTCCTAGTAGGTCAACAAAACAGCCATCATATTCCTTTAGTAAGTGAAAATTCATAAAAAAATTACATAAAAGAATACAACATAGCCACCAAATAGATATCAGTAAGTGATGAAACTTATAGATGCATCTTTGTGATTGTCAAAAACTTACAACTGAGAAGCTTATAAATGCATGCTTCCTCTCTTACCAATCAACCATGAGAATCATAGAAAGACATGATTTGCTTTAGCAGTCTTCTACCTATGTCCAATATGCCCTATCGTGTGCCAATTTCATGTAAATAAAGGAATACAACAACGAATAGGGTAAATTAACAAGTATCTATTGTTAGTGCTTGTTATTACGGATAATCGTGGGGCTAAAGCATAAGAATCACATGTATAGTCCAAGACTACAATATTCAGGTTTGAAGCAAACAATGTCTTATCCTATTGGAAGAAAGCATTGTATAAGTATAATACCTATTTCTTTTTAAGAATGCAGGGACATGAATCTGATCTGAGAATGCCCACAAGGAACATTGCAATACCGTTGTACACATTGAATATCTCGATCCCGACATAGTCCAGCATCTCCCGGGTGAGGCCCATGCCACCATACGGTTTGCGTAAGGCCTAATCTTCATTAACATGTAGAGAAGCATCTGTAACCGCTAAAATAAATCTAGCTCAAAGGAATCATCAACCTAGTCATCATTGCCAAATTCTTTGTTTTCTAAGACTTAAAGGGTTCACCATAGTCATTATTGTTTAAATCATAGCTAAATCTTAGCTACTTTCAGCCGTATCAAAAGTGAAAGAGGAAGCCATCAACTGTAGCATTTAATCTTCCATTCCAAGGGACTGATACTCATATATGATGAAAGGACCGATACATGTAGCACAAACATGCATCAAAGTAGTGAAGAGACTGATACCTAGTATGTAGGATTTCAGTGAAAATGTACCCATTAGAATGAATTTGGCTCATAGGAATCATAATCCTATCCATCATTGCCAAATTATTGGTTTTAAACTCGAAGGATTCACCATATTCATCATTCTATGAAAATACCTAAAAATTGACCACTTCCAGTCATATCACAATTTGAAGAGGAATCCATCAACTTTTGGACTGTGTACTTCCAATCCAAGCCAACCCCTGCAAAACAAATATGCATCATGTTAGCTATTAGCCATACTAATAAACACAAAAATTGATACATGTTACACTATACATGAAAGTATGCTCAAGTAAGGAGTATGTAATAAAAAAATTGTGTTAAGGTACAACAAGACAAGTAACAGTAAATTAAGATAATGTATCTGGTAAAACAATTTTAAATTAAACCTCAGCAATGTTGCAAAGAAAAAAAAGGAAATTTGTGTTAAAGCAAAATGGCACAGTTCCAAGAAAGATAAAGATGATCAGTGAAAGCAAAAGGGTACAGTTCAATACCTTCCCCATCACGAGGATGTGCTATAGGCACATTATCAGATACGACAGTTGGTTTTGCAACTTCAGGCATAAGCTTCTGTTACAAGATACTGATTTAAACACCTCCAAATTCTAAAAGCGTTAACGTTTATATATTCACGTGAGTGCATGCATCCTGTCTACGGTATACACCCTCTCGTCAAAGGTTATTATGTGTTAATTATTTTTCTAAGAGTCTTGTACTATTTAAAGTTCTTCCCCATCAAAACACAAACTCAAACATTAATACAAGTATATTTATTTCAAAAAGGAGTAATATTTAGCTATGTTCTTAGTTCTAACTTGGAAAATGGTAAGTTATAGGACCCTATGTCACAAGATTTCTTGTCTAATATGATTCGAGTAATATTTTACTATAGTATGATTAAGTATCATATTAAAATATACTAATTTATCCAATTTCACTTGGGATTCTTTTATTTGGACAAAGAGTAAGTATCTAGCCCAGGCTCAACTAGACTAGAAATTCACTTTTGTCTTTATCATGTATTTTCTACATATAGTTCTTCGTGAGCCTAACAAAAACATTCTCAACATTTTCAAAATGTCTCTAACAATATTTTTCAAGTTCCCCAAGTACTACGTAACTACCTTAAGTTTCATCCCTTTCTCTTTAAAATAAATTTATACACAATATCTCTTGCATAGATACATAAACAAGTACATGAACCCACCTAGTAATCTCATTCTTACCTCCCTAGTACTCTATTTGTAACTCATGTTTCATTAATTTCTCTTTTAAAAAATGTACAGACAATATAGCTTACTGAGATAGATAAATGGATTTAAAGCTATGCTACCTTCAAGAGACAAGTTTGTAGGCCATCCCTTGGCAACCCATCTAATGGAATATGTTCATAAATATTAGTGATTTAGATTGGTCATACCCTAAGTTTCAATTTAATGAAGGAAATGTTACATAAACAAGTATGAGAAGAAGATATATTACTTAATTCAGTCATGACCATAAATTGTGTCAGTGTGTATATTCCCGTATATATGGGATGTGAAGTTTAATTGACTATCTTGTGGAATTGAGATATAGGACACAGTAAATTAAGGATGCCAAGAAAGGTAAATCACTAAACAAGATGAAACAATACCTACAAAAGCAAGGTTCACACTATTAGTATCGGAATCAATTTTGGACCCTTCTTATGAGTAGTGGTATCATCGGTCTCGATAATTTCAATGGTTTTGGAGATCTTGGTTTTAGTGAGCCAAATAATTAATAGTAAGTTATCTAAAAAGCTACAATATTTAATAATTTAGCAATAATCTTATTTATTACTTGTTAGATATTATTTTTCACTTTACTTATTTTAGACAAAACACCCCACAATATATAATTTTGAGTGGAATAATATTTCAATGTACGAAAATTATGAGTTTATAATATACAACTTTGACAAATGGTAATAGTTATGTTGTGTTGATGAATTTTATCGACACCATATAGCATGTTGATCTTCAAAATGATCTTAACATTGTGTCTACATTATTTTTTTCCAAACTTCTCTTTTTTTTATTGCTAAAAGACAGGAAAAAGAGAGCTGCGATTTCGGTATCGACAAGTATTGGTACCGATTGGGATATCAGATCAGATATGCCAAAAATAATACAATACGACCAATAAGTATAGGTGTCGGCTGATATTGCAAATTCTTGTTCTAAACTCATGATATCAACTATCAATTCTATAACTAATTTTGACCTACCATAATCATACGGAATGAAACTCAAACATCATTTCACTGAACATACCACTATATTTCAGTTATATAGTGATGTTCCATATACATATGGTCAGGAAAAAATGACTAATCTTGATATTAGAAGTTAGAAAGCATTAGAGGCAATACCAAAGCTTTCACATGCAATTATAAAGTATAAGTAAAGCCGTTCGTGGCACTTACGAACGAGTGAGTTAAGAAACCTACATAGGTTTTAGGTGTCAACGGATTTACTTGCTTGCTCTCCCTTAGCGGCGATTTGCCTCTTCCATGAGTATCAACAGATAGCTTCAAAAAAGAGAATTCAAATAAAAAATATTAGCAAAATGTCAACATCAACAAAGTTCAAATAGATAGTTTCTTCTATTTACCAATAATTTGAAGAAATATTTACAACAAAACTGAAACATCAATGGCTATTAAATAGTTAATTCGCATGTATTTTCTTCATGTTTTTTGGTTTTTCATTGCATATATACTTGATGAAATGATCAAAAAATAAAAATAAAAATAAGGGGCAATTAAAAAGCCAAGTTTTACAGTATCTCAAGTCTCAACAAATAAGTTTAAGTCAGAGGTGGAAAGCACACTGATTTTATCATATATGGTAGAAAAAAGAATGGAAAACCAAAGGTGAAAGTAAATAGAACAAAGTGGAAGAAGGCTAAACTTGACATTTTTATACAGTAAGCCGATCGAATTTACATATTATTTTAATCCCTAAAATTCATGATATATAA